>JARJCV010000066.1:0-216800 GCA_029281435.1 Mycena haematopus
GAGTTGCAAGCACCGCAAACAATTGCGCAGGTATAAGTAGCGCCGACGTGGGACCCGTCTAGATCTCGAATGGGTCGCGAAACAAAGATCGGGGTGCATCGTCCGTAATATTTGTACGCTTTGACCGGGCAACTGTTGTAATAGGATTAGGCGCCTCACATATTAACACAGCTGATTCCATCTTTTCAACAGGTCGACATGAGAACCAGGCATTTGCGTCGTCCGAGTCGTCCGGGTATACTGGTCTGTAGATAATCCTTTCAGTGATTGTCTGAGGAGAACGAACAACAGGTGGTGGGTTGTCCAGCGACGAAGAAGCGCTTCTCTCCCAGTCATTTCGAAGTTTGAACCACAGTAACCAACCGCGAAAGCTGTTGCAGTTGTTGGGCAGCAGACAGCACGCTAGCGCCCAAGATAAGCAAGTTAAGAACACTTGTGTTATTGAATGGGATCATGTTCGATGAAGACCGGCTCCCCGACATTCCCGCATTCAGCTGTACCGTTATAGAGCTGCGGAGCCTGTGGCTGGGACTCCAGAACACGCTGCCAGACTCTTAGAGACAAGCTAGAGAAGGTGAAATCTCGGAAGTAGTGAGTCTGAGTTCTGCGAGGTTCAAACTGTCAATGACGGTCGGTAGGACTGAATTGAAGGACGTTGGACGAGTGAGTCTTCAGTGTAATAAGTAAAGCAAGAAGATTGTTTGGCTAACTCGGCCACGGCAAACATTCCGGCGGCTGAGGCGCGACTTTATGACGTTCACATTGCACATTTATTATTGCGCAACACTTTTTGATGCGCGCAACACTTTTTGGACGCGCGCAACAGTTTTTTGGACAGCGCAACAGTTTTTCGCGGCAGCGCGCTCTTTTTCGGGCAGCGCAACACTTTCCTCTTTACAATTTCATGCTTATTTTAAGTCCGCTACTGAAGTACTGACCAATTGCTCTGATGTACTCACTTACTGACGAGCGATCACGAGAAGTAAGTACAGTGTCTTTTCCCAAAGACGTCCGTCTTTGGATAAGTAGATCCCACTGTCTTCGGCATGATCTTTGGAAAGACCTCAAAGATGGGATGCGTCTTGGTAAGGATTGCACTCAAAGATCATAATGCAAAGCTAACAGTATGACATAGGTATATTTCAAGATCTATGTACCGCTACCCAATTAAGAAGGTTAAAATAGACGCCTAGCTATCGCAGTCCATAAGGGGGTTCAGCTGGACGAAGAGAGCCTCGAAGATGAAAATTGAGCTGTAATGCCAGTGAGGAGTCAGGAAATATCACGCACCACATTAAGAATACCCAAAAGCGGCTCAAAAGGCTGGACGCGAGCACACCGAGCTTGAGGAACACAGCTTGAAGGACATGGCCTTGAGGTACTTTGAGGACTTGATTAAAGAGAACGGCGGCCATGAAAGTGGGCTTGAGGACGCAGAGACTGTGCTTAGGCTTGAGGCCACACTATGCGGAGCCAGAATACGAGGAACGCTCCGGGGCTGTTGGTGGAGTACGATAGGCACGAACACGCAAGTGGGAAGAAGTGCACAGTGAGCTGGAGTGAACAGCGATGGAGGAAGACGGGGGATCGGGGAAGATGAAGAGACCCGAAATCAAATCACCCACGATCATGATGGGCGGAGTTTGAAAGACTTCGAAGGAACTGCATCGATAAAAAGTTGCGCGCGTCCAAAAAGTGTTGCGCGCATCAAAAAAGTGTTGCGCAATAATAAATGTGCAATGTGAACGTCATACGACTTAGGCGCGACCAGTGGGTTTTTTTTCTACCTACGCGCGCACATCTCTACACATCGTCTGGCTCGAAACCGTCCAGCAACACCGTCTACCAGCACACGTCAAGCACCGCGCCGCCACGTTTACATCTGCGGCAGCCAGCGTACACCTCCTTCCTTCCGATTCCTTCAACCCTGAAGCGATGGATATGCGAACTCACCGCCTGCACCGGAAATTGCGCGCTGCCGCACTGCTCGCCGTGCTAACGCTCACAGTAGAGAAGCAGCCAAACTCGAGCAGGGAGCAGCCTGCTTACAAGTTACACCTCCCTTCTTCACCGAGCGTAGAACTAGCTCGAGAGAACGGCCCCGACGCGGCGTCGAGAATCGACATTGACACCCACACGCATTGCGAGCATCTGCCTCGTGTCTGTTCCATATGCAATACGTACGCTCGAATCCGCACTCACATCCGAGTCGGTACGCCGCCCCGCGCCCCACAAGCACGCTGTATCCCGCCGGTCTCGTTCTCTCTGTTCCGTCGTCAAGGTCGTGCTCGCTCGAATCCGCATTCCCTTGTCCGCGCGCGAGCTATTTATCGAGTGTGTTGTCTCTGTCTCGGAATCTTCTTGGTAACTGCTCTGGCGTTTTCTTCCCAATGTGATTTATTGATCTGAACTGCAGAACAAGGAGACGGTCCCCCATGCTGTACGCTCCCCCGCCTCGTTTGCGTGGCGGTTTGCGCTTCGGCACGCCGCGAGGTTTCCAGTGACGTGCCTACCGACCGTCCAAGCGCGAGCTAAACACACTAAAAGGTGCCGGCAAAAACAAGGGAGGAAGGGAGGAAGTCGGCGAATGATATCCACCAAGACTGGTGCCGAACTGGGTACCGGCGGCTGACTCGATAGAAACGGGACGGAGAGACGGAGGCGACGGCGAGAGCGAGGCGGGACGTAGGCGAAACGATGCGTGGGCGAGACGAGACAGGCGGAGACGAGACGTAGACGTAGGAAGCGGGCGTGACTCAAGTGCGCAGCGTGGGGGCAACAAAAGTGATTTATTGTGAAAGAAATCTAGGTATTTATGCAAGAGATATGGAGAGGGGTGAGTGAGATAGGAATGAAGAGAAATGAGACTCAGCAGAGACCAGGAGAACTAGAGGGGCGCAGGGAGAGAGAAATGAATACGGAATCTCAGTCAAAGTGGTGCGACACGGGAGTAATGTGAAATGGAATAGAGGTAGAGGCAGTGCGAGGCGATACGGGGCAGTGCGAGATGCGGGTTGTGTGAAATGGCCGCGAGTCGGGAGCGAGTCGGGGGTACGAGGCACTGAGACGATGGCGGAAGTAAAGGAACGGACTGTTTGGGTCGGAGGATCTAGCCAAAGTGATGGCTGATCCGTGGGCGCTTGTGGGCGCTCCGAGCTTAGCTTGCCAGCGTGCACGACACCAGCGGTGCATGTAGTCTTCTTTTCGCTGCCAGTGCAGACCCCCGGCACCGCCGCCATCCCGACACCGCTCGGGACTCGCGCCACTGGATGCAGTGCAGCACCCGGGAGAGGGAGGAGCGGCATATCTGCAGTTCATACGTACAGGAAACCGCGGCGCTTGCGTCCACCGGCTACACCCACATCCCACACCAGCGGCGGTCTCAGCACCGACACCCCCAATCTCATCAATACCGCGGTGCTGCTACGCTGGACGTGTGGTATAGAGAGGGATGGAAGGGCGAAGGCGAGCACTGCATCGGAGAACGAGGCGACGGCGCGTGCACTGAGGGAGAAAGGGAGGCGAGGGAGGAAGGAAGGTGAGGGAGGGGATGGGCGTGTGTGGCGATGCAGAGGACGTCGTGAGCAAAGAGAGGGTAGCCGTCGCACCTGCACCTTGAGGGCGCTCAAGTATTGCGGCGCGGGGAGGAAGTCACCGCAGTGCATGCGATGCGACATCCGGACTCGTCTTTCCTTCTCACCACACCACGCCGTGCAAAGAGTGCGTG
This sequence comes from Mycena haematopus, assembly GCA_029281435.1. Taxonomy (NCBI): domain Eukaryota; kingdom Fungi; phylum Basidiomycota; class Agaricomycetes; order Agaricales; family Mycenaceae; genus Mycena; species Mycena haematopus. Next base: position 3,728 of record JARJCV010000066.1, read on the forward strand.
CGTGCGCCGTGTCCTCAATGCGGACCCGTGTGCATCCGACCCTGGCGACTTTTCTTCGGATGAGGTCCTTTCCGCACGTCCCTTTCGATCTGCAGCGTTGCTGTGTCGTTGCGTCGACATCTTTCTTCACACCTTGCGCCCTCATTCTCTGTATGATACACCTCAACAGCACCTGCACCGTCCTGTCTCTCCTCGACGCTTGATCCGCGTCACCCCGTCCTCATTCGTGCATGCTCCCTCGCGGCGGCTTCCGCCTCCTGGGTGGCGTATGCGCTCGACGGCGGTGACGTCGAGCCTGAAAGCGCCGCCGCCGACCTTCGCGCGTCACCGAGACGAATGGAGCGGAAGACGGGAGACACCTAACCACGACGAGTGAGCGAGAAGGCACGTATAGCCCCCGGATGGAGAATTGCCGCAGTCTTCAGCAGCGTGGACAGTTCCGACCGATTCGACGCGTCACGCACCCGTATCTTTTCTTTTTCCTACTGGACTCTTCTGCACTGTGTTCTTGCGTCCTGTATGTATCACAAACAAATCTTCAATATAGATTGCGCCCGTCCCAAAGAATTCTGTGATTTCGAATTCGAAGGAGTTGCTCGCTCTTTGCGGTCTCTTCAGCCCGTACCTCGGGTTTCTTGTCATTCCGTGGAATTCTTCAAAAGCTATCCTGGTGTTGTGAAGCCAATGAGCTATCTATTACAATCTGACTGCTCGTCGTCGGCCAGGATTCGCCAACTGCCTGTACGGAAAGAGGCTTGGTCAGACAAACTTGTCCGGCCTCGAGCTGCTCGCACCATGTAGCCCATACATCCGCCGGCGTGAACGCACGCAGTGCCACGCACGGGATATGTGCTTCATGCCGCATGCCACGGTAGGCAGGCCGCTCGCGGATTCATGCGCGCTCTTGAGCGGGCACGGCCTCACTGGGCGGAGGAACCGCTTCCAGCGCTTCAAGAAAGAGCTTCGGAAACGCGGCACCAAACGAGGAACTCCACTTCGCGAAAAACAAAGAAACGTAGGAAGGTTATCGTTTTCGTGCAATTCGGGAACTACACGGACGGTGATGTCCTGCGTGAAGTCGTTGCGTCGGGTAGGCGGAAAGGCGAAGTCCTGGTGGTCGTCAGCTCGTCTAGGAAGGGGAGGAAGACTTGTACTTGCTGGTATAGTGAGCAAGCCGCGTTCGTCTTAAGGCAGCGTATGAGGTCGGTAAGTATAACGAGCCAAGTCCTGTAGGAGGCGGCGTCATCACAAAGACATTGACAAGGTGGCCAGAGCGCCGACAATGCATCATACATTTTGCGGCTTGTCTGCCGCAAATCGTATCCGTGGAACATTGGTGGGTCAATCTCTTTCTGCAGCAGCCTCACCACCTCACCGCCACACGCGGAATCAAGCCGAGTGAAAAGAAGCGAAGGGAGGAAAGGGGAGAAGCATCGAAAAGGGATACCACGTCCAAGAGTCGCGACCAACGGTGCGCGGTAGACATTGACCGGCGAAGCAGAATCGAGCTATCATTCATACTTATGTGTATGTATGGACGAGCTCCGCACGTAATTGATTTGTGCGAAGAGCGCCGGCCGGCGACGCGCTTGTCGCACGTTCTAGTCCCATTGCCCTCTGATCTGAAGCTCACCGATCCTCCGCCTCAGTCTCCTGTCCTGCGCGAGACGAAACGAGATGGAAGGAAGGGCCGCTAGATGTACGAGATACAGTGTATGCCACAGTGCAGTGATGATGAGAGGCGGAGCATGCGTGGTGTGCAGGACACGATGAGGACGGAGGGATTAAAGGAAAGATTTTAGCAGTGGAGGAGGGGCCTTTTCCGCGTATTCCTTGGCTGGCGGGTCTTGACGAGGAACTTGAAGAAGAGTATCGGACGATGCCCTGCACGCTCGAGTACAGGACTGGGTGTACTTGCTCTACATGGATTGGCTTCGGTGAGGCCAGGAAGAGGATAAAAGGGTGAGATGGAGAAACAGAAGCGGTGCGATTCTGCGAGTCCGAAGGCGGAGTTGGGTCGGGCGGCGTCTCCCAGAGATGGGCTCCATCTTCTTCTCTTCCTCCCCCTAGCTTCCCTCTACTTCCTCGCCCCACTTCCGCTTCATCGTCTCTCGTCCTTGAGGTCCTTCCCAAGGCTCGCCCGTCTTTGCACAATGGAAGGGACGCGCCATACGACGAGATGCTGAAAGATGTGAAATAATGCCGTATCACAAGCACGACAAAGGGAGGTGAGACAAGAGGCGTGGGGAATGCATCGTGTACAGGAGACCGTAGAAGCGAGGTGGGGTATAGGGATTTCAAGATAAAAGCCAAGAAGCGGAGGGAGCCGCAGCAGATGTGGCCGGTGATGGTCTCGGTCGCCATTGACTTGAAGGGCTTGAAGGGGGGTCCACCCACCGCGTGTATATCGAGGCGTCGGCGTCTGCAGCGACAGCAAGAAGCCCGAACGCGGTCCATGGAATGCGGGGTACACATGCGGCAGTCGCGCAGGTAGGCGTGGAAGTGCTGCATCAGGGTTGACGCGTCGGCGAAGGACACGATGACCTCGTTTATGGATCCCATCTGACCCGACGCATGGCTGGCTGGCGGGTTAACGTTGTGACCACGAGAAGGGGACCCTTTGTGTTGCAGCCTCCCAAATAGGTCAATAGACTGGAGCATCTGGTTCTGTGAACACTTCAGCTCGAATGAGAAGACTCGGAAGGGGAACCGAAAGCCTACATAAGTTCATCTTTGAACGCCACTTGGTCGTACTCACTGAGCACTGTACCAAATATGATGCTGGCGGGTCGCGACGCTAACGCGGACTTGAGAAAAGTACAATTGGCGCGATGGATCTCTCGAAACAATGCATCCACTTCAGTCTTCATGCGCTCAGCGGAGGTCGACGCTTCGTACTCGTCCAAGATGCGCGGAACGACCCAAGTAATGTGTTGTAAATTTTCCGAGATGCAGCTTGGATGCAGCCGGCGGCAGTGAGGACGGCTTTTGCCGATCAAACCAAGATCAAACATTGGTAAACAACAGGGCCCCTCTTTCTTCCTCTTTCTTGAAAAAAGCCACCTAAGGATACTTACATACGGTTACAAGTCCTCCATCGTACGTCTGTACGATCTCCAGTTCCGTGAAAATTTCAAGTATTATCCCAGTGTCGGCTCGTCTGCAGTACTTTCCCCAATCGACGTCTGTGAGCGTCTGCGTCTCAAGCGACATTCTCCCTTGCAGCTTCCGTTGAACGATGCTCAGTTTTATGGAGGCTGATCGAACGCGCCTCGCGCAAGTAGAGGCCCAAATTCTGGATCTTGAGAGATCCCTCGAAGCATTGCGTGTGGAGAAAAAGGTCGTACAGGAGCGGCTCCATTCCTACAAGTACCCGGTCTTCACGTTGCCAAACGAAATTCTGTCCGAAATCTTGGTACAAGTGCTGCCACCCTACCCCATCTGCCCCGCACCGTTTGGAATCCTCTCGCCGATTTCTCTGGCCCATATTTGTCGCAAATGGCGAGAAGTAGCTTTGACCACCCCGGCACTATGGAGAGCCATTAGGTTACTCGATTATCCCTTTCCATACGGTCTACCGGGCCGCAGATTCGAGGTCTGGATAGACAGATCCGGGTCTTTGCCTCTTTCCATCATTATCGACATTGGCCGGGACCAAATTTTGCCCGCGGCATATCCAGCAATATTTTATTCCCGTGCGCGCTGGGAGCACGTAATCCTCAGGGCTTACCCTTCTTCCCTCCCCCCGTTTGATGGCCCGATGTCTCTTCTCCGTCATTTGGTGATCGCACCGAAAGGAGTTGGCAGCTTCGAATTCCACGACGTACCCCAGCTTCGTACAGTTGTTCTTCACAGTTTCATTTCTTCGACAGTGATGTTGCCCTGGCACCAATTGACCTCTTTGACGATGGAGGTCGAACCAAAGCAATGGGGTTCAATTCTGCAGCAGACAACAAACCTCGTACACTGTGACACGCGTCTTACTTTTCTCGGACTCGGTGGAGGGGAGGATGATCCTGGGTCGGATATCACATTACCATGCTTGGAGTCATTGGTCTTCCAGATCACTGCTGAAGACCACGGGATACGGTATCTCGATGCATTGACTGTGCCGGCTCTCCGCAGTCTCGACGTGCCGGAGCGATGCCTTGGACAGGACCCCATTGGTTACCTTACCTCGTTCATAGCAAGATCTCGCTGCCGGTTACAGATTCTGACCATCGATAGAAGGACGGTATCTGAGAAGTCCTATCGCCTTGCCTTCCTCTCCATTCCCAAGTTCGCTTTCAATGATCCAGATTTTGCGGGGTCGAGTGACGAAGAGGATTCGGGAAGCGAGGACGAATAAGAGGATTCCGATAGCAATGAAGAAGATTCGGTGAGCGATGAAGAAGATTCCGCAGTCGAAATAGAGTATGGCTTCACGGACTCCGACCAGGATTAGCTCCCCCGACGGATCGTACGTGTGCTTCAGGTTCTCTTGGCATAATACTGCTTATTTTTCGATTAGCGACCAAAAGTCTATCAAGGCGATGCACTATTTCTTCTCCCCCATTCATTACACACACCTGGATGACGCCTGCTGTTCTCTCCACCAATCATTGTCATTGCTGTTCCTAGTCTGCTGACATTACTTTTCTATACCATGAACTTCATGGACAAAGTCGTGGCGCTCCCGTTCGATTCGGGGCGAACATCGAGTGCTAAGCATTAGCACTTTTTCCATTCTGTCCTAGTTTCTGCTTGTACGAACGCTCCCTAGGAACTAAATTTAACTGATAGTACCTGGTGTGCACCTGCAATTTGTGAGGAAAATCTCAGCCAACACTGAAGTATGGTTTGTTGCGCCGGATTTTGTGCACAAGGCCAATAGTTTCGGATGATCTCGCAGGCAACAAACATATAGGCTACTTTTGGAACAAAAGGTCGACGGGAAAAGTGTCATATTGTCAGTAATACGCCGGCACCGCCACAGGCGGTGCCTTCCGGCGGATGCCGCTCAGCCATCCACCATCGTCCATCAGATGCTGGCCACGATCCGGTGGAGGACACCGGATGCAAGACGCTGGCGACGGTCGCCGGATAGAGCTGGATTTCTGCCTTATTCCAGAAAATATTTTTGTAACTGCCCTCAAAATGCGACCCCATCCTGATGCGTCTTGCAAGACGTAGATATTTTAACTATCCACTGTACCTATGTACACTGCGAAATTCTGTGAAATAGTAAAGTGACCACCAAAGAACTCTGTCGACATCTGGTAGATACAGACCAAAATCCAGCGACAGTCGCCGGAGTTCTATGATCCATCCACCGCCATCTGCCAGATTTCAGCAGATTTACGTCAACCATCCAGTGGAAGTCGGTGGATGTAACCCTCTTTGTGCCGTCGTTTGGAGGTTTTTCTGTGTTCATCCAGCGGAAGTCGGTGGATTCGGGCATCTCTCCATCGTCGTCCGGCAGATTTTCCGTCTCCATCCGGTGGATGCCCAAAAATACCTTGGCATCCACCAACTTCCGCCAGAGGACGCCGGAAGCTGCCGGAAGACGGTGGATCAAGAAAATGCAGTGCCGGAGATCACCGGCAGTCAATATCATCCACCGGCAACCGTCATCTGTCGCCATCCGCCGGCGTCCGACGCCATCCTTTAACATTCCGGGCATATAACTCCATATTGTCCCTGAAATATTCGGCGCTCATTTGGGTTTTTGGTTCGATATCTGCAGCTCCCTCCGTTCCAACCCAGAAAACAGGCCAGATTTCTCAGACTTTGGAACCAAGCATTGTTCGGTATCCCCGCGAGGAAGGAATAAGTGGTCCAGCCAACTAATATGCTAGTGATGCAGCCTCATACATATTCACCGCCCTTGTTTTCCGTTCCCCGCGGTTTGCTATCGCTGAGGCCGACATACACCAATGTGAAGGTTGGTATTATGTTCTGACGAACAGGTAAGACGGATATGACCATGGTCGATGGGATGAATTTTGAAAACTGACAAATAGCTGTGATCCGAAACCAAGCTCGATGCTATACGTCTCCGGAGAATTGAAGGAGACGGTAATGAGTAGAAACATTATCAGAATGCAATAAATTGCGCCGGACTCAAGTCTGGAAAAATGTATAGATCAGGGATCACCCGGTTTATCCGCACGTACACGATGTGTATGGCCCGGTTACAACGAGCGCGAAACATGTTCTTGACATCAACACTCGATGTCGTGCGTCGAATCCACAATAGCCGACCACCTGAGCGAGTCCTTCGTGATCAGCATTAACACTTGACAACTGAATCCACTCGCCGGTGAGACTTGTAAGAACCAGATTTGTTGCCACCATTAGGCTGTACATCATTTGTGGTTTAATAATGCTTTTGCCCGTCGCCACCCAAATGCCCAGAGCTACACTCAAATGTCTCAACTCTGAAGGTATGTACAATTCAACGAGGTGGCTCACCGCAGGTTGAGAGCATGAATAGTCCAGGCAGGATGAGTATCTTCCATCGATATCCCCAGATTACGTAGCAGCGGTACAGCTACAATTAATTGCATGTCTGGAGCCTGTTCATGTACTGCGGAAACAACTCAACATAAAGCGAATCTGTCACGAAACTAATGAGGTTAGTGGCCTTTTAGTTACTAAAGATGGGAATACCCACTTATTCATCGCCGCCAGGACAAATTGTGCTATCCCGAAGGCAGTGCGGGGGACCGAATTCAATACTTGCGCATGCAAAAGGTGTTCGACGGAGCGGGCAGTTTCAACGGCTTGGAAAATGGTAACAGCCATCTGCGTCGTGGCCCCAGCAGCCATAACACAACTCCAGGCCATGAGAAGTTTCGTCCCATGGGTTTCTCGGCGACGAGCGAGAGTATAAACGGAGAGCAGGAAAAGATTGATATAGATGCCTCCAGGTTGATGTTAATGACGTCCAAGCCTGTAAAGCGCAACGGACCGTAAAGCAGAAGGGAGACCTGAATGTCTTTGTGAGAAAAATGGTTCAACGGCTAGCTCCATGATACGAACTCCAGTTTCCGACAAGGTCCGCATCAACACAGACCACCACCAATCGATTAGGCCGGAGTCCACGGTGTCCTGCATAGCAGGTTTGGGAAAAGAATAAAGAATGTCTGCGAGTTGCAAGCACCGCAACACTTCGCAGGTATAAGTAGGGAGTGCCGACGTGAGAACCTGTCTAAATTTCGAATGAGAACAAAGATTGGGAGTCCATCGTCCGTACTTATTATTTGTAGTTCAAGTGTGTTCTGACCGGGCTACCGTTGCAACAGGAATTGGAACGTCACGTTCTGAGCAGAATCAACAATCAGGAGTTGAGATATCCAGCGACCAAGAAGACTTTCCCGAACCGCAGTTATAAAAAGCATCTGCGAGCACTGTTGCGGTTGCTGGGGTAGCATTGAATTCGCAGTCAAGATTCATCATCGAGAAACTTATTTAGATACGAAACAGTGAGAGATCTTGAATTAAACTTGGGAATGGGAGATCATCTGCCATTTAGCCTGCCGGGATGCGGGTTGCGTCCAAGGCCAGCAAGTTGAAGATAGACCATGAATAGAAGCCCGCTTAATGAAGACCAGGCTTCTTGAAACTCCAGCGTTCAACTGTCACCGGGAAAGAGGGTGCGAAACCACCGAACTTCTGTTCCCAGGGCGGTGAGGCTTTTATCGATTCTCAAAGCAAGTTCCAGTGAGTCTGGGTTCCGCGGAGTTCAAGTTGTCGGCGAGTGTGAACAAGACAAGTTCATCGGTGTCGAAAGTTTGTCGAAGACTGACTCGAAGGAGGATGTCAGAAGAGTCTTCAGTAGAGAGCAAGAAAATATATATTTGGTTCACTCAGCCACGCCAAACATTCCGGATTTGGCAACGAAATCTAGTCGCACTGGATTTTTCCATGCCGCTTTGACCACTTCTTCGACGCCATTAGAAATCGCGCACGAAATCCATTGATTGAGGAAAAATATTGGGTGTGGCGGGTCATACGAATCGAGAGCCGCAGGCGGCAGAACCACCCGACCGGCCACCCCTCGGGACTAATCCATCTACTTTGCATCTACTTCAAGACAACTTCAAGAGGCGGGCCTCTCTATTACCCCCAAGATTCGTCAACTGTAAGCACGGAAAGAGGTTTAGCAAGACCCTCAACTCCGACTCGCGAGGTGCTCGTGTCATCTGGGCCCTGGCCCCACACGTCCCCCGGCTCGAGGGAACGTAGGCGCGGGATATATTACGTGCTTCATGCCGCACGCCACGGTAGGCGGGCCGCTCGCGTGAATGCAGCGAGTGAACCACACTCTCCCCCACCACACCCCACACCAGAATCGCGCGCGCTCCTCGACGGGCACGGCGGATGAATCCCTTCCAGCAACGTAAGAACAGAGTCTTGAAAATGCGGCACCAAACGAGGAATTTCGCTTCGCAAAAGCCGAAGAAACACGGGCACTCGAAAACTACACGGACAGCAGTCTTCTGCGTCAAGTCGTCGGGTAGGCGAAGTCCTGGAGGTTTGTCAGCACGGGTGGGAAGGGGAGGGAGAATGGGACTTGCCAGTAGCAACACCAGGGTGAGCACGCCGCATTCGTCTTGGGGCGGCATAGGGCAGGCAGTGGCGGTAAGCAAGAACGAGACAAGTCCTGCAGGCCCCGGTCTCAGCACAAAGAGATATAAATGTGGAGACGATGTGGGCTACCAATGATGGGGCTGGCACTCCTCGGCGAAGACGATACATGCAAGAGGTCGACGAGGGCCTAGAGGGGAAGCATGAAGCGTTGGGCTTCGGAGACAGACGGATCTCCCGCGATGGTCAAGATTAGGAAGATGGGGATTCATCCCCACACCTCGCATACACTCTCCACCGAAGAAAGTCGATCCGCGAAGCGAGCGACGTACGCACTCCGATGGCGGATGCAGTTGGCAGGTATTCGGCGTCGATGCGACCACGCATTATCTGCCCTGGCTTCGAGTTGGTAACGGCAAGGATGAACGAAAGAATAGATTGAAGCCTGCTTCCGGTTCTTGATGGGAGCACGGGAGGCTGGAAAAATACGGACGGCAGACAAGCGGGGTCCTCGCGGAATATGATCTATGCAACAGGTCAGCAGAGTCCATGCAACGGAGGGGGAGAAAGGGGCGTACTAGCACCAGCAGAGATGAAGGCTAAGCGAGACGCGGATCCCACCCCGATGCCCAAGACTAGGAGGGCGAAGGTGGCCGTCGGTATACTGAGCGCCGAGACGTGTCGCCGACAGCAACGTCCAGCCCACCGCTGAATAGTATCCATAGAACATTGGAAGGCCAATCTCTTCCTGCAGCATTCGTGCACCGCCTCACTACCACACCCTGAATGAAGTCGACAACAGAGCAAGCGAGAAGACGGAGGAAGGGAGAGAAGCATCAGAAAGGAATGCGGTGTCCGAGAGCTGGGATCAACGGTACGAGATAGACGTAGAACGGGGAAGCGGACTCGAGTAATCGTGATCCTATATACGCGCTTGGCTCGCATTTGATATGCGAGGAGAAAGTGAAGAGCGCCGGCCGGCGACGCGCTGGCCATCCATCCCATTCCCATTCTACTCTGATCCGAAGGTCACCCATCCTCAGCCTCCTCTTTCGCGCGAGACGAAACGAGGACGGAAGGAAGGGCAGCGAGAGTAGGAGATACAGCAGATGATGAACGGCGGAGCATGCGTGGTGGGCAGGACACGCGGAGGACGGAGGCGTATAAAGGAAAGAGCGCCCGCCCAGAAGCGGAGGAGGGACCTATTCCGCGCATCTCTTGGCTAGCGGGTCTTGATGAAGAACTTGAATCAGAGTATCGGACGACGCCCTGCACGCTCGCGTCCAGGCTGGGTGTTTGCTCTACGTGGATTGGCTTCGGAGAAGTAAGGAAGGGGATAGAAGCGTGAGATGGAGAAACGGAAGCGGTGTGATTTTGCGAGTCCAAAGGTGGAGGTGGAGAGTGTGCCGGGGGGCGTCTCCGGGAAGTGGGTTCCTTCTCCTTCTTCTCCTCCTACCTTCCCTCAATTTCCTCGCCCTACTTTGACTTCGTCGTCCCGGCTCCTTCAGGTCCCAAGGCTCGTGCGTCCTTGCACGAGAGAGATAGAATAAGAAGTGTGCGGCAGTGCGTGGTGTACAGAGAACGTAGGGCCGAAGCTGTGGCAAAGGGATACAAGAGAGCTCGAATCGGAGGCGGGCTAATTGTATGCAGCAGTTGTTGGTGCTCTCGGTCGCCATCGATTTGAAGGGGTCAACCCACCGCGTGTACATCGGGCCGAATAGCGTACTGCACCTCGCGCTGCAGAGACAGCTATGGGCGGAGAGCTGAGCCCTCCATCAGAGACACGATGACAGCTGTCGCAGCGGTGCGGGTAGGTGCAGAGATGCTACATCAGGTTCGGCGTGTCGGCAAAAGATATGTCGAGGACCTCGTTCATGGATCCCATCTGACCCGACGCACACCTGGCTGGCGGATTGTGCCCACGAGAAGGGGACGCGAGGGAAAGCTCTGTTGCCCCTCAAATAGACTAAGAAATGTGAGCATGCGGTTCTGTGAACACGTCAATTCGAATAAAAGGAATGGAAACGGAAGGCTACCTGACCCTCATCCATCTTCTAAGAGCACCTGGTTATACACACCGAGCGCTTCGAATGAGAAGGAGAACGGAAGACCCAGTAGTACCTAAGGTCATCTTCATCTTCACTTGGTGGTACTTGCTGAGCGCTGTGCCAGATATGTATGATGCTGGCGACGCTAACACGGACTTGAGAAAAGTGCAATAGAATCTAGATGAAGCAAGCAGGTGCCAGGAACGGGGCCGGAGATGCCAAAAGAAAGTCGCCATCAATCTCAGCCACAGGCGCCAAAGATGTGTTGCTGCCGTTGCATCCGACATTCGCCACCGATGTCCACAATACTTATCTCAACGATTCAAGAATGCAGCAAGCCTCTGGTCCCTCTTCGGCTGATAGTACGCGTCCCTGAGCTATGGTTTGAAGAGGACACTCTCGTACTTCGAAGTTCGCGCCGAGAATTCGCTTTTTCCAAAGAGCATTCTAGCTGCGCGCTCCTCTGTATTTGATATTGATGTCCTCGAGACCTTTGCTTCTGATGACCTGAACGACCTCCTCCTCACCATGCTATGCGCCTCGGAAGTTGGGTCCTCCCCACCGTCTTCAAGTTCTACTTCCTCTGCCACTCCGAGACATGACATCCTTCACGCGTAAGGGTGGATGCTTCTAGGCGAGGTGGATCGCGAGTCGTGAACTACATCTATTGTAACACGAAGCAGCGCCTGGCATGTCCGCCTTCCTGCGGATCCCGTTAACGGAGGGGCGCACGGCCTTTGATCAGTGCTCGGCGTACAGAGCAAATTATCTCGTTGATGTGGAGAGCTCAATTCACTGGGGAGTTATGAGGGGGGAGTGCATCGGAGAGTAAGGTGCGTTGCTCACATATCATTCATCGCTACTTCGTTGGATTCCTGGCTCATGTCATGGGGATAGATCTGTGCGTATTGTCTGGAGAAGAGCGAACAATACTATTATGCCGCTCGCGCACAGCTCTGGAAGGAGCTGCTCTCTGTTTACGGCCTTCCTCCCTGGAGGACTCGGACGCTCGAGAAGATGAAGAGCGAGGCGCTGGCCATCGATCCGTAGGGTTTCCCTGTTTTACCAACATAAACAGTCGGTTGACATCACCGAAAGTGTGCAGACCTCCTCCACAGCGACATAGAAGTTGCTTCCGAGGGCCAAAAGGCCGCAAGGAATGCACGAGACTCGAAGCCTCCTACCATCCTCCAAAGTGCTGGAAGGTCAATATGTTACGAGTATCTTTTTATGAAACACAAGCCTCATTTGAGCGCGTTTTTTTGCTTGTCGCCGAAATTCGGTTTCAAATATTCAAGTAAGTTTCAACAGAGATCAACTCCCCGCGTTGGAATTACTCTTTCGCAGGTAAGGTCCCCATTTACATTTGTTATCGTGCCTGGGATTTGATTGACTCAAATCCTGTTTTCTGTCACCGACGCACGAGCCTGCTTGCATCTTGCCGAATCCAAAGCCGGGCTTTGAAGTATTCACCCAGGGTCCATCGTGTGTAACTGCCAACCATCCGGGATTCGACTGCAGTTCCACTGCCCGCGTTTGATTTGTTGCCAGCATTTTATTTTTGGATTTCGTGCCTCTCATTCGTTTATCCACGCTTTCTGCTATGCAACCAACCAGAACACCGCGAAATCGGACAACTGCCCGACTTCGGGTTCACGGTGTTTGGTAGACTCATCATTACTATATTTGGAGATTGATCATACATAGCCACCAGAACCGGTGATTGCCGGCTATCTGCATCCCTACCCCAACGTTTCCCATTGTTTCGACGCGCCCCGCGGTGCAGTGCAAGTGCAGTCATCCCAGGTCCAGTTTAGACCAGCCGCAGTCAACTTCTCTTCGCCACCGCGACCAGACAACAATCGCCGCAATTCATTTCCACACGGATACTGTAGTATTTCGATCAATTCGTACTCGATTTGGAAAAAATGATACAATTAAAATCCGAAAGAAATCCGACAAATCGAGAAAAAATTATTGCCGCAATAAAAAAAAAGTGGGTGTGACGCGTGACTACGAATTGAATGAAATAGTACAGTACATGGAACATGGAACATGGAACACATCACTGGCAGCACTCAGCGACCAGCAACAAAGATCCTCAGGCGATATGAAGGTGTACCATTGCTCCTCATCTCAAGTTCCCATGAACAATCGCTGCATTCCGTATATATACGTGCGGGAGCACATCAGGAATCAGGAACAGCAATGAAGATAGGCGCTGGACAGACGATATAAAGGTGTACCAGCAACCCAAGTTGACTCGTCTATAGTTCCCATGAAGCACTGGCAAGCCCTATCAGCCACCACAATCCTAGCGACTACGGTTGCGGCCTCTCTGACGCACAATACAACTGGGTCCGAGTCGGCAGGATCCTCAGACTGTACGGTGCAAGCATGGGTCCGCGCCGAAGATCTAGCCCCAAACTATGTCTCTCACGGTGCATTGAAAGTGAATTCGGTCGCGAAGCCAGGCTAATCTCGTTTCAAGGCGAGTTGCGCGTCAAGGTAATGCAAGCACACTGCGCTGACAAGATTGCCTCTGTGGCGCTTCGCCTTCAACTGGACGAATTCGGCGAAGTCAAACATCTGCGACCGAACGCGGTGATTCCTGAGATTCAAAAGGCCGACAACCAGACTCTCCCAGATGACCTGCTCTTCGGGTTTTGGGGTAGCGGTTCCGGTGCGAATGAAGTAGTGTATGATTACGGCCCATACGATAGGGCAATGAGCGACCATGCGTTGTGGGTAGTCCAGGCGGAACAGCGCAGGGCCTGGTCCACGGAGGTCACCCTTGTTAACAATAACCCCAGTATGTGCATAATTTAGTCGTACAGAAATTCTGACAAGCATTCCACAGCGTTTTTCCGACCAATCGTCAAATCTGTTGATGATACAAGCTCAGCGCCTCAGCACTGCCTTTAGAAGCTGTCCCCGAAACACTGACTCATTCCGATACAGGTTTTATAATTGACTCAAGTAGCACAGCCTCATTTTGTAGTATATAAGACCGTGAATTTATACCGAGTCCCCTGCGCGATTGCAGAGGGTCACTGTGGATATTACCTATTTTGAGTAAATAGTCCGAATTCCAACACAATCGCGCAAACACACACTGATCCCTTGCTCGACATCCCTTCGGCTGAAGGCGTTTTCCACGATACGGAAGAGACTTGAGCTGCTCCACGAGACGGAGTATTTTGAACGTGTCCACGAGACGGACGATTGTTCGTGCATAGACCTCACGAGACGAGGTACTAGCCACACCGATTTGATTTGATTCAGTGCAGACTCACGAGACGACGAAGCACGATTCCGCGATTCCAACTCCCCGATTCTGATTCTTAATTTCCGAACGTCGATCCCCCACATTTGATTCCCGCACTTCATCATTACCACTATGTCGGATTCCGAGCGCTATGTTATGAACCGACTCAACAACGAGAACTACGCAGAGTGGGCCTTGCGCATGGAGGCCATACTCATCAAGAAAGGCCTTTGGACAAATCTAGTTGAGATTTTCGTCTCACCAAACAAAACTGACGGCACTGCTAAGACTGATGCTGAAATCACGGCCGAACGGATCAGACTGATCAACGCCCGCGATGCCGCCAAGATGGCCGAAGCACGTGCCGAGCTTGTTCTCCGTGTTGAAGCGGGCCAACTCGCCCATATGACTTCCCGCGATCCGATGATTGTTTGGCAGAACCTTGAGCGCATGCACCGCGCTGCCGGTTTTGCTACCAGCCTCGCTCTTCGTCGACAATTTCTTACTGCGAAGAAATCTGATTCCGAGACAATGGAAGCCTGGATTGGCCGCATTCAAGCGATGGTACTTCGCATGGAATACGCCAAGATTGACGTGACAGATCAGGACAAAATCCTCGCGTTCACCATGGGCCTTCCCACCACTTTTGAGGCTGTCATTGTCAACTTCGACGCCACACCACCTGATCAGCTCAGCGTTGAAAATGTTATCACCCGCCTGTTGAACGAGGAAACCCGCCAGAATTCCACCAACACTGATTCTGCCTCCCCTCCTCCCATATCGGATGCCGCCTTTACGGCCACTCGCAACGCCGCTGATGCACGTGCTTCTTCTGCGACAAGAAAGGACATATGAAGTCCAATTGCCCCGAGCGCGCAGCCTGGTTGAAGAAGAAATCCGAGGCCGCTGCCATTGCATACATGGATGAGAGTGAGGAGTTTGATATTGCCTGGTGATTTATCAGTGCAGCTTCTGGGGGTGCCTATGCGCTATTGCTTGCGGGGGTGTGTTGATGATACAAGCTCAGCGCCTCAGCACTGCCTTTAGAGGCTGTCCCCGACACACTGACTCATTCCGATACAGGTTTCATAATTGACTCAAGTAGCACAGCCTCATTTTGTAGTATATAAGACCGTGAATTTATACCAAGTCCCCTGCGCGATTGCAGAGGGTCACTGTGGATATTAACTATTTTGAGTGAATAGTCCCGAATTCCAACAAAATCCTTCGTTGTCGCCTCACCTGACGTCAATTTTCCTCCGTCTTTCCATAGTTATCGTCATAATTCTCTCGACTTGCTCAAGAGGCACGCGTCTAGCGACCTTGGATATCATTATATCGCAGTATGTATTTCTCTGGGTTGCAGATCTACGTTCCCATAAAATTTCCGCATCTTAGGTTGTGAACTTCACCGATGGCCGAACAATCGATTTGCGAGCCGGGTACACGACCTTTTTGCCCACATTTCCGAAACCGTTTTCAACGACGGCGCCGTTCACATGGAATGGAACGTTTGCGGAACCAGAGAGCTGTCAAAAAGACCTCCCGTACAATCGAAAAACATTGAATGACAGAGACCGATGTCTTTCTGGAGACCTACGCTCAGCTTTTGTCGCCGAGCTCACGCTAGAGGACGGGAATGTCATACAAAGAGGTAATCCATTTTCTGCGCTTGCCCAGCAAGAACTAAATTTCATGCAGGAAGTCCATTGAAAGGCAGAGTAACGGTTCGTGCCACAAACGGATCGACCCAGATGTCCGATATTTCCGTCACCTTCCGGAACTCCAAAACCCCCCATTGGGCTGTAGAACGGGCGACCACGGGTGGTGATCCGGATTTTAACAGTTCCCTTTGCGAATGGTCAGGAATTGGAGGAGGAGTCATATCTGTCGACTCTTCTTCGCATATCTTCAAAAAGAAGAAAGATGGAGAGGATTCATCCTTCTCATTCTCCAACAACAGTCCCAGTCGCCGGGGTCCGCTCACCGAGGCCAAACCGTATCTGGATTTCGAACTCCAGATCCCCATCACAGCCGTCCCGAATTTTTCGTCGTATTACAGCTCCACAGAGGCTGCCTTAGAACTTGTCCTCACAGTCTTATATTCGCGTGATGTTGCTCACTGTATCCACGGAACCGACGAGCTCAACAAATACAACTTTGACGATGAACCAACCGCAGATGAAGCCTCCAAGACAGAGGAGGGTCTATGGGACTCCCACACTACCGTGGGCGAGCCGTTGCAATCGACACAGTGGATGCGCACCCTGCATCTCAAGACAACCGTGCCCATCGCCGTCCTAGGCGACATATCCGAACGACCAATCCAACACTACCTCACGCCTGGGCAGCCATCGCCGATTATCCTCGCATTACCGATGGAGATGGTATTCCCGTCTGCGCACCCTGTCATTATCGAGGAGCCCTTTGCCAACACCTCAGCGCGGCTCATGCATTCGGAAGGCACATTCGACCCATACCAATCCAGGCGCAATTTTCTTGACTATACGAGAATTTTTGCCCGATCCGAAACTCCAGATCCCGCTGCCCATTATAATGAAGGCAATTATGCGGGTCTGCTCTGGAAGAAGAAACTTGTCGCCGAGGAGAGGGGGATTACGGTTGCTGTAGATGAAGGAGGCCAGTATCGCTTCGCTGCCCCCTGATTGATAATTAAGTAAACTTCTAATATTCAGTCTGTCAATATGCTAGCGATACAGTCTCATACATATTCGTCGCTTTGGTTGTTCGTTACCCACGGGTGTATATCTAGGACTCGAGAAGACTGCCATGAGTGCACGGCTGAGCTAGAGGCAGTCTCTCCGGGAGGTGGAGTGTTGAGGTCTTTATCAAGACGGCTTTCGTTTACTCTGTCGTCCAGGCCGACATACACCAGTGTGAAGGTCGGTATTATGTTCTGACGAAGAGGTAAGACGGATGTACCCATGGGAGAATTTTCAGAACTGACAATTAGCTGTGATGCGAAACCAGCCTCGATGCCATACATCTCCTGAGCATTGAGAGAGACGGTAATGAGTAGGAATATCATCACAATGCAATAAATTGCGCCCGACTCAAGTCTGGAAAATTTAGATCAGGGATCACCGGTTTATGTTCAGAACGAGGGTACGAGTGGGAGTCTGTCAAGAGAGTGTGGTTCATACACACATACATCAAGCCTATGGCCCGGTTACAACGAGCGCGAAACCTGTTTTTGACGTCGACGCACGATGTCGTGCGCCGGATCCACAATAGCCGACCAGCTGAACCAGTTTTTCGTGAGCAGCATTAACACTGAACAACTGAAATCTACTCCCCAGTGAGAGCTGTAAGACTCAGATTTGTTGCCATCATTAGGCTGTACACCAATTGTGCATCCACAACTCTGACACCCGCCACCGCCAAAACAGACAAAACTATGCTCAAAGGTGTCAGCCCTGGAAGATATGTACAATTCAATGAGGTGGTTGACCGAAGGTGGAGAGCAAGAGCAGTCCAGGCAGGATGACTATCTTCCATCGACATCCCCAGATTGCGTAGCAGCGGTACAGCTATTAATTGCATGTCTGGCACCTGGTCATGTACTGCGGAAATAACTCAACATAGAGTGAATCTGACACGAAACTAATGAAGTTAGTGGCTTTTAATCACTGAAGATAAGAATACCCACTTATTCATCGCCACTAGGGCAATTTGTGCTGTCTTGACGGCAATGAGGACGGGCGAATTCAATACTTGTCCATGCAAAAGATGTTCGACGGAGCGGGCAGTTTCGACGGCTTGGGTAATAGCCACAGCCATCTGTGTCGTGGCCACAGCGGCAATAACACAACTCCAGGCCATGAGAAGTTTCATTCCATGGGTTTCTCGGCGACGAGCAAGAATATAGACGGAGAACAGGAAGAGATTGATATAAATGCCTGCAGCTCGATGTCAATGACGTCCTAGCCCGTAAAACGTAACGGACCGTAAAGCAGAACGCAAGCCTGAATGTCTCTGTGAGAAGAATGATCCAACTAGCTCGATGATACGAACTCCAGTTTCAGAGAAGGTCTCCATCAACACAGACCACGACGAATCGAGCAGGCCGGAGTCAACGGTGTACCGCATGGCAAGTTTGAAGAGCGACAGCGAGTTGGTAGCACCGCAAGCACTTCGTAGGTATAAGTAGTGCCGATGTGGGACCCCGGCTAAATTTCGAATAGGTGGCTAGAACACATCGGGATATCACTTCGGATCTGCTGAGTCCTATGCTGTGTGGTGACCGGAGCGGAGCGAAGGCTGAGCGCTGATCTCGTTCATCATTGAGAGATTTCGTACTACTTGGATGCGTAACAGTGAGAGCTCTTGAAAAACTTGGGAGATTGCCGGGACGCGGGCTGAATCCAAGACCAGCAAGTTGAAAATAGGCCATGAATGGAACCCTGTTTGATGAAGACCGGGATTCTTCAAACTCCAGCATTCAACTGTCACCGGAAAAGAGGGTGCTAATCGCCGAACTTCCCGAGGCGGTGAGGCTTTTCCGATGCTCAAAGCAGGTCCCAGTGAGCCTGAGTTCTGCGAAGTTCAAGTTGTCGGCGACCGTCAACAAGTCTGTTGAGAGTTTGTTGAAGACTGACTTCAAGGACGTCGAACGAGTCTTGAGTGTAAAGCAAGCGAAAAGACGATATGTTTGGCAGCGCCAAATATCCCGGATTTGGAAACGAAACCGTCCGTGCGAGTCGCGATTGGATTTTTCTTCTCCCGCTTTGACCACTTCTTCACAGAAACACCATCAGAATTCGTTCACGATATCCATCGAATGAGGAAAGATATTAGCTACGGCCGGTCATGCTCAGCCGCGATAGCAGACGAACTGAGGGCTACAGAATGGCCCGACTAGAGTCACTAGACACTCCTCGGGAGTCGGGACTCGTCGGACTGATACATCTACTTCGAGAAGCGGACCGCTCGAGTACCGCCGGGGTTTGTTAACTGCATGCACGACAGAGATTTGGCCAGACGAGCTTGCCCAGGCCACGACTCAGACTCGCGAGCTGCTCGCATCATATAGCCTCACACGTCCGCCGGCCTCGAGGCTCGAGGGAACGCACGCGCAGCCCATACATACTTGATGCTACACGTCACGGTAGGCGGGCTGCTCGTGGGCGGAGCGAGCATACACTCCTCCCACCTACCACACCCAAGCATCGCGCGCGCTCTTAGACGGGGCACGGCGGAGGAACCGCTTCCAGCAATGCGAAAACAGGATGTCGAAAACGCGGCACCATACGCGGAACTCCACCCGGCGAAAGCCGAAGATACAAAGGAAGGTTATCGTCTTCATGTACTCGGAAGTACACCGACGGTGGCTCCTCGGGAAGGCGGAAAGGCGAAATCTTGGGGCTTGTCAGGAAGGGAGGGAGTGCTAGTAGCAACACCGGGGTGAGCACATCGCATTCATCTCGGGACGGCGTAGGGAAGGCAGCGGCGTAAGTATAACGAGACGAGCTTCGAGCACAAAGACATGAATGAGGTGGCGAAGACATATACGACCGATGAGCGGGCTACCACTCCTCGGTGAAGACAAATTGAAGAGGTCAATGGAAGCCTATAGGTGCATGAAGCTTCGGACTTCGGAGAGACGTAGACCTCCCCAAGATCGGGAAGATAGGGATCCAGCTCTACACCCAGCGCCGACAATGCTCGGAAACTCTGTCGCTCGGCGCCGGAAGCAGACCCACGCGCCCAACACCACTTGCGCACCACACCGCGCTCTCCACCAAACATCGACCGAAGAAAGTAGAAAGTGGATCTGCGAAGCGAGCGACAATGCACTTTCGATGGCGGGCCAAGTTAGGACGTCTAGCGACCACACTTGACCTCGGATTGGTGTACGCCACTCCCGCTCCGTTGGACCTCGCTAATCCGTCGCATAGATCATATCCCCGAGGAGTAGTCCGTTCGTCCGCCGTCCGTGTACTTTTCGCCTTTCGTGCTGACATCCACACCTGCAGTCGCACTTCAATGTGTGCTTTCGTCTGTCCGTCCTTACCGCGCGAACGCTGCAGAAAGAGATTGACCTCCAGAGTTCCACGGACACGATTCACGGCGGGCAGGACGCAAAAATGTACGATGCCATGTCGGCGCTCGGTATACCCGACGGCCTTCGCCCTCCCAGTCTCGGGCATCGACGTGCCTCTCCGCAGTGCGCTTCATCGACGATGGTGCTACGTAGCAGCGCCTCGCCACCACAGGTCCGAATCAAGTCGACCCACAAAGCGAGCGGGAAGAATAGAAGGGAAAGGGGGAGAAGCCCAGGAAAGGAATGCAGTGTCCAAGAGCTGGGACCAGCGGTGCGTGGTAGACATTGATCGGCGAAGCGGAATCGAGCTACTGTATCATTCATATATGTATGGACGCGCTCCGCACGCAGTCGGGATACGAGGAGGACAAGTGAAGCGCCGGCCGGCGACGCGCTTGTCACCCATGCCCGTCCTCTAGAGTCTCTAATCCGAAGCCTCTCTCGCGCGAGACACAACGAGATGGAAGGAAGGGCAGCGAATACGGGATATAGTGTATGCCATATGATGCTGGTGTGCAGGGCATGCGGAAGACGGAGGGATATTAAGGTAAGAGCGCTCAGAAGTGGAGGTGGCCACTCTGGTTGGCGTAACCATACACGCCGCGGTCCGCGTTGGCTGGGTCCGTCACGGTTTAGGTGAGGCAAAGGAGAGAAGCGCGATTGATGACGATATCGTTCTTTGCGCAAGGGGAGATCGACATCGGCTGAACGAGCCAGAGATTTTCGTAAGTTCTAACTTATGGAAGAGATATCGGAAGAAAGCAGTGGCCGAGATCGAACAGGTTCGGCGGGAGGGGAGTCAGAACGGGCGACAGTGAACGCGCAGGGGCCGTAAAAGATCTGTTATCCCCCTGTAACGAGAACGTGAGTGAAGTACCACCATGGTGCCCGAAGACTGAGACGGACCGGAGTTGCTTTGGAGGTCGTGAGCTCTGTTCCAGGACGAAGCGTAACCCGGCCACCAGTGCGGTCGTGACGGTGAATGATTACACCGGACGCGCCGCGGTCCCCGTCATCTTCGTCGCCGTCCTCTCCACCACCCACAATCCATCTCCGCCACAAAATCGTCCGCCATCTTGTTAGCTTCCGCATTCCGTCTGCACGCCATCCTGCATGAGCTTAATGCCAAAGACGCCTTTGGACTTCGCCGACCTTTCACCTTCACTTTCCTCCGCGAGAAATCTGAGCTCATCGAATGCCGAGCGCTTGATACCCTCGTCGCCGTCCTCATCTCCAAAATCGTCGTCGTCGCTCTCGTTGGACGCGCCATCTTTCTCCCTGCGAATAAGGCGTCCTAGCCGCTCCTTGCGCTCTAGCTCGATTTCCATCTCTCCACGCGCATTCCGCTTCATCCACATTCCTGCCATTTATTTCCCTTGCGCGGTCCACCTCTCGGCGCATCGCGTCGTCCATTCTCGCCGTTCGTCCCCGCTCGTTTCTTCTTCCCGCGCGCGATCATCTTGTGATAAACCTTGTTCTTGATCTTCGTGACACCCCGCGCCATCACTTCCCCGCGGAACGCGAGTTCATTCATCTGCCGCAACTCGTTGCGCGTACGGCGTGCGTTATTTGCAGGAGACGTCGAAGACGAAGGGCCGAAGCTGGCGAAGGGATATTAAAGGCCCACGCAGCAGTTGTGGGTGATGCTCCGGTCGCCATTGACGTTGGATCCGCCCAGTGCGTGTCGAGTGGCGTACAGCATCTCGTGCTGCAGAGACAGGCAGGCGACCACGAACGGAGAGCTGAGAGGTCCAAAGGATGCGCGGCGTACAGCGGCAGCGGGTCAGGTGTGTGCCATATGGACGCGCTCCGCACGCAGTTGGGATGTACGAAGAGCGCCGGCCGGTGACGCGCTTGCCACCCATTCCTCTCCTTCCTTCCCCCTCCTCTCTAATCCAAAGTTCGCCCATCCTCTGCTTCAGCCTCCTCTCTTGCACGAAACCAAACGAGAGGGAAGGAATGGCCACGAGAGTGCGAGATACAGAGTAGAGCGGTGGAACCTGCGCGGTGTGCAGCATACACGGGGGGTATAAAGGTAAGACAGCGCAAAAGTGGAGAGGGCGGGGGAACCGCTCCGAGCATTCCTTGGCCGGCGGGCGGCGCTCCTGGCGTGTAACATGAAGGGCATCGGACGACCCCAGCTACGCTCCTGTAAGTGAAGAGGGTATAAGCGCAAGGACACTCAGTCTGCAAATGCTATTTACCTTCAAAACATGACTGGGCACCGTGGCGACCATAAGTGACACATTTGTGGGTAGAGCGCTCTTCCGCCTTCCTCAGCTGGCGTTCCCACTGCCCGCGTCCGCCGCGAGGAACGATAAGAGCGTCGAGGCCAAGCGAGACGACCCCCGGGTCGATCCGGCGCCGTCGCGCTGCAGGGCAGTAATCAGAAGCTGCAACGGGATGTAGAGGTGTCGGTCGCAGGATTAATGGATTGATCCTGCTTAGAGACCGGATCTCACGTGTATATACGAAGCTCGCGTTTTACCAAGAAGTCTTAGAAGAGCGCGACCTAGACTGCATCCACCTCTGCACCCGCACCCCGCGAGGTCGGAGGTCGGGGTCGAAGAGTGGGTGCAGCGTACATCCACCCTCGAAGCGGAGAGACGCGTGCGGGTGGGACGCGTGCGGGTGTACAGTACAATGAAACACAGATGTCCACATGCGGCGGGTCGTGAGCCTTGCGGTACCAGTGCTGCATTGCGTCGAGGGGTGTCGGCGCAGCGCGGGGATCCTGCGAGGCGAGGAGGATGGGTGAGCGACACCGCCGGTCTGAAATACCATCCGGATTTGATTCGGTTCCACGTTTAATTTGGAGTCGAAAAACTTTCCGGCCGTGTTGTGAACTCAGGCGGGTGATGGCGATTACTCGAAGCCGTCCCGAGCGGCCTCCAAGCAGCGCCTGCGGATCTCCGTAAGAGATATTTCAGAGGGAATAAGTGCCGGACACTTACCTGAAATTCGAAGCAATCTGCTCCGTTGAGCCCATACAATGCTGTATCGCACAGCACATTATAAGACGACAGACGGGAGACAAGACAAGAGGCGCGCGCCATGCACGGTGTACAGGAGACGAAGCCGTGGTGAATGGATGTCAAGGCAAGACGGCCTATAGAAGCGCAACGTCGCATCCGTCTGCCAGTCGCAGGCACCGCTGTAGCGCGGGACGGGGACAGTAGCAGCGCGGGGTGCGTCGTGGAGGATGAGGACGGCGAGGAGGTCGTCCTTGAACGGGTCGGGGAGCGTCCCCATCGTCGTCGAGCGTGGTGGCGAGGACGGAGAGGTTGATGACGTCATCGGGCTGTTTACTTCAACCATCGATCCGCTCACAACATCCTCGCTGTGGACCATAGCGCCGAGCACATCTCTACTCCCTGTATTCACTCTCTCAGCCTGGGCCCCCCATTGACTCCTTATCCGTTGCACTGGTATCCTTTCTCGGGCGTCTTTCGAAATACGAATTTCCAACGAATCTTTGCTGCTACGAATTTATCGCGAAGACACGTCCGATGGCGCGCAGTCATCTTTTTCCTACGATCTCTTCGACGTCGTCCATTCATTTTGAAGCCGAGAAACCCCACACCGAACCACGGTCCTCAACCCACCCACCCGATAGCACATGGTGTGCACCTGCAACTCGTCGCAGTTGGCGCATTTCTTGCGGGACAACCCGTTCGATCCGGGGTCGGATGATGGTTGAATGGTGCCGTGCTCTTTTTTTTGTTCAAGGTTCTACGTGAGTACCCGAGGTCGTTTTTTTTTTGCTGAAAAGCCTAACACAAAACCTCAGCCTTCAACCAACCCGATAGCACACGGCGTGCATCTCCGAAACGTCGCAATACGCCCGTTCGATCCGGGGTTGGGTGATGCAAATGAACGCACATTTTTTGTTCCACTTCGCAGACAATCTTTTCGCTGGACCTAAGCCCACGTCCTCAACCGATCCGATACCACTGCAAGGCTTGTAAAATGCATTGGCCACCCGTTCATCTCTTTCCCCTTCTTTTTGCTGATAAAATCAACGCAAAGCAGACCCCTCAACCCACCCGATAGCACATGGTGTGCACCTGCTGGACATAGACTCGAATATTGCAGTATGATTCAGAAACAGGAGGCCCTCGTTCGATTCGGGTCGGGTGATGGATCTCTGTACATAGTCTTTTGCCCAAGGTTCTATGTAAGTACCCGACGTCGTTTTTTTGCTGAGAAATCTAACACCAAACCGCAGCCTTCAACGCGCCCGATAGCACACGGTGTGCACCTGCTGAACATATGATGGTTTGCTTCGTATTTCAGCAATCGGGAGCCCTCGTTCGATTCGGGGTCGGGTGATGGGTAGGTTCTTATCTTTTTTGGCTCAGAATCTCGTCAATGCTGTTTTTTTGTTGCTGAGAAACCCAACACCAAACCACAGCCTTCAATCCACCCGATAGCACATGGTGTGCGTCTGCGACCCGTGCGGAATGACCAGGGGTTCATTGCAGACAGCCCGTTCGATTCGGGGTTGGGTGATGTATCATGGGTGGCCCTTTTCGCTCCACTTCCCAAACAATCGCTTTTCGTTGGACCAGATGAAGCCCAACGTCCTCAACCGATCCGATATCACTGCAAGGCTTGTCAAATCGTCCGATTCGAGGGTCTGGGTTGCATTTACATTGGCACGTCAGTTCATTTTCCTCTCCTCTTCTTTTTACTGAGAAACCCAACACCGAACCTCTGTCTTCAACCCACCCGATAGCACACGGTGTGCATTTGCAACTCGTTATTGGCCATACGTCTTCGTTTGCAGATAGCCCGTTCGATTCGGGAATCGGGGTTGGTGATGAGACTATGCGGCGGTACCCTTTTTTGCCTGACGTTCTATGTAACCCGACGCCGCTTTTTTGTTGCTGATACAAAACTCAACACCGAACCAGGTCTTCAACCCACCCGATCGCGCATGGTGTACACCTCCAAATCGTTGCGATATGCCCGCCCGTTCGATCCGGGGTCAGGCGATACTACACTTGGGTTTTTTTTTTTTTTTGGGTCTACTTCCTTCCCAAATAATCACTTTTCGCTGGACCGTGAGCACAAGGCGCTCAATCGATCCGATAGCGCTGCAAGGCTTGTGAAATGTATTGGCACGTCCGTTCATTTTCCTTTCCCCCTTCTTTCTGCTAATAAATCCAACGCCAAAGCAGTCCCCTCAACCCACCTGATAGCACATGGTGTGCACCTGCTGGACATGAACTAAAATATTATGCAGGATGATGCAGGAAACAGGAGGCCCTCGTTCGATTCAGGGTCGGGTGATGGATTGATGGCGACAGATATCTTTTGTAAAATGTTCAAGCGTGCGTGCATCGCCTTTTATTAAAGCTACGTATGTTTTTCTGTCTGAACTTTTGGAACACACCAGCTTTCCCTCCATTTTCAGTCGCCACGGCGCCATCCATTTTGGAGCTGATAGCAAACCCAATCCCGAACGACGGTCTTCAACGCGCCCGATAGCACACGGTGTGCACCTGCAACTCGTCACAGTTTTGACACTGAGGAATTCATTACAGACAACCCGTTCGATCCGGGGTTGGGTGATAAGTATAATGTTGTTTACTTTTTTTGCCCAAGGGTCTCTGAGACGCGGTTTTTTTGTTGCTGATAAACTTAATAGCGAACCGAAGTATTCAATCCACCCGATTGCACATGGTGTGCACCTGCAACCCGTCATACATCCATCTTCGTTTGCAGACAGCCCGTTCGATTCGGGCTTGGGCGATCAAATGGAAGTACCTTTTTTTGCCCAAAATCCAGTCAACGCCGTTCATTTTTGATAGCAAACCCAACCCCGAACCCTCGTCTTCAACCCGCCCGATAGCACACGTCGTGCACCTCCAAATCGTCGCAATACGCCCGCCCGTTCGATCCGGGGTTGGGTGATGCAAATGAACGCTCCATCTTTTGTTCCGCTTCCCAAATAACCGCTTTTCGTGGGACCATAGGCGTAACAACCGATCCGATATCACTGCAAGGCTTGTGAATTCTTCGTTCAATTCTATTGGCACGTCAGTCCATTTTCCTCCCCCATCCCTCCGTTGCCTGATGAATTCAACATCGAACCACAGCCTTCAACCCACCCGATCGCACATGGTGTGCACCTGCTGGACATATCACTGCCTCATGTTTCAGCAATCAGGAGGCCCTCGTTCGATTCGGGGTCGGGTGATATCAATGAGAAGGCGGATTTCTTTTGTAAAAATGTGTTCAAGCGTGCGTACATTGCCCTTTATTCAAGCTACGTCTACTTATTTTCAAGATCAAGTCTGTCTGAACTTTCGGAACACGCCAGCTTTTCCCTCCATTTTCAGTCGCCACGGCGCCATCCATTTTGGAGCTGATAGCAAACCCAATCCCGAACGACGGTCTTCAACCCACCCGATAGCATTCGGTGTGCCTCTGCAATTTGTTGCAATGCAATAACGGACTTGATTTGCAGATAGCCCGTTCGATCCGGGGTTGGGTGATAGGATGATGGGAGAAACTTTTTCGTTCCATCCCACTTCCCAAATAATCGCTTTTCGCTGATATACATTTACCGTAAGCGAACCTACCCGATAGCACCTTGATGTCCCCGCTCAAATCTTCGTTCGCTTCGGGTTTTCCGACCATTGTACTGGGTCGCCAAAAGGAGAAAGTTGCGAAAAAGAAATCGAAAAAGGAAAGAAAGCGGGAATTTCAGTGAAGATCAGTGCAACTCAACGGTCTTCAGAGCAATCATGACTTGCATACTCTGGCCACCTTCAGTGAAATGCATACAATCAAACAGGACGAGAACAGAATGAAGGAATATTATATTGGAGAAGTAGGTTGAAGTCTTGAATGTTAGGCAGCAACCCGGGACTGTCGTAGCAAGGGGTCAAAAGGATGAGCAAGGTTTCACAATGGCTGATAGTACTCAAGTTCAACGTTCTCAGGATTGAAGATGAATAACCGCGAACTGTGGTACCAGGCTTATTTTTGGAAAAATGTGATATTGGGGGTCAACGGCATTGATGCGAAAGAAATGGGACAGTGGCGGCAGCGTAAATGTTACACAAAGAATGTCCTAAAGGGATGGGGATGGAGTACCTCAAGGAAAAATATAAAACAATTGAACATCGAGAGAAGACTTACTTCGAGTTGTTTATAGTGTTCACCTCACTAGTGACTCAAATTGATGATGAGTGAGGACAATCCTGATGTGAACAGCGACGCAGATGTCAAGGGACAACATCCAAAGAGCTCCAGCGGGTGGGGACAGCAGTTACCTCGAAGGCAAAGCACGAAATTGGAAGGTAATTTGCATCCCTTTGTTTATCTGGAACTTGATCCCTGGGAACAGGCATGGATTGCTGCCCTCCTTCGACGAGAGAGCAATAACTTGTTTGGCATGCTTAATGGCTGTCGGCAGCTCCCAATGACATGAATTAGACAGCCTGAGGATAAACAGCAAGAATCGTCAGCGAAAGAAGTTGCATGAGTTGTTTGGCACGGAAAAGAGCAATTCCTCGTGTCTTGAGGCAATAAGACATGTTTAGATCCCGAAAGATACACGTTGAAGACCCGCAGAGCTCGCAGAAATGGTGGGATATCCGCCGCTGTATGCACAGAGACGCGGAGGCGCACATATGTAGCATTTCGACCGAGTGTTCACCCCATGTTACGCGTTACGCAAGGTGTTCATTTTTTCAAGTGTTCATTTCTCGGCAATCACGGCAAAATTACCATAAAAGGCAATCCGGCACTTGCCGGAAGAGAAATTTTGCCTCTTTTTGGCCTATTTGAGCCTCAAAATCTGGATGTTACCGTTACGAATGTCGCAAGTGTTCAGTTCAGAGGTCCCTGTTACGCGTTACGTGAACACTCGGTCGAAATGCTACAGTAACGCACATAACGCACAGCCACTGATGGTACTTAATTTGGCTGTCAACAACAGCTTTATCGTCCACAGGCTTGACATGACGGTTTTCAATGATTCTTGCTCACAGATCAACTTAGTTATGCTGATTTTGACTACTCGAATTTTACAACGATTTTAGCTGCTCCAGATGGAAAGCTATAAGGGCTCGAGTTCGATGCCGTAAGCTAAGTGCGTTAAGTGGACCCAGCTGATCGATCGGTTAACCTCGCTTCGGGATCCTGTATTGTATTGGCATGTCCGTTAAGTAATCTCTTTTCCCCTTCAAGCTTTCAGCTAATAAATTCAACACCCAACCGCAGCCTTCAACCCGCCCGATCGCACACGGTGTGCACCTGCAACTCGTCACAGTTTTGACACTGACGAATTCAGTGCAGACAGCCTGTTCGATTCGGGGTCGGGTGATCAATTGGATAGGTCATCTTTTTCAGCCAAGGATCTACTTGACGTCATTCATTTATCTTTTGAAGCTGATACAAAATTCAACAGCGAACCACAGCCTTCGACCACCCGATAGCACATGGTGTGCATGGGCAACTCTTGGTTGTTTCGACAATACTTCATTGCAGACAGCCCGTTCGATTCGGGGTTGGGTGATGGATCTCTGTACATAGTCTTTTGCCCAAGGTTCTATGTAAGTACCCGACGTCGTTTCTTTTTGATGAGAAATCTAACACAGAACCACAGCCTTCAACCCGCCCGATAGCACATGGTGTGCACCTGCAACTCGTCATAATCTCAGCTTGAACCTTCTTCCTTTGCAGACAGCCCGTTCGGTTCGGGTTCGGGCGATCCATGGGACTGAGAGTTTTTGCTCCACTTCGGAAACAACCGCTTTCGCTGAACCTCACAGTTGTAATAATCCCAAAGCCATATAAAGCTCCTGAACCATCCGATAGCACATGGTGTGCACCTGGAACTAGGACGGATGTGTCGACTTCTTTGCAGATAGCCCGTTCGATTCGGGTTCGGGCAATTGGGTTCTTCAGAGTTGCTTTTTTTTTCGCTGAGTTGATTTTTTTCGCTCTGCTTCCCAAACAATCTTCGCTTTTCGCTGGTACAAACTCAACAGCGAACCACGGTCTTCAACCCACCTGATAGCACACGGTGTGCACCTGCAATTCGTTATTGGCTATACGTCTTCGTTTGCAGACGGCCCGTTCGATTCGGGGTCGGATGATGAATTGGTGCTATATTGCCCAAGGTTCTTTGTAACCTGACGTCGTTTTTTTGTTGCTGATAAACCCAACACCGAACCATGGCCTTCAACCCATCCGATAGCACACGGTGCGCACCTGCAACTCGTAGCACCGTTGACGACAATTCGTTGCAGACAGCCCGTTCGATTCGGGATCGGGTGATTATCTCCCAATGGTGTTTTTTCGGTCGACCCGAATAATCACACCAAATAAAGCAAAATTTCAGCTTGGACTGAAATGCGGATTTAATTTCTGAATATCTCTACACGTATCAGTGCCACTGAATTTGAAGGAAATCACTAGACCTGAATCTCAAATAGAAATGCTGAGAGTTGACACAAGAATCAGCCACACGAAAACGATGAATTTCAGTCTGATCAAAACCTTTGTTGAAAACTGAAAGAGTTTTTGTGTGAATCAAAGCAGCAGAAATTCGTGAGCGATTTTTGCTATTGGCTTTCTATTTATATCTTCCAATAGCAAAAATGCCTCACGAGTTTCTGCGTGGCTGATATCCGTTTCGGATTTCGTAGAATCAACAAACATTTCTAACCTGACGAAATTCAGCCTTTGTGCGAGGCTGATCCTTGTGTAGATTGTCAGCATCTCTATGTGGGATTCAGGTTCAATGTTTTCCCTACAATTCAGTGCCTCGGATACCTATAGAGATATTTAAAAAATAAATTTCCATTTCAGTCCTAGCTGAAATTTTGCTTTATTTGGTGTGAATCATCACTTTTCGCTGGTACAAACCCAACACCCAACCAGGCCTTCAACCTGCCTGATAGCACACGGTGTGCACCTGCAACTCTTGCTGTTTCGACAATACTTCATTGTAGACTGCCCGTTCGATTCGGGACCGGGCGATTATTCAGACGTGTCATCTTTTTTGCTCTACCCGAATAATTATTGCTTGTCGCTGGTACAGATTCGCCACAAGCTCAAGGTCTTCAACCCGCCCGATAGTGCACGCGTGCACCTGCAAATCGTCACAATAGGCCCGTTCAATTCGAGCCGGGCAATAAGGCGAGAGGAATAATTTTCGCTCCGCTTCCCAAATAATTGATTTTCGCTGGACCGTAAGCACAATGTCCTTGACCAATCTGATAATGAAACTGCAGGGCTTGTCAAATCTTCGTTCAAGTGTATTGCACGTCGGTTCATCTCTTTCCCCCTTCTTTCTGCTGATAAATTCAACGCCAAAGCAGACCCCTCAACCCACCTGATAGCACATGGTGTGCACCTGCTGGGTATAGAATCTATGGATGGAGATTTAGGAAACAGGAGGCCCTTGTTCGATTCGGGGTTGGGTGATGGCAATCGTCAATCAAGAGTTGTTTTTTTTTTGCTCCACTTCCTAGATAACCACTTTTCGCTGGTAAGGATTCACCTACTTACTATCTGATGGAACTTGGTCTCCCTGCTCAAATCTTCGTTCAATTCGAAATTCTGTTGTCCAAGTATTGGCACGTCGGTTCATTTTCCTTTCCCTTTCATTTTGCTGATAAATTCAACATCCAACCACAGTCTTCAAACCACTCAATAGCACATGATGTGCACCTTCAACTCATGGTGATGTCAACTTCCTTGAAGACAGTTCATCTGATTTGGGATTGTGTGATAGCAACCAGCTGCACTACAGTGTTGTACCACCTCTTGGGACGGTATCACCACTTGGGACGATTGCATTTTTCTCCACAGCCATGAATCCTATTGCTCTGAAATTTTCAGTATATCATTATGGACATGTACACCATGCTTGAGTAAAGTTTGGCACAACCTGTATCTCTGGATGGTTCCCTAGCCAGACATCAATCCAAAAAACCCAGAAACATGAAATTTAAAAATTGCATATCTTACCAATCACCGAGCAGAAAATTACACCCTCCGCAATATGATATAGGTATATGAATACAAGCAAGTCCCATTCTTTACTTTGATGGTCCTTGGCTCCGTCCTTCAAATCCTGCAAAATCGCACTCAGATGGGACGTGTGACAGGTGTGACACACCAAACTCTGGTGCTCATTTCACGTTCATCTTGTTTCTCTTTGGACAAGCCAAACATTCTTGTGGGTTCCAGTACATTTTAAACTATTTTTCTAGGTATGACTAAATACAAGTTGGGAGTAAATGGCTTGAAAGGGAGACACAGTGGCTGTGCGTCCCAAGTGGCCATATTGCACTGATAAGGAAACTTGTAGCTGATTAGCTTTGATCTCCACCATTTTGTAGCGGATTACCTCCAAACTTGGTGGGAGGATAAATTAGATATAAAAGATGACTTTAGGTGGTTTAGTTTTGTGCAAAATCAATTTGTCTTTCGGATCAAGATCAAAACAGATTTGATCGTCCCAAGAGGCGGTACAACACTGTAACCACTTTTGCCCACAGATCTTGTTATCCTTAATTTTTAGAGCTACCCTAAGTAAACTCAAGACTGAATTGTTCAACCCATCTGACTGCACACCTCCAACTGGCGTCAACACTTTGTGGGACTAAGTATTCATTGTGGACAGCCTGTTCTACTCAGGTTCGGGCAATAACTAGTCCAGTCAATTCTTTTTGCTTTCCCAGCTTTTCCCTAGTACAAATTCAATCATAATTGATGTGAAAATGCATTGTTGGAGTGAAACTGCTTTGAATAGTGCTCTATGGTCTATTTGGTCCACAACAAAAAGCCTGCAAAATCACTTGAAGCTTACAAAAGAACAGCTGCTTGTTGCAAAATTCAAATAAGGTAAATAGACCAAACATCTTCATAAATAAACAACAGAAATATATTATTAGTGCTTGATAAGTGACTCCATATTGGTGGCCTCAGTGTGTTTGCCTGAGGCATGGTAAACAAGTGCCAGATTCTTCATAACCTCCACAGTGTCAGGATGGTCTTCACCAAGCAGTTTCCTTCGCTTTGCAAGTACTGATACTGCAAGCCTCTCAGCCTGCTCGAATTGGTCTAGACCATGGTAAGTCATTGCTAGGCGATTCATTGCAGTGACAGTGCTGATATGGTCCTCGCCCAGAAGTTTCTTCCGTTTTTCAAGAATCTCAATCCGCAACTGTTTGGCCTCCCTCAATTTGCCTAGTTTCTGGTATGTTATGGCTGTGGCTGCCATGGTTTTGAGAGTATCTGGATGCTCTGGACCCATTAGCTCATGCAATTTTTCAACGACAACAACTTGAAGCTCCTCTGCCTCTCTCAATTTTCCGAGTTTCTGATATATTACAGCCAGACTGGCAGCAGCTTGGAGGGTGTCTGGATGTGCATCACCCCACATCTTCTTTAATTTGTCCAGTGTAAGAATTTGTAGTTTTTCTGCTTCTTCCAGTTTACCTAGTTTGCGGTATGTTGCTGCTAGGTGGGTCATGACCATCAAGGTCTGTAGGTGGTCCTCGCCCAATGTTCTCCTTCGGTTATCAAGAGCACCACTGTATAGCTGTTCTGCCTTCTTTGCTTGGCCCATTGTATAATATACCCTCCCATATGCTTCTTTGATGTCTGGTGCAATATTGGTTTCCTCATGCAATAAGGCATCTGCATGAGGCAATAATCTCAAACTAGCATGTTGAATTTCAGTACTGGAGATGTCTAAGATTGACATCCCTAGTATGGCAATAATACAAGATCGATATGCCTCTGGTTCCGTGACAGTATTGCGACTCCATTCATGGACCAGTGGGTGAATTGAGAACGTCTTCAAAGCATTGAAGGTGATCAAGGAATATGATTGGAGTTCATTTGTTAAATTCAAGAAACGGGTCTCATCCCAAGAACCAGTGGGGTCGAGAAATTGCTTTAGAAAGTCCAATGGGTTCTGCAAGCCTGCCTGAAAAGGGCCAGCAGAGCAGGCCAACTGTTTAGAAGCACGGCTGAAGATTTCCTCTGAGATCCCATCTGAATGAAGGAAAGAAAATAGCTGCAAGAGCATAGCAGCAGGTAGACTGAGTCGATCAAAGCTAATCTGCCATGTAGTATATACAGTGGAACCATAGTCATCATGGGTCTGAGCAGATCTTTCACTCAGAAGTCGTTTTCGGTTTTTGTGAAAGCAGACCAGATATCCATCGAGATCTCTGGATTTTGCAATAAATGCCCCAGCCTGAATGAGGGCAAGAGGGAGACATGATAACTCCTGTGACTTATGTAAGACTTTTGGTACAAGTAGATGTGAAACCAGAACACCTTAACAATTTGACCAGAGATTTTCCTGTTGTGTGGTGTATTGTCTTGGACAGCACATTTGAGTAGAAGGTCAATTGCTTCAGTTTCGTCCATATCCGATATAGCAGTGTGATCTCCATAGGTCCGAAGTTCAGGATTTCTAGAGGTGATGATAATGTTCCCATGATTGCACTTAGGCAAAAAGTCATTCAGAGGAAGGTTTGGATCATCGGCCTTATCAAATAGCAATAGCCACTGCTGTTGTTGGCTACACAGCCACCGAAATGTGTCTTTTGAAGTGTTTCCAACACCTTTGAGCTCACTTATATTCTTTAGGCTTGCATCAATTGTGCTGGGAGTGCTAGCATCAATGAGGAATATATCTGAAAAACTAAAAACAATGGGCTCTTGTCATCCTGTAATTTCAACTAGACATAAACAAAAGAACTTACTGAGTTCTTGATTGCTGAATGAACTTGAGAACTATCTGGGTCTTCCCAATACCTCCAAGGCCATAAAGTACATAGATTCTCTGTTCTGTTATGACCCCAGAGAAATATTGCTGCAGTCTTTCCAGAATATCTTGTCTCCCATGAAATATCCTTGATGGTGGAGGACAATTATTCACCCAGTCTGTAGCCCCTTGACAACATGAATTAGACATGCTGCAAGATATGATCAACATGAAGTGAATCACCTGGTGAACTGGGTGGCTGGATATGCAGATGATGATATAAACCACTGGTTGCAATCATCTAAGGCTTCAATGAGAATAAACTTGTGAATAAAATGAATAATACTACAATGAAGTTCAGACGGAACTCATTGATGTCCTTCTGATATTCAGCGATCTTGTCTGCAATGTTGATTGCGCCCAGAACTCTCATGATCCAGAGACCAGTCCCCCACTCCACGATTTTATCAAGCACACCTTGTAAGAACCTTAAAGTGGTGAACATAAGAATTCAAACCAGAAACTGAAAGTATATTATACATACTCCTCAAAGCCCTTGCAGAACTCTGCCAGCTTTTCAGAGGATATCTCTTTGTCTGATGATAAATGACTTTCAACGATTTCCATAATTTGCACAACATTCTTGCACAGATCTTCAAGGTCGTCACGATTTCTTTTCACTTTCTGTTGGAAATTTAGCCCCAGGACTCAAGGCTCCAAAATAGTGCCAAACCTCGACTGTCTCTAGAAGCAGTACAACCACGGCCGAGATGCATTTGACATAGGGGAAGGGTGCATTCTCATGAAAAGCCCTTGCGACTTGGAGCAAGGGTCCAATCCAATTCCTTTTTGCCTTGGACTTCGACCGTCGTATACCTGGTTTGGTGTTTTTCGAGGACATGCTGAGAGGGAAAAACGTAGAAGACAGCGAAGGACAACAACAAACGTGCCTTGGTTTAAGTAGTAGGCAAACAATAACGATACTTACGTCTCTCGATCAGCGTTGAAACTTCTGGATGTATCCTGTCCAGAGCCTGGGGTCCACTTATCCCAATGCAAACAAAGTATACGCCCAGTTAAACCCACGCCTACGCCACGGCGTCTGTCAACAAAAACGCGGCAGCAACCAGCAGTGTTGCGATGTGCCAGTCACATCACATCTGTCATCCTCCTATGACCGAACCATGCTGGACGCGCATCGTCTCCCCCACCAGCATAGTGCAGCTCAAATATGCAACGATGCCCCTCCCAAGACCAGAGTCTACGGCGGGAAAAACCTGGACGCGCTTCGTCCTAATCTCTGACACCCATGGACGGACCTTCCCGGTGCCAGATGGTGATGTCCTACTGCACAGCGGGGACTTAACGCGAAGCGGCACTCTGAACGACCTGCGCCAGATAATGACTTGGCTCTATGCGCTCCCTCATCCTATCAAAATGTTCGCGTAACAAGTTGGTTTGTAGAATGGCGTTTAAATTCATTGCAGCATAATCGCCGGCAACCGCGACTTTCCCCTTGACCGCAAATGGTACGACATCAACTGGCCGCAGACGGGCCGCCATGGCAATAAGCCTACCTGGGAGGTTTGTCGACAGTTCCTTTTTTGTGCAACTTTCAAATTTATCTGTGCGAATAGCCACCAGAGTCCATTTTCGAGCTTTTAACCGGCCCTGACGCGGTGGCGGCGAATATTGTGTATCTGCAAGACCAGGTATACAGATTCAGAACCCGACCAGGAGGGCGAGAATGGAGTGTATATGGCTCGCCGGTAATCATCTCTGACCATGATCTATGCTTGCCTGACTCATTGTCCCAGTGGAGCCCCGATGTCGGCCCCCGGTGCGTGCGTTTGCCTACCATGAATCAGATGCAGAAGGTACGTGCGCTGCATTCCTTCTCGACGATAGATGAGTCAGTCCTCGCAGCGCTAGTGGCCACCTTCCCCTCAACCGACCTCCTGTAAGCTCAATCCTCTGTAAACTGAACGTGTAACCTCGAAAGGCTAAACGCGGCGCACAGCCTTACACACTGCCCTCCACACGACGTTCTAGACTTCACCAACAGAGCCGAGCGTGCGGGCTGCCCCGCTCTCGCTGCGCGGCTCCCCACTCTCCGCCCCCGCCTGCACGTCTTTGGACATATACACGAGGCACGCGGCGCACATGTCCATCTGTGGGCGCGCTCAGATAGACCAAGTGCGCAAAACAAGGTTCAGATGAGTGGAAATACAGATCCAGATGTCGTTGCAGACCAAGAACTAAGCGTTGAAGAAGGAGAGCAGACAATTTTCATCAATGCATCGAATTACCCGTCTGGCCCGAATGCAGTGGGCGCGAGTGGACCGATTGACATGGCCGGAGTCGGGTTTCAACCCGTGGTCGTTGATCTGCTAGACTGAGTCGTGTCAAATCTGGCTTTGTTTGTACCTTTATACACGTTTCGTAGGAAGCTGACTTTTCTTAATAAAACATCCGTCCCAAGTGTCCATGAAGAGGAAAAATAAGCAATATGTACAAGGAAAGTACCAATTTTACGGAATAACTCTACAGCCGCCAAGTAGACGAGACGCAACAGCCGCCGAAGAATGGCACCAGCATGGAACTGTGAAACCAGAAATTAAAACCAGGATCTGAACATTAGAGATATCCTCGAACGCCTTCGAGGCCGAGGTCCTCGCGCGAGGTCACCTAACGAGGGGGACGATCTCCATGTAGGCGTCAAGCTTATGACAGCTAGCCAGTGCGCCGGCCCGGACCCAGGATCCCCACCTTCGATGTCGGGGTAGTCGCAGCAGCTCGCACATTTCGAGCAATACGGACATTGACGACAGTGAAGATGAGTTGATGGCAGCTGTGATGGGGCTGTCTAGCGTTTGGTGAATGGAGCGACGGGACGAACGGCCCCCGCTGGATATTGACGCCACGTCCTCGACGTTCTCCGCGGTCATTTGCGCGCACCCCAACTAGGGCTCGAGCGCCCAGCTCACATCCTTGTCGTCCATACTCAACATCCGCGCCCACAGTCGATTTCTCCGATTCCACGATTCCAGGACAAAAGAAGTGTCAAGTGCCGAAGTCGTGCTCGCTGCAGAATCCGAGAACGACCCTCTTGAAGACTCCTTTTCCATCGCCTCGCACCATCCGTTCTCCCCACGGCAACTACACCGCCCCCCTCGTGCGTCGGTTCTCTCTCCTCAAACTGGGCGCGAAGTCCCGAAAGACCGCCCCACTCTCCGCTTCGCACGACGGCGAAGCCTCGTGATCACCCGTGGCGAGGGTCACAGCGAATCCAAGTCCAGTCCCGCCAGCGACGCTGCAGTGAAGGGCATGGTCACGGAAGACTCGCATCTGCACCTCATATGCTGCCCGCATCATCTAGCCCCGCATGTCTGCTGTCCTTCAACGTAGAGACGCAGGCCAGTCATAAATCCTGCGAGCACCACTCGCATCCACGACACCCACTCACGCAGCCATTCCCACCTCACTCCTTACTGTAAGCACCTCGACCCAGAACGCGTCGATCATGCGTGGGGCGGGAGGAGAGGGCTGCAGAAGGCAGTGGAAGCTCCTGTAGCGTGTGCTCGGCAAGGACGATGCCCGTGTGGTGCGGGCACCAGCCCCACGGCC
This sequence comes from Mycena haematopus, assembly GCA_029281435.1. Classification (NCBI taxonomy): domain Eukaryota; kingdom Fungi; phylum Basidiomycota; class Agaricomycetes; order Agaricales; family Mycenaceae; genus Mycena; species Mycena haematopus. Next base: position 41,059 of record JARJCV010000066.1, read on the forward strand.
TGCATGGACGCACACCAATCGCTTCAGAAGTGTAAAGGGCCTGAAAACAGCTCAGCTTCGAGCGGGAAATGCAGACTAGAGGGACAGAAACTTACAACGCAATAGTAGTAAGTAGCGGTGCAAAAGAATACTGCGTCCGAGAGGTGCTGAATTAGTGCGTGACACGGCTTATCCGCCGTCGGATACACTGACAGCTCTATCGCTGGGCACCGGAATGGGTCCGCCTGCGCCCACCACACTCTCCACCGAAGGAAGTCGACCTACGAAGCGAGCGACGCACGCCGCACTTGGAATGGCGGACGGTGTTGGTAGGCAATCGATGCGACATCGATACGACCGCACGTTATCTCTCTTGACCTCGAGTTGGTAGGTGCTGCGATAGCAGCAAGGACGGACGAAAGAGCAGATTCAAGAGGCCTACGGGTCTTGATGTGAGCACGAGCGCGTGTCAACGAGGCGGACGAACGGGGTACATACTATGTACTCCTCGCGGAATGTGATCTATGCGACAGGTTAGCCGAGTCCGTACAACGGAGCGGGAGAAAGGGGCGTACTAGCACCACCATAAGTAGATGAAGGAGAGACACGGAATGCCCAAGACTGAGGGGCGAGTCGGTGTACCAAGCACCGACAGCGCATCGTGCATTTGTGCGTCCAGCCCGGCGCGAATCGCATCCATAGAACGTCGGTAGTCAATCTCTGTCCACGACGCACGTCACGCCCGGAAGTAAGTCGACCGAAAAAAAGGTGGAGGGAGAAAGGGAGAACCGCCGGAAAGGAATACCAGTCCGAGAGCTGGAATCGACGGGCGTGGTAGACGTTGGCCAGCGAAGCGGAATCGAGTAATCCTGATCCTATGTGTACACGGTCCGCACGCATTTGAGGTGCGAGGAGGAAAGTGAAAAGCACCAGCGGGGGACGCGCTTGTCGACCATTCCTAGTCCCCTTCTCTCCTCTCTGACCCGAAATTCGCCCATCCTCAGCCTCCTCTCTCGCGCGAGACAAACGAGACGAAAGCAAGGGCCACGTCTCGTACGCCCCAGGGATACGATGAGCGGCGGAGTATGTGCGATGTGCGGGAGACGTGGTGTATATAGGTAAGAAAGCGGGAGGTCACTCCGTGCATTCCTTGGCCGGCGGACGGTACTCTTGGCGGGTAACTTGATGGCAAGAACGGTATCGGACGACGCCCTGCACGCTCGAGTCCAGGACTAGGCGTACGTGGTCCGTGGATTGGCACAAGGAAGAGGATAGAAGTGTAAGGAGAAGGGGACGCGGCGCAATTCTGTGAGTCCGAGGGCGGTGGGCTCCTTCTCCCTCCTCGCACGAGATAGTGAGGGAGGCAAGGCAAGAGATCTGCTGTAGTCGTCAGCCCCGTAATTGTGCGCATTGCAACTCCAATTTCTAGTAATCGTACGCCGTGTAGACTGAAAGAACTGTCGAGAGGCTCGCCGCTTGAAGGCTCTGCTTGCACTTCTTCATCCTCCTTGTAAATCCTTGTCCGACTCAAGACCGTTGGAACTTGAACGTTCCCCAGCGTCACGGCATGTGTATGTGCCAAAAGCCAGAGAGGCGGAGTAAACGGAAAAACATTGTAACTTTGAGTCAAGCGTAGAGAAACGAGCGTTCAATTATAGCGAACGGAAGGCCACTTGGTCGTGTTCTAGTTTGTTCGTGCTCGCTCCGAAGTGGCAGTGCTTTAGAGTGCTTTGTACCGTCACGGTTACAACTCCTCGACTTGTCCTCGACGCTCGTACGTCTACTTATCCAATCTTTATTTCCGTGGAAATTCTTACTGTTATCCTAATAGTGCCGGAGCTCACTGCCTACGCAACTCAATACTTCATTTGCTTGCGTCTCGGGCGACATCTTCCCTTTCATCTTCCGTTGACCGATGCTCAGTTATATGGAGGCTGATCGAACGCGCCTCCCGCAAATAGAAGCCCAAATTCTGGATCTTGAGAGATCTCTCGAAGCATTGCGTGCGGAGAAAAAGGGCGTACAGGACCGGCTCCATTCTTACAAATACCCAGTCCTCACGTTGCCAAACGAAATTCTGTCCGAAATCTTAATCCAAGTGCTGCCACCCTACCCCATCTGCCCCACACTGCTAGGAATCTTCACGCCCGTTTCTCTGACCCGTATTTGTCGCAAATGGCGAGAAGTAGCGTTGACCACCCCGGAACTATGGAGAGCCTTTAGGTTAATGGCACTTCCCTTGCCATTCGGTCTGGCATCACACTGCCGCAGATTCGAGGCCTGGATAAGCAGATCCGGGTCTTTGCCTCTTTCCGTCAATATCGACGTTGGCCCGGACCAAATTTTGCCCGCGGCGTATCCAGCAATGTTTTATTCCCGTGCGCGCTGGGAGCACTTATCGCTCAGGGTTTACCCGTCTTCCCTCCCCCCGTTTGATGGCCCGATGCCTCTCCTCCGTCATTTGGAGCTCGAACTAAAAAGAGACGGCAGATTCGAATTCCGCGACGTGCCCCAGCTTCGTATCCGACCCGTCTCAATTTCCCGCATTATCCTCCTCAGCTCTTCCGCCGTCAAGACCCTGCTCCCGCTGACTGTATACTCGTTGATCTGCATGTCAGGATTGCTCTCCGTCGCCACCAAGAGCGGCACGATCCAAGCCTATACCCGACGCTTTCGTCACCACGTCTGAGGCGTGCGCGAGGATGACTGCCCGCGCGCCGTCGAGGATGGCGGCCGAGTTACCCATCAAGACTTTGCTCCACGTCCACCGACGGCACGATCCCGAAAAAGTATGAGCTCGAGTAGCGCGTTAATCGGCTGCCATCTCGGGCAAGGAACGCCTGAGATGCTGAGGCAGAAGGGCCTCATCGACGGCGCCGGCAGCCGTCCTCGCGCACGCTTCAGCCGCGAAAGCGTCGGGCACAGTGAGGTAGGGCTAGTACACCGTGTCGTCCTGGTCCCACTGCGGTCGAGGATGTGCTCACAAGCTCCTGGTACGTCGTTGCTCGGGTTCGAGACTCGACAAGAAAGACCAAGCGCAATCGCGCCATGAACGAGGTCCACGCGCGAGGAACACAAGCTTAAGCTTCCTAGCCCACGTCGATACCAGGTCGGGCATACTGTAAAGAAGAGTAAAATGAGAACTCCATCCGCCACGCTCGGAAAAAAGTGCACCTCTCCTTATGTACCTCATCGTAAACGCGATGGTGCCCCGAGTTATCCTCAGATCGCCATCTTTTCCCGCCTCGTAGCAGCGCTCCCGCGCGACTCTCGCAGCGTAGTTGCGGGCCCGGATTGCTCCATGTCGCCACCGGCACCCATGCCCAATGCCGCTGCCACCGCGCCTGGAGCCCTCGCTACTAGTACTCGAGGTGCGAGATGACGGTTCCTCGCACTTGTACCGCGCCGCATTTTGGTCGGGCCCGTCTGCGTCAAGTACGTGCTGAAAAGCCCATTGATTGTAGTGGGTCCTCGTCAGAGCTCCCTGCGCGTACAACGGAGACGTCGACGTCGTGCGCATAGTTCCCATCTTGGACAGGACACAGGAAAAGATCAGTGCTTATCCATCACTCGCAAGGAGAAAGTATACCTCTACTTTCGTGTGCCTCACCGTGAACGCCATGAAGCTTCCCATATCCAGCACGCCGCAACCCAGCGCGTGCACACCGTTCACCGTCTAAGTTGTGCATACAGCGCCCCACCGCAGGCTCCTTCGCGTTGCTTACGAGCCCAGTGCGTCGGCGGTGGTGCCGGCACGAGTGCGGGTGCTCAGACAGTTTGAGAGACACCTGAGGCAAGGGAAGAGATCTTGTGTCGGCGCGCTAGGCCTGCAAGGAGGTGGGGTGTGAGCATGGAGTCGCTCTCATCGTCGTCGTCCCGCCCTCGTTCGCCCAGTCGTCAGCGTCGAATTACGCCTTGTAATCTCTCGTCGGCGAAGCGTCGTCCCGCTTATCTCAAGGGCGGAAAGTGTGCGCCTACAGTGCATGTCGCGCGCGAGTAGGTAGATTTGATGTGAGGTCGAAGCCAGGAGGATGGGTTCGATATCGGGGCGGGAATTGGACCACAAAGGCATTTTGTTGAGAGATCCGTGCATGCCCGATGGGCAGCGTCGCAGGGCACGAGACAAAGGCACAGACTGTAACGTAGAAGAGGAACTCGATGGCCAGGTGATGACTTGAATGCCTCCGATTCTGGCCCGAGTCGTTGTGAAGAACACAGGAGTCGCCCCCGCCGCGCTGGAGAAATCGGTAGCCATTTGACGATATCGAGTCGCGTTGCTTCACCACAACCACGACCTTTGTGCCAAATTGCTCGCAAGGCCTATGTGAGTCTCCCAGCCGTCTCGGTATCAGTGGAACTGTCGAAAATCTGAGGTCCGTGTTCAATGATTCAAGGCAAGACCAATAAAGCTTCCTCAGACGTGCATGTTGTGGACAAGGAGAAGGACGTTCATTGCAAGCGGTCGGAGTTTGAAACGCGCTCTTGTCTTGCGATGCTTCGTCGTCGCGGTTTCTCACTGATTTCTCTGCTGCTGGAAGATCTTTGACTCGAGAAATCAGAAATTCCGAATGGTTGAGCTCCAAGTGGCTCTGGGTTGCGGTACACGGACGCAGTGGAAGTCCTTGAAGCGGCAACAAAGGCTCCTCAAAGTCTCCAACGTCGTTATGATAGCCATGGGTCCTTCGAGAGCGCAGTACCAATTCTGAAAGAATGAGGTTGCGCTGAACACACCAATGCTCTTGCCTCTTCTGATCCCATGCTTCCGAATGGATTGGTCTTGATCCTATACCGTGCCGCAAGGACTGGCGTGTCCACGCTTCCCATTTATCGTTCTGTGCAGCTACCTCCCGTCCATCCCTCTCGTGAGGGTCCTTTTCCCACCCACCTGTCTCTGCAGCTGAGTTGAGAGGTGGGTTTCGTACATTCGTCTCGACTTTCTCTAAGTAACATCTCTCTTCATTCACAGATCTCCCCCGGTGCACTCGCAGCCCTTCCCCGGCGCGCTCCAAAGTAGTTTCAACTCCCTCGGCGCGTCCAGCGCGCTCGCGCCAGCACCCCACGCCCAAGCACAAGCGAAGCCCACCGAATATCACTACCAGCACAGCGTCAGCGCGGGGAGCAACGACCAGTCGCAACAGCAGTCCCCAGTTGATGCACAGCAACAGCCCCGCGCCACACCGCCACACTCGCACTACGCACCTGCCTGGGGCGTCGGCACCGTACGCAGGCCGAGACGTACCAGCAGCCGGCGAGCGCGACGCAGGTGCCCCCGCGGTCGCCGCAGCAGCAACAACCTTCTCAGCACAGCGCGAGCGCGATGGCTTCCGCGACGACAAGCCGACCGAGTTCAAGCTCGCTGCGCACTGGGGCAGGAGGTGGGCGGGATTCTGCTTGGCGCACCGCGGTACCGCAGGTCGCGGACGCGGACGCCGGGGCTCCCGTTCCTTAAAGCATACTGCAACGCGTATCCTATCGGTTCGTCAAGCGCCGAGAGCAGCCTGAAAAAGATAGCGGCTCTCCTCGCCGTTATGTCTTTGGTGTCTTTCTTTCGAGCGCAGCCATGTCCGCCTTGGAAATAAGACGAGGTACAAGACCACAGGTGCGGTCTTGTATGTGATAACGTCCCATTTACTCATCTTGAATTCAGAGCCCCTCATCATCCCGACTGGGTTCCTTCACCAGATGTCGCGACGCACGCGGCGGAAGACGTTTTCCTCGTACATGGCCCTGTCTTACCTTGACCTTTTCATGTTTTTAATAAAAATCTGCCCCTTGGCGTACCGTCCTCGCTGCTGCCCTCTTAGACTCTCAGACCTCAATTTTCGGCGTCGACCGCACTAGACGCGCTCGTCCGACCCGCACGTTTCCCTCAAGCTTGTCGTTTATACGCCTGCATTCCTGCTTGATGTCGACCTCGTAAGGACGTGCAGCTGGCGGTGGTCTTGAGCACAGGCTATCTGGTGGCCCGTAGGTTAATTGCGAGGTACTGTGGTGGATTTTTATTCAATCGACGACTGTTTGGTCGCTTCAAGTCGCATAGAAATGAGGGGTATATTATATACTTGGGTATATGTAGTATTGCTACTTGCAATAGGTATACAGATGCGATAGCGCAAAACAGCTAACATAATTCGATCACTCTGGCGCACGCTATCCTTCGATCCCAATCCGCCCGCTTTCATTTCCCCTTCCTGCCCTTGGGCAGCAACGCAAGAGCCACATCTTTATCTTTCTGCGGCGCGGGACAATTCATCTTTAAGTGCTTTTTCAGCACATCGTTGCGTGGAATAAACGTCTTCCCGCAGGCCCGGCACACAAATGGCTCCTTGGGTACATGGTACAGCGTATAATGGCGTCGCATGCCGTTCAGCTCAAGCGGCTGATGCGTGCATCCTCGCGAGGCCAGAGGGCACGGACACAAGCCCGCGGAGTTTACGACGAATTTAGGAGCTGGTGCGTCGGCGGCGACCAGGATTCGCTCCGTTGGTGCGCGCCTGGACTTGGGCCGCTTTGCAGGCGCCTTTGCTTTAGATGCTTTCCCTTTTGCTTTGGCGGGCGCTTTCTGCTTGATCTGGGCGCGCTTTGGTGGTGCTGCTACGGCCTTCCCCGAGCTGGTGCGTCGACGCTTTGGAGCAGGAGCAGAGTGGCGAGCACTGTCGAAATCGAAGTCGCTGTCGCTGTCGTCGTCACTCGGGTTCGAGTACTCGTCGGACTCGGCATCTGATTCGTCGCGGTAGTGGGGGCGGGTCGATGGGCCAGCGATGGAGGATGCAGTGGCTTGGGCGGCTCTGCAGCGCGAAGGAAGGGGGATGACGTGGCGCGGGAGTGGCTCGGTGGGAGTGGCTGTCGTGTCGATGGTGTCCGGAAGAGGTTCCTCGAACGGAGACGCGTCGTGAACGTCCTCGAACGCGTCGTATTTTCCCTCGAACGCGTTGTCATCGTCGTCTCCGTCTGCGTCTTCGTCTTCGTCGTCAGTGTCGTTCGTGAGATCCACGACCATTGGCTCCTCCAACGCATCGCGGTCAGACGCGTCGTACGCGTCGTAGTCTTCGTGCGCGTCATAATCTTCGTGCGCGTCGTAGTCTTCGTACGCGTCGTAGTCGTCGTACACGTCGTGCGGCCTCCCATCGTAATCCGACGCGTCGTCGCATGGGGGGTCGAAGTCCCTCGCGCTCTGGGGCGACGGCGCCTCGGAAGAAAGGGGCGGGGAGAGACCACTGAGTGGACTGTTGGAGGAGTGGATGATATGCACAGGGACTGGAGGGGCCAAAGCCTGGGTTCGCTCGCGTTCGCGATCCTCCCTGGATTCTAACAGTAGTAACACATCATTGTATTCGTCGTCATCGCACAGCGTGTCGGCCCCGAACGGAGGAGGCTCGACGCGTGCCACAGGATGCGTGTCGCTTGGAGCGAGAGTAGAGGTGGTCGTGGCGGCTGTCCTCAGAAAAAAACCCAGTGGATCGTCCGCGGAGTCGAGAGACTTGTACTCGGGACCCAAGGGTGACCCGAGGAGGTCCTCATAGGAGGGCGGTCCCCACTTGCGGAGGTCTCCACTCTATGGACGCGTTAAATCGTGTGGCAGAGACAATGAATCAAGAATACTCACGAAGAAATTGTCTTCGGGGTCAAATGTCGCGTCGGTCAGGCGGCGCATCGGCTTGGGTGGTGTCCGGGAAAGTTCGTCCACGCGTAGGAAGGAGGCGTAGCGGGCGTCTGCATCCTCGACTCCGAATCCAGACATGTTGGCACGGTCTAGGAGGAGGGAGATGGGGGATATATCCTGGAGAGAGATGGCAGTGAAAGAGAAGGTGGGGAAACGGCCACACAGTACTTGATGGACGCTTGGGCGGAACGCTTGGTTGTTTGGAGACTTTGAGGCCAAATTTAAAGCCGCGGCGGAATCCCGGTTGCTTTGTGCTGCGGCATCTTCAAAGCGTCATAAAGGAAACCGAAGTCAAAACAGGCAGGGAAACTGTACGGCGAAGACTCGTTATGATTATTTGTGCAAGAACCCAGACATTAGGAGCAATGAACCTCGCCCGAAATTAGTGAGGATGATCTTCACGCAGCGACTACTCTGGAAAGCTGCTGCTATTTATCCCCAGAGGTAAATCGAAAATCCATGAAACTGAAGCAACAATATGACACGAGCAACGAGACACAGAGCCGAGATCTTGTAACAAGGTACACTTCAAGCAGCGACTCGAAACCAAGGATTGTTATTTGTGAGATTCGTTGTTGAGCAAGTTTGAAACTTTCGCGACGCCTTGAGGATTGCGACGTAAGTATCCACAAAAATCGAAAGATATTGCTACTCAGGAGGCGACGACTTGCACCGCCGGTAATGGCGATCGACAGGAATCGGGCCACTGAGAAATTCACAGCCTCTGCTTGGCTGTAAGCTGTTTGGAAACTGCGAGTGCCGCGAGGACACAGTGTTGGGACGTCGACGTAGAGAGCCTGAGATGATTTCTTTTGCCGATCGGAGTTTGAACACTAACTGATTTGCGGCAATCACCGGGACCTGATGCTCGAAACGTTACGTTGGTTTACGTTGGACCGCCGTTGGTCCAAACTTGGTCGCGAGAAGATGTCGTTTCCAAATCCGGAATGTTTGGCGTGGCTGAGTGAACCAAATATATTCTCTCTTGCTCTCCACTGAAGACTCTTCCGACGTCCTCCTTCGAGTCAGTCTTCGACAAACTTTCGACACCGACGAACTTGTTTTATTCACACTCTCCGACAACTTGAACTCCGCAGAACCAACTTGCTTTGAGAATCGAAAAAAGCCTCACCGGCGCACCGCCTCAGGCTCTGGGTCCAAAAGTTCGGCGGTTTCGCACCCTCTTTCCGAGTGACAGATGAATGCTGGAGTTTCAAGAAGCCCGGTCTTCATCAAGCAGGGTTCCATTCATGGCTTATCTTCAACTTGCTGGCCTTGGAGGCAGCCCGCATCGCTAAATGCCAGATGATCGCCTACATAATTTAATCCAAAATCTCTCACTGTTTCGAACAAGTAAGTCTCTCAATGATGAAGCTTGGCTGCGAATCCAATGCTGCCCACCAACCGCAACAGCGCTCGCAGATGCTTTTTATAACTGCGGTTCGGGACAATCTTCTTGGTCGCTGGATATCCTAACACCTGGTTGCCGATTCTCCTTGGATGGTCACTCAATGCGAAAAATAACCCCAAAATCGCGGTGAGAATGCCTGGCTCTCATGTCGACCTTTGAGATGATTCGGAATCAGATATGTGTCAATACCTGAGGTGCCAAATCCTGTTGCAACTGTCGCCCGGTCAAAATGCACTTGAACTATAAATAATACAGGCGATGCATTCCCGATCTTTGTTGTCACGACCCATCCGAAATTGAGACGGGGTCTCACGTCGGCAATACTTATACCTGCGAAGTGCTGCGGTGCTTGTAACTCGCGGGCATTCTTCATTCTTTGTCTGAGCCTGCCATGCAGTACACCGTGGACTCCGGCCTAATTGATTCGTCTTGGTCTGTGTTGATGCAGACCTTCTCTGAAACCGGAGTTCGTATCATGGAGCTAGTTGTTGAACCATTTTCCTCACAAAGACATTTAGGTTTGCCTTCTGCTTTACGGTCCGTTACGTTTTACAAGCCTGGACGTCATTAACATCGAGCTGCAGGCATCTATATCAATCTCTTCCTGCTCTCAGTTTATACTCTTGCTCGTCGCCGAGAAAACCATGGGATGAAACTTCTCATGGCCTGGAGTTGCGTTGTTGCTGCTGGGGCCACGACACAGATGGCCTTTACCATTTTCCAAGCCGTCGAAACTGCCCACTCCGTCGAACATCTGTTGCATGCTCAAGAATCAAATCCGCCCGTCCTCGCTGTCCTCAATACAGCACAATATGTCCTGATGGCGACGAATAAGTGGGTATTCCTATCTTCAGTGATTGAAAAGCCACTAACCTCATTAGTTTCATGACAGATTCACTTTATGTTGAGTTCTTTCCGCTGTACATGAGCAGGTGCCAGACACGCAATTAATAGCTGTACCGCTGCTACGTAATCTGGGGATGTCGATGGAAGATACTCATCCTGCCTGGACTTTTCATGCTCTCCACCTTCGGTGAGGCACCTCGTTGAATGTTACATACATTCAGGGCTGACACCTTTGAGTGTAGTTCTGACCGTTTTGTCGGTGGCGAGTATCGGAAGAATTGTGGACGCGCAATTCGTGTACAGTTTAATGATGACAACAAATCTGATTCTTACAGCTCTCACTGGTGAGTGGATTTCAGTTGTTGAGTGTCAGTGCTGATCACGAAGGACTGGTTCAGCTGGTCGGCTATTATGGATCCGGCGCACGACATCGTGCGTCATCGTCGAAAACATGTTTCGCGCTCGTTGTAATCGAGCCATTGGCATGATGTATGTGTATTATATAAACCACACTCTCTTGACAGACTCCCTACTCGTAACCTCGTTCTGAGTATAAACCGGTGATCACTGATCTATACGATTTTCCAGACTTGAGTCGGGTGCAATTTACTGCATTGTCATGATAGTCCTCCTCATTACCGTCTCCCGCGACGCTCCTGGCGTGTATACTCAGCTGTATAGCATCGAGCTTGGTTTCTTATCACAGCTATATGTCAGTTCTGAAATTCATTCCATGGTCCTATCCATCTTACCTCTTCGTCAGAACATAATACCGACCTTCACACTGGTATATGTCGGCCTGAACGAAATCAAACCACAGGGAACGGAAAAAAAGGGTGGTGAATATGCCTGAGGCTGTATCACTAGCATATCGGCCACATATATTTACTTGTTGCTTTCCGGCGGGGATATCGAACAATGCTTGAACCTGAAGTCTAAGAAATCCCGTCTGTTTTCCGACTTGTAGCAGAGGGAGCTGTAGATTCCCAACCAAAAATTCAAATGTGTGCCGAATATTTCGCGAACCATGAACCCTCCCACGGCCGATATTACAGTAACAGAACACCTAACAAGCCTAGCTGTGTTCTGGGTTTCTGAAAACTCCACACCCACGTGGGTGAATTAGCACTTAAAAAGAAGACATTAAACGGCTTCTGTGCATGTGCGTTTCGATTGAAAGCCGCATAAGCTTTGGTCACATCAGCGCTTTCCACTCGGCAAACTCGAATGTTCTCTTTGGGGCCCCCAACAGGTAAGCTGGACTTCTTTGTTACCCAACCACAACTGGTTCGTCGCCAAGTACGATAATGCCGAGTACGTTTGGCTCTGCCGATTGTTTGACTTTGTCCCGAATTTCGAGGAATGTCTCATGAGCACCGATGAGCGCAGTCATTTCACAGCATAAATCGAGGATAGCACAGAACACAAATGCAAGTACGAGCAAAGCATTGGGACAGCAGGATCGACGGCACATCAAATCATTTCCCCCGACGTGAAGGTGCCGAGCGGGAGGCTTCGGCGGCTTCGGCTTCGGCGGCTTCGGCGGCTTGGGCTGCGGCGGCTTGGGCAGCTTTGGCTGCTCGTATCGGTTTGTCCACTTCATATCTCTCCGTGTCCTCAGGAGCCTGGGCGAATTTGCTCCACTTCTTCAGCCTATCACGCAGCGCCTCCCGTTCCCCCTCTCCGCAAGCCGAGAGCTGCGACTTGACACGGTCTTTCAACTTTTTCTGGTCGTCGCGAAGTCGTAGAAGGAATGTCGCAAAATGAAACGCCTGAATTGGGGAGGAAATATCGAAGGTTCTGACATTCCTTTCGATCAAATATGTTCTCTGCCAATGCGTCAGTTAATCACTCGCGTTGAGGCGGATAACGTACACCGTGCTTCGACGATTTCCATGCCATAAGAATCGCTCCCGTCTTCCCCGAAGTGACCAACGCGAAAAAAGGGTAGTCATCGACGCCGAGAGCGGTGTAGAAGGCGACCATCGACACGAGGTACATGCGACCCTGGTTTAAAGCCTTTGCACCATCCTTGTCGTCGGTTTTTTTGTACTCGGCGACGAAATGAGGAAGGATAAGATCGTGTTGGAACTTGAGAATATTCTTGTGCGCCGCCTCGTGTGCCTTCTGTGTACGAAGGAACCACGGATCGGTGGTGCAGACGTTGAACGGATTGTCCAACAGCTGTTTGGCCTTGGCTGAAGCCGACTTGGGCGCGGTGGGTTTCTCTTGGGGCGGCGCGCGCGCATCGATGATGAATTCAACATCCGCGACAAGGTCGCGGAAGCCCGGGAGAGCGGCGAATAGGATAGCATCGCATATGCCTTGCTTGGGTTCCCGGTAGGATCGATGTCGAACCCACTCTATATAATCTTCTGGTCGCTCCACAAATGACGAAACGACATCCAACAACTCTTGTGCTCGGTTTAGTGCCGCGAGAACTTGTTGAACTATGGGTTGTTCGCCCTGGTGCTTAACGCCACGCGGGGCCATCGAGCGCCTCTCGTCGTCTTGCCGCATGACGTCGAGCTGGGTGTTTACACAGTGGCGCCGGTAGTCCCTGAGCTGCTCGACATGGTCCTCCACAAAGGTTTCGTCGCTGATCTTATCTACGGATTGATTTCGCGCGTAATGGATGGTTTTTTCTAGCCTTTAGGGACGTCAAACGCTAGCATCTGAACGTCTTCATGAATCACTCACAAAACGTACGGTGACGCCCTTTCGCCGGCCTCCAAATAGAAATGGTACAGAAGTGCGTCCCATCTGTGGCGACTCTCAGCCTCGTTAATCTTGACCCCAACGCGTCGATCATTAAGTTCGCATGCTCCCGCGCAAGCCGATAGCAACGCAGATATGTTGTCCCTAAGAATCTTTTCATGTTCTGGCGTCATCTTCGCTTGTTCTGGCGCAGGGGGCTTCCCATCCTTTGGCCTCGTCGTCGCTTGTTCCGGCGCAGGGACCTTCCGACATTCTTCTGCTTGATTCAACAGCAAGTCCAGAACATCGCTTAGACCCTCATCGGCGCGAGGTGGAGTGTTCTATAGCGCATACCATGAGCATGGGTCAATAGATAATGCGTTGATCCCGCACCTTGTCCCATCCAGATGGCCAGAGAAATCCACACATCTCCTCGTAGAAACGGACCATTTCAGTGATCTCTTTTGCATCAGCGCCCGTAGTCCGCTCAACGAGGGCGTCCATGAACACGACACGGTCGCCTGTCCAGGTGAGGATATCTGCTCTACTGTCATTTTTCTGATCGAAACCGACGGCTGATTGGGCCGCAAATCTACAGCACGGTGAGCACCTCGATATGACATGGACGAGAGGATCGCATACTGGGAGCTGGACATCTGGGTTTTTGAGTCGCTTCAAAAAGCGTCGTTAGAAGATACCACTGGGTATGACAGAAGGGGTCACCTTCCCATGGTTACGTCAGATTTGTCCGGGGAATGAGAGGGCAACTTCGTGGGCGGAGGAGTTGGGGGGAGGGACAAGGATTTGCCAGAAGCTCTGATATAAAGGAGTCAGTTCATCGCACGTCAAGGGAGCATTGCCTCACAATGCGACCTCGTGAACCCATCGAGCAACGCTTGGTTCACGAAAGGCCTCGGTTGGGATGCAGTCCGAGCGCCAATCAAGGCTGTTGTTTTTGCATCCGGCAATGGCGTGATCATAAACAACAGCGAACTTGTTGGAGAGGCGCAGGACCAGCTGCGCGAATGAGAGGGCCCCGAAAGGACTCGTGAAGTCAAATACTCCAAGAGCAGCGCCCTGGTTCGAGTTGGGGTGTGGAGCGAGGCATACTACGTGGACACGGTGCTATGAAATGAGTCAGACAATATTACCGATGTAAGGGTCTTCTTACCGTGAAAGATCCACCCAGGATAATACAAGGGTTGCGGTGGTACCTGAATTTGAGAGCGCGAAGCCGATCGCCGGCGCTGGAATCCCCCATACGCGTCGTTGACACGCCACGCTGGCCATAAGGTCGACGATGTGATTGGCGTCGGCAACACAGAGGAACGGAAGAAGGACATATTGGTGCCGCCCACACCCCGGAATAACGTGCGCATCCAGAGAAACATCGATACCACCAATAGATGAGGCGGCTGAGCTAGAACTGGCACTTGCGCCGCCCATGGTCATCGAGTGAACTGCCGGTAGGGAGGAACGTGAGGGTTTGACGGCCATATCTGCGCCGGGGCCTTCCACCGAATGGCATGCCAGAAGGGTCGCCACACCATCAAATTCGCCGCGATGAGGTGTGCTGGTGCGAGGCCGCACAAATGTCGTTTCACTCCTGGAGATTCGGGGTGAGCGATATTCTGTGTCTAAGATTTTGTAGTACATTATAATGGAGCCCTTCGCGCACATGTGCATCAACGCCCGCAGTAAAAGAGACACGAAAGGGACGGCGGAGCGTGAAGGGTCATAGTGGGCGACAAGAGATCGTATGTCTGCAACGGTAGAGAGGACCATATTGAAAATGCCAGCCAGCCGCGGTGAGGTGTCGCAGGTGTCCGCATAGACAGAGGGTGGCAGTCCAGATAGTTCAGACAAGAGCGGCAAAATTCCATGGGACACAAAGGGATAAGGTCCAGCCCTACACCAGGAGGGGAGAGGGGCATCTGCATCGCCGCAAATTCTGGAGATTTCGGGTGGCCAGACCGTGCAATCCTCGAGGGAGGCAATCGAGTGAGTCTCCACAGATATTAACGGCGTCATGAGAGAGGTTCACGCGGTGGCATCAAGATAATGCTTCAGGTTGAAGTTCAAGCTTGCAAACGACGCGACCAACGACGCCTAAGTACCTGCTTCCCAAATAGGCAATTGGCCGACAAGTGGCACGGCCCGCTTGTTGCCGCCGTGGTCCTGGTCAGTGGTGTCAATGCTCATGTTATTTCTTTTGGTCTACGCATCGCAGAACACCTCTATGGCTCGTACCGTCTGAGCCTAATGATTACGCGCCTACAGCCATCGCGTACGTCCTCATTACGTTTTTTTTTTTCGAATACCTAGCCCTCTCCCTCAACGTCTCCTCTTCCGCTTCGTCGCCATGATACCTCGTCGTATCGCGGCTCTTTCTCATCTCGTGCAAGTCAAGTCACGTCTTCTCCTATTCTAAGCCTCCAGCTCCGATTGCGCTGTGCTTCCAGTCCATCTACGGCGTCGTCCCAAGGACGGGAGAAACGGGTGAGCTTCTATGCGGAGGGAGGAAACGTAGGAGGGAGGAGGAGGGAGGGATGGACGGCGCGAAAGTCCCTTTTCGATGCTCTCGCCTCTCCGGGATTCATCGATATTCATCCTCGAGTCCACGACAGGTCAACCGCGCGCGCGGGATACGTGCTTCATGCCGCACGATCAATCGCCGCACCTCACGCTACCACGCTACGGTAGGCAGGCCGCTCGGGTGGATGGGGCGCGGGCGGAGCGAGCCATATACTTCTCCCAGCCACCACACACAAGAATCGCGCGCGCTCTTGGGCGACACGGCTTCACTGAGCGGGCCAGGTGTCTCGAAAACGCCGCACCAAACGAGGAACTCCAAGAAAGTCTGAGTAGCGAGACAAAGAGACACAGGACCGTTATCGTCTTCGTGCATCGCGAACTACACGGACGTTACTCTCCTGCGTCAAGTCGTCGGGTAAGCGGAAGGGCCAAGTCCTGGGGCTTGTCAGCTCGTGTAGGAAGGGGAGGGAGACTGGACTTGCCAGTAGTAACACGAGGGGGAGCACACCGCATTGGTCTTGAAGCTTGAAGCGGCATATGAGGCCGGGGGTGGTGATAAGGATAATGAGGTGAGGTGTCAGCACCAAGACATATGTACGAGGTGCAGAAGACATGGACGACCAATGAGCGGTACCACTCTTCGCCAAGGACTCGCACGCTCTTGGAGGGCACGGCTTCACTGAGCGGACCAGAGTGTCTCGAAACGCTGTACCAAACGAACAACTCCACTTCGTGCAAGCCGAAGAAATACAGCAAGAGGAGCATCTGCGTGCACCAAGAGCTACACGGAAGGCAGTCTCCTGCGTCAAGTCGCGGGGTAGGCGGAAAAGTGAAGTCCTAGGGCTTGTCAGCTCGTGTACGACGGTGATGGAGATAGACTTCCTACGTAGTAACGCTATATAGACCGCTGAGCACGCGACATTCGTCTTGAAGTAGTGTGGTGAAGGCGAGCCCCGGTCTCAGCACAAAGACATGGAAAGGAGGCATGGACGACAGCCAATGAACGGTACTACTCGGCGAAGCCGATCTATGGAACAGGCCGGGAGCCCGTACGATGCAGCGGAAGGAAAGGGATTGGGCTTGGGAAACACGTGCACCTCCGGCGATGCCCCAGAGTAGTAGGACTAGGTCCATCCACACACCGAGCGCCGACATGAACGCCGACAGCGCATCCTCGTGCGTCGTATATTGTTGGACCCGTCGCGCGCCATGGTATATAGCAAGCAATCCGTTCGCACTCCATGAGCAGAATATATGTACACGGGGTGAACCTGGTTTGGTGCACGACACCGCATCCACCGTCGAGCTATACACCATGATGCCTGGCAGATCTCTCCCGTAGCAGCGGACGCACAAGCTCATCGCCGTTCGCGCCTCCAAACGTCTGCCGAAGAAAGTAGCACGCACTTCCGGCGGCGGATGAAGTTGACCCGTTATGGACTTGAGGAGCAATCCCGGGGAGGCTAGAGCATCAAAAAGAAACTTTCGCGCCTTCCATGCCTCCCCTCCCGTCCTTCCTCCTACGTTCCCTCCAAAGCCCGTCCCCCTGTCTTTGGAACGGCGCGCTAGATGGGCCGGAGGCACAGCGCGATCATGAGCGGAAGCTCAGGATGCTCATGTCGAGAAGAAGCGATTTGCACGAGATGCCAAAGGAAAAGCCTCGATACGACGAGATATGATTGTGATGGTGAGGGAGAAAGCACAGAAGGCGTGCGGAATGGGTGGTATGCAGGAGGCGTAAGCGAAGGCGTCAGGCGATGCACTTGGTGGTCGACTTGGCGAAAGACACCGTGGAAGTCTTCAAGCGCTATGTACACCGGGAATACATCGGCGAAGGATACATTGAGGACCTCGTTCGTGAATCCTATGTTATCCGGCGCGTTGTGCCCACGAGAAGATGCGATTCTGCGATGAGGAGTCTACGCGAACACTGCAGGAACTTTGTGAATAGTCAGAATACCCTGCTGCCAGCAGAAGCACGTAGAGGACGCACAAAATGGCCGCTACAAGCCGCTACACCGCTAGACACGGCATAGGCAGATACAAGTTAGCTTCCGAATGTTCGCGCCTTGCTTCCTACGACATGATGTCTGTGAACCATGTCTCAAAAATACTGCGTTGGGTCCGTAAATACCCTTCAATTCGGAAGAAAGATGTAGAGGACGTACACAACTGCCGTTGTATGACGTTCACATTGCACATTTATTATTGCGCAACACTTTTTCGATGTGCGCAACATTTTTTGGACAGCACAACATTTTTTGCGGGCAGCGCGCAGTTTACGGGCAGCGCAACACTTTTCCTCTTCACAATTTTATGCTTATTTTATGTAAGTCCGCTACTGAGGTACTGACCAATTGCTCTAATGTACTTACTGATACATACTACTTATGCGCGACCACGAGAAGTCAAGTACTTCAGCTTTGTCTTTTGCATCTGACTTGGTGTCTTTAGGTAGTAAATAGATCTAGTTGCCTTCGACATGACCTTTGGAAAGACTGCAAAGATGTGATGTATCTTTGTAAAGATTCCACTCCAAGATCGCAATGCAAAACACAAAGAACAGTGCAAATAGGTATATTTCAAGATCTATGTACCCCTACAAAGGTAAGAAGGTTAAAATAGACGTACGGCTATCGCAGTCCATGAGGCGTTGAAAGCTGGACGAAGAGAGATGTCACTGAGGATGAAGATTGAGCTGCAGTGACAGTGAGGAGTTGAAATAAGTAAAGCGAAAATATCACGCACCACACTACTGAAAGAATACCTGAGGCCGGCATGGGCCGACTCGAAAATGCAGGCTCGAAGTTTTGAAAGGTCCCAAGAGCGGCTCAAAAGGCTGGATGCGAGCTTGAAACCGCCGAGCTTCAGGCATACTGAACGAGAGGGAAACGGCTTGAAGGGCATGGCCTTGAGGTACTTTGAGGACTTCGGTGGAGAAAAACCGCAGCCACGAAAGCGGACTTGAGGAAGTTGAAGAGGCAGAGGCTGTGCTTAGGCTTGAGGCGACGCTAGGCGGGGGACAGAACGCGAGGAATGCTCCGATGCTGTGGGTGTGGAGTACCATAGGTACAATCTACGCAGGTGAGGAGAAGCACACATGAGCTGGAGCGAATGGCGATGGAGGAAGACGGGGGAGACAAAATCAAATCATGCCACAATCAAGATGGTCGGAGTTTGAAAGACTTGGAAGTAACCGCATCGATGAAAAGTGTTGCGCTGTCCAAAAAGTGTTGCGCGCGTCCAAAAAGTGTTGCGCAATAATAAATGTGCAGAGTGAACGTCATACCGTTGTGTATGACGTTCACTTTGCACATTTATTATTGCGCAACACTTTCTTGATGCGCGCAACACTTTCTAAGACAGCGCAACACTTTTTTGGATGCACGCCACACTTTTTGGACAGCGCAACTTTTTTTTTGCCGGCGGCGCGCACTTTTTCGGGCAGCGCAACACTTTCCTCTTCAGAATTTCGAGTTTATTCCAAGTCCGTTACTTACCAATTGTACTTACTGATACTCAGGCTTACGAGCCTCAGGGACAACGAGAAGTACATGTCTCAGCGAAACAGCAGCTTTGGCTTTTGCATCTTTGGTGTCTTGGCACAGACATCAGAGACAGATTTTTTGGGTGAGTAGGTCCCTTTCTCTCTGACAAGACACTGTGATTTTGAAAGACCGCCAAGATGTAATGCATCTTTGTAAGGATTCCACTCAACGATCATAATGCAAAGCACAAAGAACAGTGTAAAATAGGTATATTTCAAGATTTATGTACCGGTACCCAAGTAAGAAGGTTAAAATATACGCACGGCTATCGCAGTCCATGAGTGGGTTCAGCTGGACGAAGAGAGCCTCGAGGATGAAGCTTCGATGAAGATTGAGCTGTAATGCCAGTGAGGAGTCAAAAATATCACGCACCACATTGAGAATACCCTAGGTCGGCACGGTTGCAAAAGCGGCTCAAAAGGCTGAAGACGAGCTTGAAAACACTGAGCTTCAGGCACACCGAGCTTGAGAAAACAGCTTGAAGGACATGGCCTTGAGGTACGTTGAGGACTTGAGTAACGGCAGCCACGAAAGTGGACTTGAGGACGCAGAGACTGTGCTTGGGCTTGAGGCCACATTATGGGGAGCCAGAATGCGGGGAATGCTCCGGGGCTGTCGGTAAAGTACTACAGGCACGAACACGCAGGTGGGGAGAGGTACACAGTGAGCTGGAGTGAACGGCGATGGAGGTCCGAGGAAGACGGGGGAAAATGAAGGGGAAGAGGACAACCGACACGATCGAATCATGCCACGATCATGATGGGCGGAGTTTGAAAGACTTGAAAGGAACTGCATCGATAAAAAGTTGCGCTGTCCAAAAAAGTGTTGCGCGCATCAAAAAAGTGGCGCGCAATAATAAATGTGCAAGGTGAACGTCATAGTTGTGGTCATTGGACGGTACGAGCCAGAAAAGTTTCGACGATGCGTAGACCCAAGGAAACAACGTCCGTCCAAAGAGGAGGAAACGTACGGCCACAGTGTGTTGTAAAGTACGCGACTGAAAGTTCCTGCAGTTTGCAGCAAGAAGGGAACTCGGCTTTTGCCGATCACATCATACACAAGAACAAATGATGTTTGGGTTGGTTACGACCAAGTTACGACATCCATCCACCTTTTTTCTCTCTTTCCTTGTATCGCTTTATCTCTCCTCGCGTCCGGATGACGCGCTGCGCCCCAACCAGTACGCCCATCTTCGTCGGGTGGCATTGAACAAGCCAATCTATTACACCTGCTCAGCTACCGTCCGTGGAGGACCGGCAACCAGCAATGAGCTTATCGGGCACTTTCGCATCGCAGAATACGGCTGGGCTTTCGTGCTTGTCCAAGTATCGAGCACAGGCCTCAGGGTTTACCCAGGGCTGAACTTGGCAAAGAAATTGGATGTAGCGGCGCACTTACGGGGTTCGATTCCCCGCATTCGAATCGTGAATCAGTTTTATGACTTTTATCCTCCCAGGCTTTCTGCCAATATTTCCAACTCCGCATACAAATAGAACAAGTTTCAATAAATCGGGTTTATCAACGCCATCTGGCTCTCGACCTAAACTTGTTCAGGCCAAAGAAATCGGCGGTCGGGTACGGAGAATTGTCCGTAACCAGCAAGTCGGGGTTTGACTCCGAGTCCTTCAGTCCGAATCATTTATGCTAAAGTGGCTTTTCTTTTCGTTTCTTTCGCTACCTCGCGCTCAAACAATTCGCGTTTCTGCTCGTCCGACTTCTTGTTTTGTGTTTCGTGCGTTACTCTTCTGCCAATCTACATGAACCTACATGATGCATACATCCGTAACTCGCCTTGCGCACGAGTAGTCAGCCTCAGAAATCGGACGTTGTGTAGGGGGCACTGCCAGGCTGAGTGGGTGTCCAGGGTTCGACTCCCTGCATCCGAATAAGTTACGGTCAGGTTTCTTTTCCCTCGTGAAACACCCTGATTCAACCTTTATGTTCCCTGCAGGAAATCAACGAACAGGCCAAGAACAAGATATACGTAGCGTGTTTATTTCTTTCGAGGCCGGTTCGATTTACGCCGCTGATCCTTTGTGCGTTCCTTTTCCTCAGTATCCGTGGTTCTATCATTTCTGAATAATATTTCAGCCTTCCATGCCTCCGTAGGTCAGATTATCTTCAAGGACAGGGTGCTAAGTAATTGGGCGCGGTGTAAGGTACACCTTATACAGGACACCACGCAAGAGCTTAATATTCCTATGGCCGTATCCGAGGTTCAACTCGGGTTCGACTCAATACTGCCATTTATCGAGTGCGCTCTTGCTTTTTCTTCTGAACTCGACTCTGGAAACCCACCTAGCAGATCCCATCTCTTCCTTTAACTCTCCCTTGGGCATACAATTCGGGGTTCGACTCCCTGCGCCCGAATGAGAGGTTTATTTCGCGCCTTCGCGTTATTCACTGATGTCCTTCCGGTGATGTCGATTGAGAAACAAAAACATTTCCGCAAAATGCAACTTGGCAAGTTCATATGACGTTCACCTTGCACATTTATTATTGCGCGCCACTTTTTTGGTGCGCGCAACACTTTTCGGACAGCGCAACACTTTTTATCTCGACAGTTACTAACAAGTCTTCCGAACTCCGAGCCGTCATGATCCGTGACGTGATTCGATCATGGGGTCTCCTCCCTCCATCTCCTCCTCCATCGCCGTTCGCTCCAGCTCACCGTGTACTTCTACCCACGCGTAGTTTGTACATATGGTGCTCCACACCCACAGCCTTGGAGCATCCCCGCATTCTGGCTCCACCTCCTCAAGTCCACTTTCATGGCTCTTCATTAAAGTACCTTAAGGCCATGTTCTTCAAGCTGTTTTCCTCTCGCTCAGTATACCTGAAGCTCAGTGTTTTCAAGCTCACGTTTGGCCTTTTGAGCCGCTCTTGGGACCCTTCAAAACTTCAAGCCTGCATTTTCGAGTCAACCCGTGCCGACCTTGGGTGTTCTTTCGGTAGTGTGGTGCGCGATATGTTCGCTTTACTTATTTTAACTCCTCAATGGCATCGCAGCTCAATCTTCATCCTGGACGTTATTTCTCTTCGTCCAGCTGAACCCTCATGGACTGCGATAGCCGTACATCTATTCAAAGCTTCTTACTTTCGTAGGGACATAGATCTTGAAATATACTATTTGCATTTGGCATTG
Organism: Mycena haematopus; assembly: GCA_029281435.1. Taxonomy (NCBI): domain Eukaryota; kingdom Fungi; phylum Basidiomycota; class Agaricomycetes; order Agaricales; family Mycenaceae; genus Mycena; species Mycena haematopus. The sequence continues at coordinate 62,883 of JARJCV010000066.1, forward strand.
CCAAGGCATTGCGATCTTTGAGTGGTACAAAGACACATCACATCTTCGCAGTCTTCCAAAAATCATGTCGAAGACAACGGGCCCGGGATCTACTTACCCAAAGGCGTCCGTCTTTCAAGTTGCCAGTGGGAAAAATCTGTTTCTTGCATCTCTGATGTCCGACTCTGCCCTGAGACACCAAATGAGATGCAAAAGTACATCAGAGCAATTGGTCAGTACTTCAGTAACAGACTTACACATGAAATTGTAAAAAGGAAAGTGTTGCGCTGCCCAAAAAAGTGCGCGCTGCCGCAAAAAAAGTGTTGCGCTGTCCAAAAACTGTTGCGCGCGTTCAAAAACTGTTGCGCGCATCAAAAAAGTGTTGTGCGCATCAAAAAAGTGTTGCGCAATAATAAATGTGCAATGTGAACGTCATAAGTTCAGTCCCTTGATCATCGCATATCAATTTTTATTCGACACGTAGCAGCAGGTTGAACTTCGACCAAGCTTCAACCTTAAAAGTCGAAAATCAAGATCAGATACTGAAAAGGCAATATGTGCAAGCGCTTGGACGAGGAGCAAGCGCCCGGCGACGCCGAGAGATGCCAAGCCGAATACCTAGCGCCGCACAATCCGAAAGGGGACTGACACTGTCAAAGTACGAGAAGACACTCGACAGTGTCGACTGACGTCTTGCAGTTCAACGTTCAATTTGGGGTTCGGTACCTTACCATCATTTACTGTTGGACTCGGATCTCAACTGTCTCCGCTGTTCTGCCGTCTGCGTCAGGCGAGTATGAATCAACAGGTATAGTTTGAAGCTGGATTGAAGCTAGATATAAACCAGGCCTCGTCTTGACGATTGACCCACGTCCGTTCATCGCATCATGGTCAAATTATTGCTCGCCGCCGCTTTGGCAAGCCTCGCAGCAGCAGCGAGCGCTCAGATTCTGGCCCCAGTCAATGGGAACAATTACACCATATACAACGCCCACAATGGGCGATGCGCACTGTTAATTGGGCCCTACACGAACGACTACGTCCCGGTTGTTATGGCTTCTTGTACTGGCGGAACAAACGAACTGGTTAGCTTCCCAAATTCGTTTATCCCTGTTTTCTGCCGCTCATCAAGAAATTTAATGCAGTGGACGGCCCATGTAAACCCTACAAACCCTACCCTCGTGTCCTTTTCCAGTGTCGCGCTTCCCGGAAGCTGGCTATCTTGGTCTACCGCTGAAACCGTTATCCCTCCAGCAACAACAGTGGCAGACTTCAGCATGCACATGCATACCATTGCACACTACACTCCATACGAATGGTACATTGGCCGAAGTCCCTTGTAAGTAATAAATATGATATTTTCAACACTCATTCATGTTCAACCGATTGCAGCATTTCCCCGTCGAATTCATCCTCCAGCGGTGTCTTGACTTCGTATATCCCTCGTGCAGCCGCCCCAGCGCAAGTTTCTTTGGTAAATTGTTTCTTGATCCCTGCGAAACCGTGGTATTGATTAGCACCTGTAGCTTGTCATTGAACCATTGAATGTTAATGGCGGTGATTCCTTGCAATTCTTCCAGCTCAAATAGTTCCATCACGGGCGACTTTTGTTGCATTTTCTACATAAATCCCGTCTGTAGTGATAACCAATGTGTCGAAATAAGTACTCCAACTTAGGCTATAACTTGAAATCATGGCGCTTTATCACAGTGACTCGACGGAGTCGAGCTATATGGTGCGGTTCAGATTATGAACAGCTCAGGAGAGAACTTCCCCTCTGTTGTAATTTAGGGTATAAGCACGCATAGAACCATGTGTTCAAGGTATAAGCACGCATAGAACCATGTGTTCAAGTCTAAATGAAGGCCGAGAATTCATTTTCACCAGTCTGATCTTTATCCAATCTTCATCATGCCCAAGGGGATTCCGAGACTGGAAAGGACGTTTCGCAGCGCACGAGTTGAGCATCTATCGGATTTACATAAACCATTTGTAAACCATCTTTGCGCGGACTTGACAGACATTCATGCTGCAGCTAGGTACCGGATCTGTAATGGAAGGTTGATAATCATATAGTCCCTGGACGGCGTCAATCCTCGAGAACGCATGGCCTCGCCTCCAACTTGAACCCATTTGGGATAGTTCCCACGGTTTAACTGCTCCTTGCACCACCGCATTCATTTTCGGTGTGCAGTAACTAGGCATTGCAATATCACTTTGATCCCTCTTACGACCCCGCAAGGTTTTAGACTCGTAATAGCTGCTCCAGAAGGTTGAACAGCTATAACCGTTTGAACGTTTATTTGCCATTTAAACTCTGACAGCTCCGCCAAGCCCCGCTTGCCGAACCAAAATTGCCGAAAAAATCACGTATTCGGCTTCTCGGGCCTCAATCTCGGCTGGCGTTCGACGGACCCACCAGTAATATGCCCGGAGCTATCAAACGGCTGATCGGCACTGGTCGGCAACGATTTGTACTGTCGATTCACTGGCTTCCAATGGTAATCGGCGGTTTATCTCAGGCCCTGAATGAGTTCCAGCGGATTCCATTGGAACTCACTGGATTCATTACGCGACATCGCAATGGTTTTCGTTGGTTTCCGCCGAAGCGACTTCCATCGTGGCTAAGTTAGTTCTGAGCTCTTTTTCGCAGCTCTGCCAGGCTCCCATAACTTTCAAATGATACACTGAGACTTCAGAATGAAGAAAATCCCAGGCTCAATTCAATACAAGTTACAACACGCCCGATATTGATGTTGAACTGTCATTTGAACTATACCCCGTTGCATGGCTTCAATCACACACACACGCAAGCGGTGCCACCAAACGACATTTACGAAATTTATTAGCCCCCATGTTGAAGGAAATGGGAGAGAAATCAACTTGATATATTATTTTCGACGAAATACAATGAATTCCGGCGAGTTCCACTAGAATTCGGTGGTAAATCAGCCATACATCGCCGGATTACATCAAGCTACATCCACACCGGCAGAAGTGAAATTTCAGCCCATTACGTTTCAGCTGAATATGCTGCCGAAAGAATTAACAATTTCCCGATATGGTAATTTTAATTGTTTCAGCAACATGTTCAGCTGAAACGTAATGAGCTGAAATTTCCCTTTGCTCCGTGTGATCGCCAATCACCATCTGCCGATGGCCACCAATGGCCACCGGTAACCACTGGTGGCCAGCGGTGGCCGCCATTGACTTTGCTAGTATAGGGTATATTACTCGGACCCACACAAACGCCCCCATCAGTTCTCTGTCGAGTTGCACATCCTGCGACGTTAACTGACGTTTGGCGATTCAGATGCTCGATTTCACTCCGAACTTCCGAAGTGGTGGGTTCCGAAGACGCGCTCTTGCACCGTTCATAAACATCCAAAACGCCTGCTTAACTCGTTTGAAACTGTGGGAAACGCGACGGTTTAGGCTTTCCATCACGAACTCTCAAGAAATTACATCGGTGATGATCGGAGTCCTACTAATCTCCTACCCAGTGGATTCAAGCCACCGGCGTAAATCCCCACCATTGCGACGGTTCCAGATACTGGAAGGTGAAGCTGTCGACTGAAACAATTTCCATCATCAACTGGCAGAAAATTGAATTGAGTTGAGGATGAAAAGAGATCAGAGAAGCATACTGGAGATGGTTGGAGTGGGTTAGCCGCCGAATCAGGGGTGTTCGCAGTCAAGACACCGCCCGGCCCATTGTAGAAGTACAAACTGTGGAAATCACAGTTAGAGGCGTCTAAATACACACTCGGAGGCTCACATGCTCGTATTCGCGGTAGGCGCTGGCTCCAGCTCGAACGCAAGCGGCTCAGGATGACCCATAGATTGCTGGTAAAGGCTCGCTTGTCCTCCACTGTTTGGAATTTCCGCAGAGACATACGAAAGATAGGTCGAGGGTGCCGCAACCGACAAAAAAGAAAAGAAAGAGCCGCCCGGGTCACCTTCAACCGCGTAACTAATTGCTGTCCACTGTAATTCAAGTTTAGCAGATAATTAAAGGCAGAAACGGAACAAACCTGTTGGCTGGTGGACCCAGTGCAAATCTCCATGCCTATCTTCGCGTAATTTGTGGTTGGTGCGGCACCCAACGTTACGCAGCGTGTTGTCCGGCCATCTTGCATGATATACGCGCTGCCGTTGGTCGGAATAGCGACCATGGTGGCGAGGGCATAGCCGAAACTGGTCAGAGCGAGGGCAGATTTGAGCATGGCTTGGGATTTGGGAATAGGACTGTGGAAGAGATGCCCAGGTTATATATTGCTCAATCTTGAGCTAGAGAATGCATCTGACATGGACGTGGTATCGGCCACGGTAGAGATCCGATCCTTGTTGGCCGGGATCATAAATCAATTTGGTTCAGCGGACAAGTCGACCGGACAGGTGACAGACTGACAGGATAAGACTTGGGATAAACTCAACAATTGTGACGGTCAGCATGTTGACAATTTTGAACAACGTTCCTGAAGGTTCCTGGGCAACTCCAGGCTCAGATACTTACGCGTTATGCTCGATAATCATTTCCACTTGTTGTGCCCTCAAAATTCGAGGCTATAGTGTCGTCGACAGCGCTCTTGGACCAGATCTTCGACGGCAGAGCACAGAGTTCCACGAGCTCCTCAGGACTGCGCCCCAAGCGATCAAATGGCGACCGAGTAAGAACCAACGGACGGGAATGAGCTAATGTGATTTTGTCAGCCGCAATCTTATGAACTTTCATGGCTTACTTCTTATTCCCCGTAGGCTGGTTTCAGGGTTGAAGGACCATGGCGCAAGAGTAGCCACGCTAGTATTTCGCATCAGTTGCGCCAGATTTGGTCAACTGGGTCGGCGAATGAATTCCAGTGAGCGGGGGCGCCTCAGGGATTGGCAGGAAATGAACGAAACTCGGACGTCATCTCATTCTGAGCTTCTGAGCCGGGACTGCACTCACGACTCCCGGCCACCAGTGGACCAGGCAGTGGTGCGCTTAGGGTGGCCACAGCCCGCACTGGGCAGCGGTAATCCAGACCGGAACTAAGCGGAAAGCGAGCACTCAAGATCCAAGATTCGGGCTGCAATAAGTACCGGCCGCCGAGTCCCGACAACGAGCAGATGTGAGCGTGAGCTCTAAGGGCATCAAATTGTCGATGTTTGGTTGCAGCTTTTGCAGATTAGTCAGCTTTTCTTGCGCTCCACTGCGAGTCTGCGACGGTCGACTTGGTCATTTCCTAGCCTTTCAACTTGGTCATCGCTGAATTATTTACCACCGCCTTTACTAGTCAGATCGGGCGTCGTGTACGGAATGCATTTATTCGGTTACAGTCCTGGTGCAGCCGCAGTGATGCGGAGAATGAAAAGCTACTACCCCTTGCCAGCCCCTCGCCATCTCAGACATTTCCTTGTATTTGAGTCCGCGGGAAGATTGGCGGAAGCACTTTCTTTTCTCCCTTCCTTACCACAATCTGCTCACCGCAGAACAACCCCACTTTTGCCACAAATTTCAAGTTTTACTATTTCTGCTTGGAACCTCTGCTCCCTCCCACTTCCTTCAACCAACCTCTTTTCAACCCAGTGACTCTTCAAGTTTCTTTCCAATAATGTTCGAACACACCGCCCCCGTATCGACGGCCAACAGTGAGGCCTTGTCCCCTTCCTTGCCCAACAGCGACTTGTTCAGCCTAGTAAGTATAACATGTTCAATACTCCCGACTTGCCCTGACGCGATCAATTCCAGAGCTCCCCACAAGCTATTGATTCGCCTGTGGTACGCGGACGGACTCGCACTGTTCAGAGGCATGGAGCGGCCCACCGCAGCTCACCTCTTGCCCGATTCCCTCCCGTTACTCCTGAATCAATCGCCGCTGCCGCTGAACCACTTCCGCGACTGAAGCACAAACTTCTGTCTGTGTTTTACATGCCGGCGTCTACCGAGACCCTTTCGCAGCCCCTCAGCCACACCGCCATCGGTCTGGGACATCCCTCCGCCTCCAAGCGACGTTCCGCAGCTCTCAAGCCGGACCCTGTCGTGTCCCCCAAGAAGCGCGCTCGCATCAATTCCTCCACCATCCAGTGTCGCCCAGAGCACCCTACAACGCGAACACCGTATTTCATCGTTGAAAACAACCCCACCAGCAGCCCTCTCCAGAAAGATACCCCGCGGCTGGTCCCCGAGGCGCGCAGGCGCTCTTATGTGCAGGCCACGAGCGAAGGAGAGGCAGTCGCACAGAACACGAACACCGACAGACGCGTCGCCCCCGCCATTCCCACCATCTCCGGCTCTACTCGCTGTGCGAGACAGCAACTCGGTGGCACGTCTGTTTCGTCGATAACTGCGCTGGCGTCGTGGTACACCCCGCAGGCGGGACCGACGCAGGTACAATCTTGTGTTCTTTTGCCTGCTACGACGACCGGGGCGCCCAAATTCGAGTCTTTTGACGTGGCTGTATTCGGAATCACAGCAGCGACGGATGAGGAGGAGAAGGAGGTGGAAGAGAAAGAGTTTGACGGTGAATTGATTTACGGGGAGGATCTCTGCATCCAGTCCAATGGGCACGCGCATCTTGCCGTTCGGTTCGCGGCCAGACGGCTCAAGACGCTGTTCTGATGTTGCTATCTTCTTCATCGCGGACTTGCTTGTCGTGGATTTTTTGTTTGCTAAGCTTGGAGAATAATTTCATTATATACTTGCCTTTTTTTTACTTGTGTAGCGGATCATGGACCATATAGTACTACTACTTTGAAGCACAGCTGCATAATAGACGCGAAGAATGAAAAAAAGAAATCAAAAACACTAGACACCAAAGTAATCAGCATCTCTGAGTAAGCATATACACGACAAGGTATGTGCGAGCTGAGTATGCCGCAGCGACTAACCAGGGTTCGTTGAGTAGATGCTTAGCCCCTATTCACTTGAAAATGATGGCCGCGGCCAAAGCCGTGTGGCCTGATTTGCCGGTCCGCAGTACTTATCGCTTGAGCCGTCATGGGCACCTCCACTGAAGGCAGCCGTAGAACTACTTTGGGCGATGTGGACACATCGAGGCGACGCCCAAAGTGGCTCAAAAGACTCGTCACCGGGACCGCCGTCTGCATGCTCATTTTCGCTGCCTATCACAACTTAGGGCCTTGCATTACGGGTCGCCAAAAACGTAGAGTCGGAAGCATCAGGTGGTCACCCGCGTCGGAGTGTTCGCCTGGAACACAGTGTGGTTCTGTCATGTAAGCCTTACACTTCGCCGGCTCGAGACGTTCATGATTTGTGTCGCTGGTAGCGTGCCGAAGGACTATTTCGACCCGGACGCCGGTACGGCCTCTATCGCGATAGCGCTTTTCAAGGCTACAAAGTCCCCGAAAAGAGGCACTGTATTTCTCAATCCGGGTAACCTCAGCTCGATTATTTATCATGATGATTGTTTTGTTCATCGCGCCGCAGGCGGACCCGGAGGCTCTGGAACGCGCCTTGCAACTCAAGAGTTTGCCGACCTCATCGGCGAGGAATGGGACCTTCTAGGCTTCGACCCGCGCGGAATCAACAAAACAGAGTCAGTTTCATGTCGCTCGCCAATAGAGACACTTACTGTAATGCATCTCTAGGCCTCAGGTCCAGTGCTTTGATAGCGCGTCGGATTTTGACTTCCATGTTGCCAACACTGTCTTGCAGCAGGGTTTCACCATCGCGTCCTCAACGAACTTATCCGACCCTGCGATCGAGGCGCATCTCGTCGAGCAATCGCGCCAGTTCTTGGTGCTCAAGAAGACCCAGGCTGCGCTCTGTGCGAAAAACATGGGCGATGAGCTGCGATATATGGGCACTGCGACGGTCGTGCGCGACATGGATTTCATGTCCAAGCTCTTCGATGGCGAGGACGGTAAAATGTGAGGCTTCTGGTCTCTGTCTGCCTGTCTCTCCCAGGTGCTGAATTTTGGGCAGTCATTATTGGGGTGGCTCATACGGTTCAATTCTTGGTGCCTATCTCGTCAATATGTGAGTTGTGGGAGTATCTTACCCATATAGAGATATTGAACCGTCTAGGCTTCCTGACCGTGCTGGCTTTGTCGTCATTGACGGAATTGCCGATCCAGTCAACTGGTCCAGTACGTCCCTTACCTTTTCATTGCTTGCTAGAAATGCTCAGTTCGATCAGCCGAGCCGTCGCATAAATGGCCCATCAACTGGCTCGCATCCACCGAGAAGACTTATCGTTTTTACCTTGAAACTTGCTCCCGTGTGAGTATTTTTCATTCGCCAGCTTCAAGACATAGTTCATGTCTATCAGGCTGGGCCCGAAGCATGCCCTTTGACGCAGTATACCGATGAGCCATACGAGGAAATTGAGGCGCGTCTCGAGTCGTTCTTGGACGACCTTGCCGTCGCACCGCTGCCTGTGCCCTTCGCTTTCCGCCCTGGATATCTCACCTCTGGGGCTGCGCGCTGTAAGCTTTGTTCTTATGAGTTTCAATCCCGTGCAGCTAATATTTGAAATAGCCCTCTTGCTAATGTACCTTGAGCGTCCTCCCCAATGGGCCGACTCCGCCCTCGCCTTGTCACAGGCTATGGCCGGCAATGGTACGCTTCTGTTCAACAAGCTCGCGACGCCTCGCCCCGTCTCAACCCCACACTACGACCTCGCCCGGCTCGGAGTGACCTGCCTTGACTCGCCGCCTCCTAGAACGCCCGCAGAGGTGCCCACGCCGGAGGATCTCGCTGCGGAGTTCATGAAGACCATGTACAAAGTCTCGCCGCACTTTGGCACGAGCGTGGTGGTAGGTGAGCAAGACGGGGGATGCCAGTACTGGCCCGTGCAAGGCCCCGAAAGATTCACCGGTCCGTGGAATGCGACCCTCGAATGGCCGATGCTGATTGTGAGCAATACGGTGAATAATTCCAATTGTCGAGGACGGAGATTTCCTTATCGCCTGTTTCTTCCATTTTACAGATGGACCCGTGAGTGCATCTTGTCTTTCCTCCTGAGTCGCGCTGACTTGTGTAGGATCACGCCAATTGAAAGTGGTATGCGCATCAATTCGCTCATGCCCGATTCGACGCGGATAATCATTCAAGACGGCCCCGGGGTGCGTGTTACTATTCCGTCTTTTGAGGTATGCATTGATCCAGGTTCCAGCACTGTTCGACTGCCATCCCCACTCTGTGCACCAGGAAGCTCGTGCGAGAGTATTATGCTGGCATTCTTCCCGAAAATGGGACGATGTGCGATACCTCGTATACATTTTTCCCTGACCCATCCAAGCAAAACTTGACTTTCGTTGGACTGAGTGCGGAGGACACGAGATTGTTGAACTCTGCGCGGACTGTCGGGGAGCTTTTGCAAGATATCCGCCGAGCATGAGACGTTGTCGAGATTGGAATGTACTACATTTGTTAAACTTGGGTGGGAACTATATAGGATCCACCGATCCAGAGACAACCCTCACTGATAGAATTCACGGGCTCGCGCATTCGCCACCTGACCCTTCGTTTAGTACCCGGTTGGATGAAACTGTGCGTTGGCTCTCGAGAGGGACACTAATCTCGTCAACCGTATTCTTGAGACCAACGTACACCAGTGTGAACGTTGGGATTATGTTCTGTGAGACTGGTAAGCCAACAGAGAAAGTACGAGGATAGCCTGGACTGACTGACCAGCATCTGCCCTGCTATGCCGATCATAACATAGTGGATCGTTAAACTATCTCCAGTTTGATATTGAGAGGCCGTGATGGCGAGAAAAACTGCTGCGATGCAATATATTGCACCAGACTCGAGTCTTTATAACCAAATCAACCAATGGCAAAGCGTACTGAGCTCGGTTGTACATACACGATCCCGATGGCCATTCTGACACGTCTTCGCATTGGATTGTCGAGCCCGGCACGCGATGCTACACGGTGGATCCACAATATTCGACCAGCTAAAAATGAATCAGTCATAATTGAACATCAACAAGTGATAAAGCCAATGTACCGGTCGAAGCTGTGAGAATCAGATTTGTTGCGGCGCCGAGGATGTATGCGATTCGGACATCGGTAATTGGGGTGACTGGTGCGCCCCATAAAATCGCTACAACTGTACCGCAACGGGCATAGTCAATCAACACGAGCAGAATGAGCCTGGGGTCTCACTAAAGGTGGGTATCATGAGCGCCGCAGGTAGGATGGTGACCTTCCATTCGAATCTCCATATCACATAGCACCGATACAACTAGAGTAGTACATAAGATGGCGTACACTGAAGATTACGGAGAACTCAACGAAAAGAGAATCCGCAATCAAACTAGGGAAGGTTGTAAGTTGGTTTTCAAGTTTGTAACAGAGACCCACGCACGTATCGATCGCGAAAATGACACTCACAACTCTACCCAGCGTTGACAGGATGGCGGGTTGATTCACAACTTCCGCAGAAACAATTTGTTGAACGAAGCGCGCATCTACCGCGGCCGCAGCGACTATGGTGGCGACCTGTATTGTCCCCAAAACCGCCATCACGCAACTCGCGATGATGAGGAACTTTATTCCAGGGGCCTTTGGACGATGAGAGAGGGTGTAGACCGAAAGAAGGAAGAAAGCGAGGTAAATGCCTGAGACCCAGTTCAACTGCGGACCCGGCGCAAAGGCAGCAAATGACTGACCGTAGAGAACGAGCGAAACCTAGCCGCCAAGATCCATCAGACATACACGAAAAGCCTGTTTTGTTCGTGGTACTAACCGCGGTTTCGGAGAATAAGCTTATCATCAAGTTCCAGGAAGATTTGAAATCCTCAGAGTCGACGCTGTACTGCATCGTAGTTCCTGGTGCCAGGGACGAGGGAGAATGACAAGATGTAAGACCAGTCCCTAGCAGCACTCCATAGCTACTGGCATATGGTGTCAGACGTATAAGTAGCCTGGGATCTCGTTCCTCGACTTCGAATGGAAAGGGAATGACGTTAACAAGGTTACTCTGGTAGAGTCTTTATGCGTCAGTTGCGTTCAATGGGCCGTAAAAGTAAAGGACCTCACGGTATTGCATATGCCTCGAGTCTTCTATCATTTCACACCGTCGTGAAGTGTGGCTAAAAGCATACAGATACCTTTTGATTCCTCGACTGAGGTGAGATCAGGGCGGACAATTCTCACCCTCTTCCGTCAAATAATCGTAGCAGATTCGCAATGGCCCTGGAGAGCCTACGGTCCGTTTGGAGGTTAAAGGACCCCAAAGTCTACCCCGCACCCTCGCGTCCCAAAATACTTGTGAAATCTACGAAACTCGGCGCGGAATCGATAAGGAACCTTCAAAGCAATAGACTGGGTGTCAGTGGCGCAGCAGAGCGCTCGAACACAGCGCTCAACAAGTTGCAGTACTTCTCCGGCCGATATTTTAGCCGTGATTATGCGGTCAGTGTGAATCGCAAAGATAACAACCAAGGAAGGAGGCGGCGGAAAGCGAAGAGAGCGGAGAATGAACAGTGATTTTCCTCCACGAAAGAGGGCATAATTGCGTGATGCAGACAGGCATCAATTTCAATTTAGCTCGAAAGTAGAGTGCCTACTGTATTCAGAATTCCCTAGACTTCCTGCACAGGCGCGGCGCGCTCAGAACTCGGTGGCAGATGAACAAGGCCGCGCAGTGTCAGACTCCAACAAAGTTCGGAACTTTTCTTCTGTGAAGAAGATGCATTATGCACGTGCGTGAGCCAAAATATGTTGGAAGAGAAAGATGGCCGTCAAATGTCACGTACCTATAGTACCACCGTTCGAGAGAGCATGAGTCGGTGAGGTCCATTGAAGTTCTTAACAAACGTCCTCGACATACCATAGCGATCGACAAGGGGCTTCTCCCGATCAGTGGGCGGCGATGGAGGTGGATGGAATCCACCAATATAATCATCACCAGAACCGCCGCGACACTCTGGATTCGCTGAGACCGTCCACCCAAAAGTGTCGAGGGTTAGCGTAGAAGGGCGATCTGTCATGGTTCACTGGGCACCGTCCCGCTGAGTCAAATGTAGTCACGTACCCGAGTGGCAGACCGGCTGTGATGATAAAAGCGATTCGAAGTCGATGTTCCATTCAAGATCAGGATGAACGTTGGTCGCGGATGACTCGAATTCTTCCATCGAACAGTAGCGAACTTGATATTGCGCTCAGAGCATCCATTGTATCTGTCTTCCGTACGCTACTCGCATGCATGGAAGACGAGACAAAGAGCTGCATATGTTTGGTCGTGTTTGTCCTCGGCGCTCGTTTGAGCGCTTCTTCATTCTCGAATTTTCACAATTCATATTTTGTCCTACGTATATTCGGAATCAACCCAACTTACTGCCATTCAAGAGAGTTACTCCCGAAGAGTTTGTTGGCTCTGCAAGAAAAAAAATGCATGGAGAGGAACGATGGGAAACGGAGGACACGGTGCTGCTGGCTCGTTATCGTTGCCCAACGTCGAATGCACCATACGCGGACTACTCGCACAATCGTGGCGCAGCTCTGCGTCCACACGAACATCCTCCTGAGACGACGCCCGGGATCACTCCGCGTCTCCAGATCCCTCCCCGTTCATACGCGGTGTACGGGGAACGACGTCAAGCCGACCGCCCGACCACCGCAGACAGGGACGGCGGGATTCACACTCGCACCGCATCTAAATCCAAGCCACCTAAGAACGCACTCCCAGCAGGTGAGGTCGGTCGACATCAGGTGCGCAAGAGGGGCGACCGCCTTGAGTGCAAGGCAAAGCGGGGAGATGGCGTGAAGAGGGCGTGAAGAGAAAGGCCGACCTCCGGTGAGTAGGACGACAACGTGTAGGACGAAGATGTGCGTGCGGCCACGACGTCACCTCTTCTTCCACTCGCACCCGACCCAGCCCTCGACCCAGCCCCGGACCCAAAGCCACCGCAGTGCGTTTCCGCTGTGTACCAAGGGAGGAACATAAAGACGGATGCCAAGAGAAGAGACACATCCAAATACGCATCCCCTTCCTTTTCCGTCTTTCCTCTCCGTCTCCACTCGCGACTCCGCCGGAAAAAGAGCACCCGTCCGTCAAGAAGAAAAAGGAAGGAGAGTGCAATCCGCCTCCCTCATCCCGCCGTAGGCTTCACCACCTCAGGAGGGAAGGACAGGGCAGGCGCTCCGATCCTTTACCGAGCACACGAAGGACCGAGAAGAGCCGAGCTGTACCGCAACCGCATCTCCGCCAGGCTCGCGGGCACGATCATACACCCGGTGAAGGCCGCTCGAAGTTGTCGGCCAGAGCCCCGTCGACTGGCCCGAATTTATAGGCCCGAGACGCTCGTCCAGGCCCCCAAATCGTGGATAGACACATCATTCCGCTCCAATCGCTGCACATCGCCACAGATGGGAAGGAGCGCGCGGATCGCCGTCGCTCAGGATTCCCAGGCAAGCGGGTGATGAACACCTCGCGATGGAAAGAGGAACAGCAGCGCATGCATGGAGCAAAAGGTGCCCCGGGCCTCGAGGGCGCGGTGGGGAACGAAAGGGTCGCGTGAGCTGAAGCTGCCCTTTCAATATCTGCGCTGCCTCTCCGTCACAGCCCCAAAGCATAGCGTATGCCATCGAATGGGATCTCCACCTGCGGCCCCATACACGAAAGTCGTGCAGATGTCACATCGTGGACTGCTCGTTGGCTGAGTCCTGCACCACTACTGTGTCGAAGTCAAGTTCTCCGCTGAACGGAGAGTTATCTCGTCCGAGCTTGGTAGTAGCTCGCAGCCGACCCCACATGGGAATAAAGGCACCCTTGCTACACAGGGCTGTGCAATGGCGCGGGACCTGCTGAGAATATGAGTTTGGTGCGAGGAAAGAGACCACGGTAGAAGTGGCATGATAGTGGAGGACGTGGATGGGATGAGAAGTAGAAACGTACGCAGCGTCTGCCTGCCACAAAACAGCTCAACACATTTCGGGGGGATATTGGCGTCTGACTCTGAGTAGCGTGAGGTGCGGCCCACCCGTTTGAGAGCATCACTCAATGAAGCCAGGACAAAATCGCGCTTTTTCCAGCGGCGAAATTCCAATCGTGTCTCTTCGTCTTTTTAGAGCCACAGAATCGCAAAAACTGGTGGCCTGCGAGTCCTATTAGTAACGGTCAGAACGAGGAGAAAGGAAAAAGAAACCGAACCGCAAATACTGTTGTAGAAAGCGACTGAGGTAGGATCCAGCCCGGCCAGAAACCATTTCGCACAAGCGCGAGGAGAAGAACGCGTAAAGCATAGAAGGTACAAGGGATGAATCGAAATCGAAGCGACAATGCCGGAACCAGGGTGTCAAGCTTTGAAGATTGGCGACGGCGTCGACGAGCACTGTCGAGTGTTACTGCGTTCCTGCTTCAAAATCCGAGGCCCGTTGCAGGTTTTCGAGTTACTTCTCAGGTATTGTCCTCTGCCAACCCGAGCCAGCCAGAAATGCCAAGTCGCGCTTTCCCAGTGCAGCCGCCAACGTGAGCACTGAGGATTCAGAGGAAGATGGTCCGTGCGGCGAGTGGCGGTGTTCGGACATCACCGCAGCGCTTGCGCAGGTCTTCGAGTCACTTTTACTTTCAACTCCTTCCACACCTTGCGGCTTGAGACTCGCTGCTTGCGAGAGTGTTGGTTCGACTTGTATCCGCCGCCAAAGCCCAGGGTATTGTGCCTTGCCCGTTGCTGGAGGCCAAGCCTCGGGTCTGACTCGGGCCATGAACGGTTGTCGTTGCAGCCTACTACGGTATATATCTCCCCGGCTCTATATAATTTTCTGTTCTTCGTCTGTTTACCCTGTCGGCCCTGCCAGACCTCGCCGTTCCCCGTACTTTTCGATGTTCAAATTGCATTACGCTGCTGTCAATTTTTTTCCGAGTGGTCAAATTCGACGACTTCACAACTTCCCCGGCTCATGATGTACACTTGACCTTTTCAACCAGAACCAGAATTCCGAACTCCGGGTGGAATGTCTGATCAAGCCTTGACCACGGCAAGTCTTTTCCATTCCTTCTTGCTCAGCACGGTTCAACTGTAACGACAAGATCTCAGAGCCAAAACCCAGACAGCAAACATTTATATTCGGCCCAACAAGTGAACAATTGGCGGAATCTTGTAAGTGTAATCCAGCCTCACAGTGACGTCCTCAGAACACCCAATAGCACACGGAGTGCACCTCCGAGGCTTCTGAAAACCACACCCACGCAGCATCGGAACAGCGCAGGAGGTCCCCGTTCGATTCGGGGTTGGGTGGTGTGACGGTTGCTGACATATCTCTTAGGCTAATTAATGCGATGGAATTGAACGCTGAAGGCCGCGATTCTTGAGGAAGCGATATTCGTGATTGGAAGGAGTCTTGTGCTTACGCTCCCGCTGTTCGAAATTCGAAACTCTAGATCTGGCGCTGGCTGCAGTTGTTTCTTCTTGCTTCGAGGATTAGCCCCAGTGAATATCCCGTCTGCCGGATCTACTGCCGTCTGCCCGCCATTAGCCCATTCTTTCCCGAATTACGTCGTCGTCAAACATCTGAATCTCTTTGAATAGACAAAGATTTTAGACGACTTTCAGTTCTGAAAATTCAACTCGACTTTGAGTGTTGAAATTCACATTTGGCTGTGCGCGCCATGGCCATCCCCAGTTCTCGTAAACATGGTTGGCCAACGGAAGTTGATTTTATTCACTTTCAGTTTCCTCCATTTTGATACCCAACACCGGCCAACTTGAACGTCTGTGGAGCTGGACTGTGTGTGCGACCGAGCGCGAAGAGGCGCTAAAACTTTGGGAGCCGATTTCTATATCTGTGGGCCGGCTGTCCCCCATATTTGTTAGGCCAATATACACCAGTGTAAACGTTGGTATTATGTTCTGAGAACAAATAGATCTGAAAGCCCGATACATATAATAACGATCCCAACTCACCAGCAATTGTTGCGCAATGCCGAAGGTGATGCTCCCAACCTCGTCATCCGCTAAGATAGTAGAAATAACCAAAATTATTGCCACGACGCAATAGACTGCGCCGGACTCCAGTCTGTGAAACCACAGTGTGAGAGCAGCGCTTTAAATGTCAATCTCACACCATACATGATCACAATCGCTCTCGTATAACGTCTGCGAATTATTCGGTCAAGAGCAACATAAGACGCTGCACGATGGATCCACAATATCCGACCGGCTGACGAACTGATGAGCATTGAACCTTGAACCTCAATAAATAAGAGAATTACCGGTTAAAGCTGTGAGGACTAGGTTTGTTGCAGCACCCAGGATGAGCGCAGAAGCTAGTTGTGCGGCCACCTCGACTTTTGCGAGCGACGATGCTAGTTGTGCGTCCACCTCGACTTTTGCGTTCAATATCGTCACGACTGCAGGCAGGCAAATCAAACAATGTAAAAAAATCTGGTAGTAGGCGACTTACTAATGGTTGCCAGAATGAGTAGCGTAGGCAAAATAAGCGGCTTCTTTCGGAATCCCCAGATCACATAGCAGCGATACAGCTGGAATATCACGTCAGATGGGGGAAATCCGCACTGCATAGAAGAACGCAACAAAAATGGAATCTGTTATGAAACTAACGGTTAATGACAGATCATCAGCTTTGAACCGGCTGAGCTGCAGCTACCCACGTATTTATTGCGAACATCAAATTCTGTACTGGTAGGAGCATTAGCATGCCGTGTTCATTCAAGATTTCGGAATGAACAGTTTTCTGTAGAAGACGAGCGGCTTCTACTGTCACAGCTATGTCGAGGGCCATTTGCGTGCTTGCCACAACAGCCATCGTGCAACTTGCGACTATAAGAAGTGTAGTTCCGAGGGCTTTCCGGCGAGAGAGGGTGTACAGGGAGAGTACGAAGAGAATACAGTAAACACCTGCACACGACCTTCATTATCAGCCATGTACGCAGAAGGACATGACCAACCATAAAGTAAGAGTGAGACCTATTCGGCCTTGGTCAGTTTCGGCATGCCAGTATTAAACAGTTTATGTACTAACCGCAGTCTGTGAGAAGTTGATCAGCAGGAAATACCAGAGAGAATCGAATGTCCCAGAATCGACGGCGTACTGCATGGCAGCTCGAGAGGATGAGGAGAATGGCAAGATGGAAACCAGTGGGAGGCTGATATATGTGAAAGGAAGTGCCGTTCTGTGTATGGGAGAAGAAGAAAAAGATCAAGGGATACATCTTCCGTAGTCTGGTGGCTACCGCGGTCCGCGGGTCCTGATCGCAGTGTACCCGCTACTAGTATGAGTCATCCCCGGGAACTTGACACCTGATACAGTAGCCCTAGTACACAGCATTGCATAGCATTGTAGCAGCTATATACCCTCGCGAAAGCACAATAGCCGATACTAGTAGGGCCGACAAGCACTACCTGGCCCAACGAGAGCTAATCTGCAGCACTTTTAGCCTTTAATAGTACGCTCACATTCGACACCTTGTACCAAGAAGAAGTAGAAAGGTTGAAGATCGGCGATGTCCGCGCTGGACGGACATCGGCTTATCACGGTGACGGTGTAGTGCGGAAGTGAGTTATGACCTTTCCCGCAGACTTTCGACATCAGCGGGCCGAATATTTCCACGGTTCAATAATAAGTTGCGCAAAGTGTAGATGGAGAAGTATAAGTTGATCAAATGTTGATATGCACCGCACCTACCTGGAACTTGGACGTCAACAGTCGAACCGAGAAGTACAGGGAGTACTGTCCGAAGGTTCTGCCCACCGGACTTAGCAGTTTGGCGTTCAAACTAGGCTGTGTGAGTGGGAAGTTCAGTCACTTCAGCATACCGGTGGCGGAGTGTTCCGTTTCAAATCGGGCCTCGCAGTAAGCATCTTCATCAAGTGTAGTGTGGCTCAAGGTAACATTTGATCACGTTTGCTGCCCCAGAAACAGTTCCAAGGCAGTAATTTTGGATTAGAGCGTCGCTGCACATCAGACTTTTGACAGATTGCTTGTGAGCTTGTACAAGCCCAAAAAAGGCCAAAAAAGGCCAAAAAAGGCGCCAAGTTGGCAAGCCCACAAACCATCTTTAGATTTCCGCAAGGTCACTAGTTCGACTCCGGGAGGAGGCTTAATTTTCAATAAATTAAAGTGAATTGTCAATTATTGGTATGGCACAGTTATGAGACATTGGAGGAGGAGTCATCCATATATTTTAGAAGACTTACATTTCCCTTGTCTGAGGGGTAATTTTCGCATTTTGACCTTGCGAGCTTGTCAGAAGGCCAAACAAGTCACAAGGGATTTGTCAAAACGCTGATGCAACGATTTATTTCATCTGATGATTTGCACAATTTTCTTCCTGTCGTCGATGACTTGGATTAGGCCTCTCCGAGGCGGTAGCTGAACCTTTGGGATGGTGACCCAATATAGGCAATATTGTGTTCTTGCGAAGTGTATTACTTGAGTAATTATTGCTTTAATTCTCTGTCTTGCCACTCCAGATTCTTTATCCCATCAGAACTGCCGTTGTCCCGCCATCACAGCATCAAGTCAGAGCTTGCGTCAAGGTTAGCGGAGCAAAAAATGGGGGGTTCAATCTTTCATAGTTTCACCCACGGAACTAGCAAAAGTAGAAGATATTTAAATGTTTACATACAGAATTTGGTACTCAGGGTCGCGTTTGTGACCTGACTCGATTAAATGAGGTACTAAGCCTCAGGTAGTGTCGGACCCCGAATCCGATGATCCGAGACCTGCCGTTGTCACTTTTCCAAAATTTCCTAGATTTCCGAACTTTCCAGTGCTACTGACTGACATACCACACATTATAGGAACACAATATTCATACAAGATGGGGCCCAACTAAGTAACCTATTTTATGTCCAATTTTCTGTGCAGGGGGTGGGTCAGTCAGTCAGTCAGTGCTCTAGCAAATTGTTCAGAAAGATTGTACATGTTCAGCTCAAGGAATAGTACACAGCAATGAAATAAAATTGAATGAAAGTTGAACACCCATGTTTTGACGAGTAAGTACAACTTCAATTTTCTCTTCAATTTTCTGTAGGTGGCCGGCCAGTCAACCTAGACCCCTGGAAAATTGTTCAGCAAGAATGTTCAACCGAAGGTAATAGCAGATAGCAGCAAAAATTCATTGAAAGTGGGACCCCCCATGTTTTAAGAATATTTAGTTTGTGTAGGTGCGGGCCGTCAACAATGCCGGATGGTTGGTTGGTGCGGCTGCCGGGCCGGGTTTTTGTTTTTGTTTTGCAGCATCACCATCGAATCCAGTTGAAAGCCACAGTTTTATTGGTGATATATCCAGCAACGTCAGCGCCTTCTCGTTGCTTTCACGCCTGTTTCAAGCGACTTTACAAAATATACAATTCCATCAGCGACGGCATTGAGGCCATATTAAACTCCGCACTGATCTGAAGACGACAAGTCGGCGGCAATTCGATGGAGATAATTTGATGTCGTAGAGATGGTGATTGATTCTCGAGATTGGCGTTGCTTGAACACAAATTGGAAATGACACATCCAATGAACAGGTTTACGAGCCGGATAATTCATATACTAGTTTAAAATATCTAGTAAAATGTGAGGAAGGCAGATAGGTAGAATTTCTGACAACTGGGGCCAAGATATTCTGTAAATATATGTTCATTCCACTGATTTTGCCTAATGACACATTTCGTTTGACAAATTCTTTGTTTGTTCTTGTAGCAAGAGTGGCCAAAATCCAAGTTCTCTAGGGTAGCCCAAGGGGGTCCAACGATAAGCAATTACCATATGGGGTAGGGTGGGTGGGTCGGGTCCCGACCGCCAGAAAATAAAATTGTATGCAATTTTTTTTCAGTATATCAAGCCCAGGGACTGCAAAACATACTCTAGTGCACTTTTTACACCTTCTATGGACCTTCCTACACCCATGTAGCATGATTCAAGCAAGATCCGAGCGAGATCACAGCGGGCCGACCAACATACAGCACCAAATACATACAAGTGTGTCAATCAATTTTCATTGATGCCGCTGGGACAAGCAGACGGCCGAAGAAGGAGGTGCCCCGTTCCACGACTTGGTGTAGAAACCTTACACTGTGCGCGCACACCAAGAAACAGGTAGTAGATCAAACTGAGATACCAAGATACATAGTGCTTTTACTTGGTTCCTTGTGATTTCTTTTCAGCAGACATGCCGACTGGACACCTCAAAGAGCTTATTTTATGTCCCAGAGACTGCAGGAATCAATCACGAATACTTCCAGCGCTTTGCGGAAAATGCCGTTCCCAAAAAGGAAATTTCCCACGGGGGAGGTAGTGGGTCAAGCGCCCCGAGCCCCAGAAAAAAAAAATTGTAGGTGATATCGTTTTTTCTTATCGTTGGACCCCCTTGGGGTAGCCAAACCTAAAGGTTCAGCAATGAAAGGTCCCGATACTACACTAGATCGAGGCCATGTGCTATTCCATCGCAGCGTGCTTCACCTGAAGCCTCGCCCCTACCCCATAGATAAAAGACGTCTAGCCCGAGCCCAAGTCTAATTGAAGAGAAAATAATAGTAATACTTAGTAATAAAACGAGAATAATGGTAAGCGCAATAAAACGAGCATAATGGTAAGGGTAATAAAACGAGAATAATGGTAAGGGTAATAAAACGAAAATAATGGTAATAGTATGAAAACAAACGAATGTCTACCGGAGAGTCAGTTTAATCCAACAATCTAGCGGTTTGTGCATGAATCCTTCGGTAGTTTCGAGCACCTGCGACTTCACTTCAACGTTGTATCGCAAAATGATAGTCGAGAGGACGGAAATCATTTCGATGTATGCCAGGCTGCGAAGGTTAGAATCAACGGGGACGTGTAAATGAAAAGGCTTACTTCTGGCCGATCTGATGGAGGTAATCCGGTCAGCTTACGTCGGGAGAGGAGTGAAATGGGTAGCGTACACATGCTCTAGGGCCTTTTCCAAATGCAAGAAGATACTGCCGATTCTCCTTCCCTTGAAGCCATCGTTCCGGGCGGAAGACTTCCGGATCTCCCCACAACTCGGCGTCGTGCCCAATCGTCCATGCAGGAACGGAAAGTTCGGTCTGTGAATGCTGGGTGAGACGGCAACTATATAGAACCGGATGGTGACGCACGCCTTCAGGGAAGAACTGTCCGCAACATACCAGGCCCCCGGCAGGTGCGGAGCGATGGAGACCGATGGCGGTTGTGGAATGCAACCGTAACCTGAAACCGCGTTATTGGATTATTTTAAACGGTATTTGCTAACGTACCCTTCATTAATCGTCGCTTGGAGGTATGAAATATCTTTCGCCTGCTCGTAACTCAACTCGTTTTCACCAGATGAAGCTTCAAGAAGCAATCCCAGCAACTTCGCATACACTCGGGGATTGGTAGCGATGAAATGAAGGGTGACCGCAATGGAATTGGAGGTAGTATCGCTGCCGGCAATACTGATGGGGAATTAAAATTTCATGTTCAGAAGACGAAACAAAAATACTCACAGAAGGGTCACGGCCTCCGCAGTGAGTTCGGCGATTTCGTCCGCGTTCGGTGAACGCACATCATACCCACGAGCCGCAATTAGCTTCCCAAGAATGTCGCCGCGATGGTCGCCCGACAATAGACGCTTCAGAACTTGGCGGCGAGCTAATTCCTCGAGGCCGGAAGTCGCTTTGTTTCCACTGAGGAATGGTAGAGAGTTGACGACCGTCTGGATAAATGGATGGATCCCGACGATTGCGGCGAAATGTTCTCGCTGGTTCGATGTTAGTAATTAACTGGATTCGATGTGCGATGTCCGTACCTCATCGACAAGAGCGATGGCATTCTCATGTGAAGACTCCCCAGCGCGTTTGATCTCAACCAGATCGGATCCCTGGAAATTTTGTGAGCCGATATTGGCTTGGTTGAATTCGTAATACCTGTTTCAACATCCCGATACGCTCCCCAAAAGCCAAATCGGACAAAACATCGAATGCAAGATAGTTTAACCAAAGAAGCGCATCAAAATATTCTCCCTTGGTGCAAAACTCGTCCAATCGTTGCGTGAAATCACCGATGTTCGAATGAATCAAAGGTATGAATTCCTGCAAGGCAGAGCTGGAGAATGCGTGCGAGACGATCCTCCGTTTTGTGGAGTGATCTTGTCGGTCCCTTGTTGAAAAAATGGACGGCTTTCCATTGCACACAAACGAGTCATAGAATGCGGACTTGGCAGGTGCTCTGGGACCTTGACCATAGATCACTGACAATGCCTCCGGAGCGGCCACAGAGACATGATTGGGTGAGATGCGAACCAGTCTACCGTACCGCTTGTGACGAAAGACTTGAGAGACGGTACTCTTCATTGAACCAATGGCTACTCACCAAGTGGGCCGCATGAACGGCTTTGTACCGACGGCCGCGATAGGCCTGGTAGGCTAGCCACAGGTGAGTCCACCGTGCAAGAAAGGGGCCGGGGATGTGGTGTGCCGATTTACGCGAAAAGAGTGTGTGTAGGATGCATAGTGCAAAGATTATAAGCAGGAATATGAGGCCATAATATCCGCCTCGTCCACCAAACTGGTTCAAGTCAGGAAGAAACATTCGTTCAATGAAGAACCCCGCCCCAAACCAGGAATTTATAGTTGCGTCCTGAGAAACATACACACGCGCCCAGCGAACCTGGAATAGATACGAAAAACTCCGTCTTCAGCAAATCATACATGGAAATTTCCATGGGCTTGGTGATCTCGCGGCATCTGCCATCGGTTGATGAGTGCCACGCGAGGTTCCGGGGTCCCGCCAGATCGGGAAGTGGGCTAATCTTTTCCCACGTTCTTCATTGGGTCTGGCTCTGTCCAGTGTCACTGTCTCATCTGGCTACGGTAGCGACGCTGATGATCGCCTTTACAAAGAACGAGCAGCCAGCGAAGCGCACTATAAAGCGATTCGGATAGAAAGAGTGAGTCAACTATGGCTTCCTCCTTGATTGACCTGTGCACCCTGATTTCCACCTCCGTTGCCGCAGTTGACGCGCGATGCAAAGCCCTCTCTGGCACTTACCCCGATCTCGATAACCCTGTGAATAGCGAAGAGAGCGAACGCCTTATCCTGGACAATGAGATCGCGAACGCGACCGCTGTAGCTTTGGCAGCTGCATCGCACCTCATAGCAAGCATGCAATATCCATCGAGGACGATCCTAGATGCGTCTTACGGTGTGAGAGGCAGATGATCCCTAAAACCATGCATGAAGTTCTCACTTTTTCCAGTTCGTCATCTCAACAGCATTGGGCGTCGTTACTGAGTCCTCGACCGCGGAGATTATCCGCGAAGCTGGTCCTCAGGGATGTCATATCAACGACATTGCGAAGAAGAACGGAATGGATCCTTTGAAAATAGGTGATGGTTGAGCTGTCGCCTCGACCCCAAACTAACACGGCTTCTCAGCGCGAGTTCTACGTCCCTTGGCCACACAGCATATTTTCCGAGAGGTGTCACCCAATGTTTTCGCCCATAATCGCCTCTCTACCTTGATCGACACGGGCAAGAGATTTGAAGCAATCCAGGCTGCGTGCGTTGACACTCCGAAGTAACAGTTCAGTGACTAATAAGCACCTTTGGGATTCAGGCCCGAAGACAAGTATACAGGCGCCGAAGGTCGTGCGGCGCTTATCCTTCTCAAGTAAGCGCTCTCCCCGGCTAACCAGACGTCTGCTAAGTCCCTGCAGCACGGATGAGACATTCAAGGCTGCCGCTTACATCGAGGACGTGGTCCTCGATAAAGTGTCGGAGGCCTCTGACGATGAATTTAACACCCCGTTGAACAGAGCCTTTGGCACCCACGTAGACCTGTTCTCATGGTATGAGAGACCGGAGAATAGGAAACGGTTCAAGCGGTTTGGGTTCGCAATGGACGTGTCTCGTAGACTTTCGCCGCCCGGCGCGATATTGCAAGGTATTTTGTTTTCCAGCCATTTTCATGGTGTTTGAACTGGTTAGGTTTCAAATGGTCCACGCTCCCTGAGAAGACGCTAATCGTCGACGTTGGCGGTGGTATCGGGTCAATATCTCTTGAAATAGCCCAGGCGAATCCTCATCTTCGCTTTTTAATCCAAGATAAGCAAGCTGTACTCCGTGAAGGCGCAGAGGTCAGTCGCAAAATCGTTTTCCCTACACGCTATAACTTGACCCTATTGTTTCAGCACTGGGAGACTGCGTTGCCTGGCGCACTGGCCGCGGGAAGGGTGTCTTTCGGAGGTGAAGATAATATCTTCGTCAGTGGATACGCCAAATTGACCGAATGTTCAGAGCACGACTTTTTCGGCCCTCAATCCGTCAAGAACGCGGATATATTCCTTCTCCGATACATCGTCCATGACTGGTCTGATGCGTACTCTTTCAAGTGCGGGAATTATATTGTTGCAATGTTTTGGTTGGTTCAGCTTTCGTTTTAGGATCTTGAAACACCTTCGCGACGCAGCGCAAACCACGACCAGGTTGATTGTTGTCGAACATATCGTCCCTCTCGTCTGCGGAGAGGACGTGACTTACAAACACATCCCCGGCGCAGTTCCAGACACCCTTCCCCCGAAGCCACTGTTGCCAAACTGGGGTATGGTCAACCTGGTGCCGTATTTCGTCGACATACAGGTACTGCGCCGTTCAGCTGGTTCACTGGTAGTACGTACTGATCGTGTCCAGATGATGGCGCTTCTGCGCGGTTGCGAGCGCACTTTCCCGCACTACTGGGACCTCCTCATGCGGGCTGGGTGGGAGATCGAGGAGGTTCATCGTCCACTTGGATCTTTAGTGTCACAGATTGTCGCAAAGCCAATTTGAGCCTCGGTACGCACTTGTCCTTGTCGCTCAAATATAGATCGATTTTGCTGTATTCGACTATGATCGGCGATCTTCCTTAATTCAAAATCCAAAAGCAGGACACGGGAGACACTGGGGAGTGTTGCGGTCCAATCGGGAGAGCCAGACCCTTGAGGTCATCACCGTCTGACAAGAGGAAGACATCAGCGGATTTACGGATTTATGGAAGATTACGGTATGCAGCGTATTGGCGACGTCAAATATTGAAATGCAGTGTTTTCAGGTTCGCCGCTATGTTACTCAACAACCAAACCCTTTTCTCCAGCCGATTCGGCTTAACTTCTTCACATGTCTCAGCCGCGCGACTGTGTAGCCAAACTGGAGCGCGATATGCACCTGAGACTTTCAGACTGTGAGTTGTAATACAAATTTGGAAACGCCTCGAGGTTTATGCCAGATATGCCAACGGCAAGGAATCGGAAGCATGTGGAAACGCGTACGAGGCAGCGCTGAGCAGACGCGACCACATGAAAAAGTGGTTCTGGAACGCGATAAACAGTAAGCGACGCGTCTGGGAATCCACTTCTGGCCGCCCGAGTCCGAGTAACAGCGCCTAATCAACGCTCTGATGCGCTGCGCGGGTAACGCGTTTGCTTGCAAAACTCCCAGACCCCTCAACCTCCGGTGTCTGCTTGGGATAACTTGTGCGCTCGAGCGTCGAATAATCCCATCTCGGTTACCGCCCCACGACTGCAGTTGGGGGCCTGATGAATGCCCGCGTTACGATATAGCGGGGCACAAAAAATAAAAAAGGTGGTTCTAGACCTGGGGATCCTGTCCGAGACCGATGGGTCTTCTGAAAATCATGCACATGCACATGCGAGGGTGTCCGCTCAAAGGAGCTTGAGGTTGGTCGAGGTGTCGTCGAAACCTCGCTACTAGTCACCCTAGTATCTATTCCGTTTTTAACCCCCAGAAAAAAGTTAACTCTCACTGCTGCTTGAAATTCAACCTTCAGTGGCTTTCGTCGGCTTTGGATCTTTCGTGCTGCTCGAAAGAATCTCGCACGGTCTTCCACCCCTAATCTTCGGTACGTAATCAACCCCTTCCGGATCGAAGAGACCCTAGATGCGGCGGTGTGAATCCTCCCTCGCAGAGTCGGCAGACAGCGGCGGTGACCAGTGCCTGGGGGTTCGACGAGACGGCCGATACCGACGTCATTCAGTCTTTTGGGTGCGCTGCAAGAATCGGGCGTCGTTGTTCAGGTTCCGTCGTTACCGTCAGTTATTTTGCTTCCGCGGCCAATTTGATCGGATGTGATGAGAAAGTTGAAAGTTGAGAGCAATTGAAAAAAAAAAAACAAGCTCTTGTCTCGTCGATCTCAATCCAACCTGAGAACCGTTTACAGGTTGCACCCACGGTGATCACGAATTAAATAACAACTTGGGCGAGACGACATCTCAATAGCACATACAGTATGAATACCGCACTGCCAGTGAACTCGACTGGTGGAAATCGTTACTTGGGGTCCCCGTAGGAGAAAAATGCTGGAGACGAAGCACGTTGTCGCGGCCAGCCTTGCTTCCGACTCATAGAAATTCACACAAGTTGGACACCGACAAATGGCGACGGAGCTACGAAATACTGCGAGGCGGTCTGCGGGATGGTAGATTAGTTTTGGTCTCGGGCAGTCTAGATTGAGGGAAACGCACCGTGTCGGGCGAGAATAGAACTTTCAATACTGACTCCTCCGCTAAGTGCACTCGTTGAGGGTGGCCTCCCTAGATCTCGGACACCTAAGGACAATTGGTGGATATTATTCTATGTGAGGGTTCTGGATCCATGCGGTCATTAGCATATTGTTGTCTACTCAGTACATCCTCAGGAGAAGGCGGCGGACCTGGCCGAACTCGGAGCAGGCATGACGCAGGGCAGATGATCAACCTGCTCTTGTACATGTTGCAAACACTTTGAAAGGATGGGTCTTTGCAAAACACCTAAAACCCCAGCGACAATCTCATACAATTTTTTAAATAATTTTACTGGTAATGAGGAACCCTACTTTTGCAGGATACTTCCTTTGTTGGGAAATTTGGAAGCCCTCTCAAAAATTCAACTAGAAACCCGTGTGCGGCAATCAAGCCGTGAGCGGAGCTTCAAAGTATTCACTGCGGTTCGACGCAGTCAACAACTCTTTTCAACACGAGAACTCCGCATATCATCGTCCCTGGCAGACAGATGCACAGTCGACATTCTCTCAAAGTGGATACAGGCCCGGCTGATGGGCCCGCAATATTGGAGATACAGCACTTGCTTCCTGAATCCATGTTGCAATTGTGGTCAATTAGATATACGGTGTCCTATTCAGATACGTATCTGTATTGCATGGTGGTACTGCAACTCCACACCATCAAGTCGCCATCTGTGCACTCAATGCAGTCGAAAGTTGAACAGACTTGATGCGAACCAATATTTGGCCAACTAAGACATTCTACTAAGTAGTCTCTTATAAACAGACCCTGCAATAATTGGTGCTCGTACCTCGCACAACTCATTGATGCATCCGAAAGAAGGATTTCCCCGACTCATATGCAAGGCTCGCAACTACACTCGGCATTGATCGGCAACCACCGGCACCAATGCCGACATCACGTGGGGACGACTTCGGAACTTTTGTCCTCAAACGTAAGCACCCGTTTTGGTAAGTATTTTCGGCAGGTCGGCATCTCACTTGTTTTGCCGGTTGTGCCGTATACAACGTCATGGGTCCTCGTCATCTCGCTCTCTCTAAGTCGAATCGGACATCGTCGAGCAGCATAGACATCCAATAGACATCGAAGACGAAGCAAAACACTCGGGAAAGGACTCAACATGTTCAATTAATTACAAGACAATACATTATGTATGTAAACAGAGTTATCTTCGATGGCGGGAATAGCGAGTTTCTCGAGGCGGCACAATGAGCGAGTGGAGGCGGTGGAGGCGGGAGCGGAAGCGGTGACAGGCATAGATCTGGAACAGTTTGGACAGGAGGCAGGAGCCCAGGCAGTACGAGGGAGAGGAGGCGCAGGTGCGGCGTTGTTGAGCGGGGCGGGCTCAGGAAGTATATTCATGCATAGCGAGACAGACGACTAACCTTAACATGGTCTCGGCCTGTATGTTTCCATGTTTCCTCCCAACCACCGTCTTCCACGATAACCGGCAGCCACACCCGCTTTGGGGGCAGCGCACGCGACGAGTGTCGGGGGCTGGCGGCGTTAAGCAGAGTTTGGCGTAAGTCGGACATATGGCGAGCGTTGGGCGGGAAGGGCGGTGGTTGTGGTTGTGGTCGGGGGTGATGGCAAGAAGAGAGGGACGTGGGCCTTGTTTGTGTGGGGACTCACGTGGCTCTGCGGCAAGCCGTCGGCAGGTTGGTGAAGATGCCGCCCTGCCGAAAAAACTTCCAAACCGGGTGCTTACGTTTGAGGAGGAAACTCAAGAGTGGTGGGGACGTGGGGACCCCGCTTTTGGAAACAGGGGTTCTCTTCTGCATAAATATGCTTCTTGTTAATACACGACCGAGATCCTTTGGATGCTTCTTAACGATACTTCAAAGGATGCTGAAGTGTGTTGTAGATCGCGTCGATTGTTTGAACGCAATACTAAGTCCACAAGGCGCCAATTCATTGCATGCACGACGCTTTCCTTTGCGACTACGAGGCACGGTTGGGATTGATATTGAACAGGACACTTTAGTTGATCGGAATTGATGGTGTGAAATGGTCTCCGAGCTACCGACGTCGAGATAAGATTCCCAACTAAACGAGGTACTTACGAGTGTCCGGATAAATTGTCTGTCCAAGACGAGGTCTACTATACGAGAGAACTAGCCTAGTTCTTGAAATATTAATTTGATACGCCGCACGGTTCTGACTAGAGCAGCTCCTAAGTCGGCGGGAAAGTCGGGTACCATTGTCCTGATAAATTGTCTGTCTAAGAGTACTAGTAGTAGTGAGACAATGTCTACGAGAGACTAATTACCAGCCTAGTTGTTGAGATATTAATTTGATGCGCCGCACGGCTCTGAGTAATAGAGCAGTTACTACTGAGTTAGGTCGGCGGCAAACCCAATGTTTTCCGCATTCAAATGTCTGGATGGGGAGAACCGTGAGAGTTCTGGTAAAGTGTGACAGTTGCCGTGACGCACAGTGTCTGCTCTTCTTCCAGACCAACCACCCAGATATACATACGTGATCGTCGCCTTCTGATGGACTTCTTCCATCTTTCGAAGCATTGCGGATTTCGCTACCGATCAACTACCCGCGGACTTGGACGACGCGCGTAACCCTGAGTCGGGTTCAATAAGGCTAGCAGCTTCTTTGGCTAGGTGCCTGATGCTGTAACGCGACAAAGTCAGCGCTATATGACGCTTTTATAGAAGAAACGTCTTTCAATTCTTCCCTACCTCTCCCCTCCCTCTTCAAGTTTCTTTCAGCGAAATGCCTAGCCCTCCTGATCCAAAACTTGTGTAATTGGTATAAATGCGTCCTTACACTCTTTCTGACGCACTGCCATAGTCTGGGGCCGTTCTTGCTGGGGGTGATGTTCAACATTGGCCTTGAAGGCGTGCGTAACTCCTGCAACTGAGTTTCAGTCTTTTTCTGACGAATTTCTTCAGGCTCTGGTTTTACAGGCAAGCTCCTCCGAAACCGAAGTCAAAGTTGCAATATCTGACATTTGATTGCAGTTCGCTCACTATTGGGATACCTTCCGAAAGTGAGCATTCTGATAAAATCGAACAAATATGGACAGCTAACGCTCCATACAAGTGACAAGACATGGGTCCGACTCTTCGTCCTCTACCTGTTCCTTCTGGAGACTCTCAATACTGGCTTCGGTATAGCCATCGTCTGGCAGCCATTCATGACGCAGTACGGTGTGTTAATCTAAGGCCATGATAATTGGGATACAACTAAACGCACTCTAGGTCTCCCTGCTGCAATGGAGTTCTTCCCGACATGTACGTCTCACAACTCCAGTGTTTGATTTTGAATGACTGATGATACTCCTTTAGATTTACCCACGCGTAAGTCCTCGCCATCCGATACGACCTGATATTCAGCCAAGACGTAAATTAGAGCCCATGGTCACGACTTGTATCAGTACTCCCATGCAGGTGAGTGTATATTTGATCGACTACAGTGAAGGGCCTGAACCTCAAAACCAGATCTTCGTCGCGTGGAGAATCTACGCCGGAACTCGCAACATATGGTTGCCGATTGCGATCGTTCTCTGCTCCATCGGTTCAATCGGTTTGTAGTTTATTTAGACCTCGATAGTATACTTTTATCTGACAATCACTCAGCTGGGGCGTTCTGGACGGGAGTGACCGTGCACCTCGTCAAGAGTTTCTTACGGAAGGTCGAGGTACGATTGTATATCATTTGTCGAGAGTCCTCAGCTGACTTGGAGACAGGTTAACCATCCCAGCATTGTGTGGTCGTCGTTCTCCACGGCCGCGGATGTCTTCATGACCGTCGGCCTCACTTATATTCTGGTCAATAGCTACACGCACTGCCGCGTTTACACATTCTGATTTTATCATCTCCAGATTGCAAACCGGAAGAAAAACCCTAGTCACACTCGTGGCATCAGCAGGGCCATCCAGGGTATTTTCCCACTCTAACATTCTTTCCCTGGCCGTACTAATAAGCGCCCCGGACAGTCACCATTCAGACTGGAATCATCACAGCTGTTTTTGCAATCGTCGATGTTGTTTTGTTCAACACACAGCCCGTAAGTTCCGCCTTCTGGCCAACCTGACTCTTTTTGACGCAATGACAGGACAACACCATGTAAGTGAACTAGCTCAACGCCACCCAACTTAGCTTAACTTATCGCTCCTGCTCCGAAGTAACTTTATCTGTGAGTACCCTTGTGTCACTGGAAATTTCATAGTTAATTTGTTTGCAAAGGGGATTTTGGTCTCTCGAAGCTTTATACGTGCGTCGCTTTTCATCCATGTTGACGTCTGAATACATACCCATCTGCATAGGAACATCCTCATTGCGACAATGAATGCACGCATGGCGCCCACGAACATCAACATGGTTGGAAACATCCACAATGCGCTCTTTGGGGACGACACCGGCCCGTACTCGATCACCAAAACCGGGACCGTATGCAGCTCTTCCTGTTCTCTTCCGCCATACTTTGCTGATGTTTCATATTGTTTCCGTTTCGTGACGATAGGGCGTCATGGACTCTACTACCGACACTGAAGGGTCCATCGTCAAGGAGGAGGTTTAAATGTATGCTAGAAAGCAACGAAGTACATATAGTGTATATACAAATACCCTTCTCGATATTTGGGTTATATAGCACGTCTGGGCGGAGTACAATAGTACATATTTAAACCTCGGTCATTTCTGGGTATTGCACGCACTCTCTTTTGTTGAAAAAAATAATAATAAAGAGTTCGTCTCTGCAGGTATATATGTAGGCGCCGTTGAGTTTGAACTTTGAATGCGCCGTGTCTGGTCTTTGTCTCTCCACTGTCGGCGATTATAGTGGCTTGACGACCGCTACTCGGCATAGGCTCAAGGATGCACTGGGCTGAATAACGTTCACACGACTGTCCGCATCACCGGGGAGGCTGCGTTGAACATTCGTAATGCGTACTTACCTTGCCGCAATGATTATATCGTTACAGTATAGCAGCGCATACTTAGCGTCGTTAAATTCGGCAGAGCGTTTCCATGCGATGTATCCAGGCGATGTACAAGACAGTATTCATTCTTTGAATTTTTGTACTATCGGAGAGGGCGCAGCTGCAGGCCAGCATAACCATGCGCGATCCACTTCTTTCCAGAACTCAAGTTAGAGTAAGTGAAAAAAAACTCCTCTCTTCGCACACCACTCGCTGCGGGGTTTTGTGGGGTTCCTGTCGGGTGTCACGCGTAATGACTCGGCAATGACATCCAAGCCGCTGAGTGGACTGAGACAGACCAGATGCCCCAAAAAGATACATTCATCTAAGACGTTTAACGAAGTCTAACAGCAACATTTTCTAGACCTTGTCAAGCCCAAGATTCCCTCTCTTCAGACGTAGACGGAATCCCTCCACGGCATCCGCGACATAATTGTCGATGTGATTAGTTTCGTCGACACTCAACAGTTTCCGCACCGCCATGGAGCGGAGGATCGCGGTCGACTGCGCGTCATGTGCGCTGTTGAGCGACTTGATGGGGTCCCCAAATTTCTGGAGGAGGTCATGGCGCTCTTCGGGCATGGACGGCTCGAATGCGTGGTGTGAGTAGAACTCGATGAGGCGCGCTCTGTCGGCTTCGGACATATTGTTTCCAGAGTCGATGTTACCTTGAATCACTGCAAAGCACGATATTGAGCATGTATCGGGTGGGATGGGATCGATATGCGACGACTGACCTGGACGGAACTGCGAAAAGGCACGATCGAAATTGTCCTCCTCGGTGCCCGACAGCGTCGTCGCTTCCTGTGAACGAATGTGCTCATACACACTGCGAATGATGAGTACAAATCTGGATACGCCGTCGCGGTTCGTCAGTTATAATGGCGCTTAAGGGAAAGATGTACCGTGTGTAGGACGTGTCAACCTTCGCGTGGTGAAATCGTATAGCATCTTCCTCGGAGTACTCTCCCTTTATAGACGCGCAGATAGAGGCCGCGGCGGACAGCCCGCTGGAGATTGCCAGGTGAACACCCTATTGGAACAGTCAGACGCCGTATCCAAATACTTATGTTGTCTTCCTCACCGAACTCAGGTACGGGTCAATGAAGGCTGGGGAAACATGTTATCACCCTTCGTACTCTTACCGAGCGACAAAGCTCACCTCCTGCATCCCCAACGATCCGGTAGTGTGGCCCAGCGTACGAGTCAGAATGGTAACTGTAATCACTGGCGGTCTGGACGGAAACTTTGTCGTCCTTCAGGATCAATTTTGCGTTCGAGAGCATAGCCTTCAAGTTCGGGGCGCAATCGAGTCCGCGCATGTAGTGCGCGTATGATGATGCATCCTCACCAGCCGCCTTCGCCGCAGCGCGTTTCGCATCTGATACGTCTTGCTTCATGACCACGCCGACCGACGTTCCCACATGAAGGGGGATAAGCCAAGCCCAGCCAGATTGGTCTAGAGGAATTCTGAATGGTCGGGGTACCAAGAGTGACTGCAGCGCTCACCATTGAGCGCCTCAAAGAAAGGTGACCCCGCGCGCGGCGTCCCGGGTTTATATTCTCCGCACCCCGTCCAGTACGTCCAGAAAGCGACGTTCTTGAATTCGGGATTGTAGCTGCGGCTTTTAAGATACTTGACAGTGCAGATTCCGGCTCGACCACTGGCATCGACGAGGTAATCAAAAGCCACTCGGCCGGTCTCGGCTTTCTTGTTCTGCATGATCTGATCAGTCGGATCAAAAAAGCACATGCATCTCTCCAATTACCTTCCACGTCGCAGCAACTGGACGATCTCCATCCCACTCTAGCTCGGTGACACGCGTCTCTTCGATTACAAGCGCGCCAGAGTTTGTAGCATGGCGAAGCATGAGTTCGTCGGCCTCGGAACGCACCTGGTAGATTTCAGCATATTTTCACGTGTGTAGAGTGATTACCCACAGTGTTCCAGGAGTAATTTTTGGGGTCATCGAATACGAAGTCGGTATCTGGGAAGTTTCAGCGAGATGCGTAAGAATGTTCACCACGCCTTACATCCTTCACGCTTGAACTTGTTCAATTTAAACGCAGCGCCGAGCTGGAAGTTGCAGTCAGAAAAGATATTTACGCAGAAAGTAATGCCCAAACCTTCTTGGTAAATCCGTGATCTTCGAACGTCTTTTCAAGGTCGATAAATCGCAAGAAGTGGCGAAGGGACGCGAGTTGGCTTTCGCCGACATGATATCTGGACGACGCGTTATTCCAGTTTGAGGTGACACCTGTTTTTTAAGGAACATTACCTTGGAAATTTGTCTGCCTCCAGTAGCAGAACCTCCACTCCTTCGCGAGCGAGAACGGAAGCGGTATATGAGCCACCGGGGCCACCGCCAATGACTAGGACTGTAGTTTTTGTGGGCTGACGGACGTGTCAGATACACGAAACCCAAGCATAAGTATAACCCACAACGGCTGCCATGAACTCCGAGATTTTGGGCCTTGCAGAATGTTTCGTTCAGGTTTTATTCTTCTCATTGTATGTCAATAATGCCGATCAATGTCATTTGACATGGCATGCGCATACTCTGAGCGAGTTCCCGGGGTCCTCAAGAATGTTTGCCATGAGGATCTCTGTGAGTACGTAGACGGAAACAGTCCCTGTTTCCACGCACATCCCCTGTTTCCACGAATTTCGAACTCAGCTTTAGAATTGATTCCGTGGATGAATGCTAAATTGACTTGGCGTCTTGATCCGCCATCATCAATTTCTTGTTATCTTGAACTTGAAGAAATAATTATCAGGAAGTATCCAAGAACCTGATGAAAACCTGATATTTCCTTCGCATCTATCAGAGTCGAAGAAGCTCCTACCGCGAGCCAGAAGATTCATCTTGAGGAGGAACTTACCAAGAACTCGTGCGCGAATCTTGCGCGAATCCATCTGACCCTGCGCAACTGATCACAATGGTTTCACTGCATCCACGTAAAAAAAAAAAAAAAAGAATTGAGTAGAATTGAGCGGCCCCAAGCCCGCTTCGTCGGGGAGTCCAGCCCTGGCTCGGTTGGCAAGAAAAGGCGCACGGGCTGGCGGGAAAATGGTCGCGTGGGTATTTCTCAAGACAGGGCGCAAAAAAGGTAATTCCGGCGTTTCAGTCGGAGTAGGTATGTACGCTACCAGGGTGTGCCGGGCGCGGGAATATCGTAACATACGCTGGTCCGCTGGATACGCAGCTGAAACAATGTCGGAGCCAAAAAACCGGGGTAATTCTGTTGTTACACTTGCAAATTTTGCTCTCGAATGTCGCGAACACCCTGCGTTCTGGACATGTGTGCGATATCGGAACGAATAGCTACATATTCACATATCGGATCGAAATAAAGCGCATTACTTCGGATTACTTCCCAAGAAGAGAATGAGTTCGAAAATGATCGGTCTCTCCCGCCACGAGATCTTACCCACGGTTAGGTTATTTTTGCACCCTCGCCACGTGGCCGAATTTGGCGGCCTCATATCTGCATACGATTGAATATCCGATTACCACGAACATATGTAGAGCACTGCCATTGCATTGCTCCGGTATTTCCCATGTACTCTTCGGCGTTCTGGTCTCGTTGAAACTTAAAACCACAGTTGTCTGTCACTGCGGCATTCATTCTTTCTTCGTTCTTGGATTCAGACCCTTCCTACGGTTGCTGCTGTGCGCACCGACACCCGTCGTCAAACTCAATTTCGCTGCAGATGCCTTTAAAGGATGCTTTCGTTGTGGCCACGGTCTGCGGTGTCACAACTCTCAACGTCTGTACTCTTGTTTTCGAGCAAGATACCGTCTGATCAAATGAGTTCACCAGGTGTTCCTATCTGGAGCGTTGACGGTGGCCATTCCCAGCATCGGAAAAGATTTGAATATCAGCGAGGTAACTCCTCTCAATGCATCTTAAGGCGTTTCTCATCGTATCTCGAAGGCCAACCTCCAGTGGCCACTCACCGTCTTTTCGTTGGCCTATGGCTGCACCCTACTCCTCTTTGGACGTATGGGGGATATCTTGGGTGGCCGAATTATGTTCCTCCTCGGTTCTGCGTGGTTCTCTGTCTGGTAGAGCTATCGGCACATACCATATATGGGGGAGGCTAACGCGATTTCGTTTATGCAGGAGCGTCGGAACTGGATTAGCACCCAACCTTACCGTGTTGACCATCTTCATGGCCATGCTCGGTTTAGGCGCGGCCGCAAATACTCCTGCGGGGATCGGTATTCTCGCATCGCACTTTCCGCCGGGCCCTCGACGGAACACCGCATTCGGTATCCTCGGCGCAGGCCAACCTTTGGGCTATATACTTGGTCTTTTTCTGGGTACGTCAACGATTCATCACCAGTCAGATTACTTATTGTGAGGTGGTAGGCGGCATATTTTCGGAGAGTCGCGCTACATGGCGCGCGATCTTCTACGTCCAGGCGGGACTCGGAGCGACGTTCGTCGTTCTGGGCTTCTTCCAGCTCGACAAACAGCCTGCCGACGATAAACTCTACGCCAAGGGCCTTGACTGGGGTGGGGCGCTTTTGAGCACCGCCGCTCTGGGACTTCTAACCTACAGCCTTGCGTACGTTGTTGTGCGAAGTGTTATAACCAATTTACTCACCTATGTTTCAGCGCCTCCGCCTCAGCGCCTCGCGGATGGGCCACCCCATATATAATCGGCTTGACTTGTACCTCCGTAGTGTTGTTGGTCCTCTTCTGGGCCTATGAAACGTGGCGGGAGAAACAAGGCGCGTCGGTGCTCATGCCTCCTAGCATTTGGAAACACCCGAGCGCTCGAATGCCAGCGACGATAGGGATGGTGTTTTTTGCCTGGTAAGTCGCCCTTGCGCTGCAGTTAACTGGGTGACGAACATATTTAGGTGGAACTTCAACACTCTTTTGTACTTGTGCGCCCTTTAGTAAGCTACGTTATCAGAAGCACCATGCCAGCGTTAACCGTACGACAATCAGCTACCAGCAGGTGAACGGCCTGTCGCCTCTGCAAACCTCCATTCGTTTCCTTCCCTCGGTTGTATGTGGCGTAACGACCAACTTGGTCGGCGGATGGCTTTTGAATCGGGTGTCGGGGATATCCCTTATCCTCGGAGCGATCACAATGAACATGGTCTGCCTATATCCGCGTTGACGTGAAGCGAAGCGAATCCTAACACCGCCATAGGTGTCCGCCCTACTGTTTTGTCTACTCGAGGTGAATGCGGGCTTCTGGAGAATATCAATCTGGGTCATGATATTGCTCGGTACTTATTCTCTTGTTTGCATGAACCAGCCTCTGACGCGGGCATAATTTGTAGCTGGGGCGGACCTGATTTACCCGGCAGGAACACTTCAGGTATCGTCCGCTTTCAATAACGATTCCAAGTCGCTCGCCGGCGGGATCTTCACCGTGGCGACAAGGGTATGTCGTACCCCGGCCGCTTAATTATTGACCGCTAACACGTCTTCTAGCTCGGCGCGTCGCTCGGCATGGCGGTCACATCAGCCATATCCACAACACTCTCTAAAAACTTCCAATCAGCCCATCCAGAACTTTCTTCCAGCGACCCTCAGGTGCTCATGGTTGGATTCAGAGCAGCCGCCTGGTCCCTTTTCGCGGCCGCCATGGTCAGCTTTGCCATTGCTTTGATTGGCTTACGAGGAATCGGTATCATCGGACAATCTTCTGACGGGCAGGAGCCAGTACCGGAACGAGAACCAAAGGTCGCCTCCATGGTTTGAATTTTTCAACCTTGTACATAAATTCTCGAGTTGTGTAGCCGCTTACCTTGTAGCCTATTATTGCCAGACCATACACTCCACATACACTCATTACTTACACCATCACCTACAATCATTACTACACATTCATTTAGTACAGTTTAGCACTCTAATCAAAGTGGACATACTTAGGTTCAACTACATAATTCCCATTTCGGATTGTTCCTTGGTTGAATTCTTCAAGTTACATAAAGATCAAATCAAGTTTTGGAATCTTCTCACCGAACGTTAGATACTGCGTGGCCGTGCTCTTGACTTCTTGCCATGAACCCTATGGTTCTGGTCCTTCGTTGCAGTTCGTTGCATGCTTAAGCTCAGACAGCTCCATGTGCCGCTCGCTTAATCCAAAGATTTTCCCTAGGACCCCTGTTTACCCCTTCGGAGGCCGGACAGGTTTCGTCAGAAAGGACAATTTTTGTCCGTAGGTTCATCACCATCCAGGCCTTATAGAACCTAAGTTTTGAGCCCCGGATTTGTTCGGCTACGGTCCGGGACAATTGTGACATGGGTGATCGCGGATGCAAATGCAATCGTCGTTCGACCTCGTTCAACTCATGCACCGCCTGGCTTGAGCGGTATTTTGAATCGGCTCTCCGAAAAATCACGAGAGCATCCATGATTCTTTCTCGTGGGAACTCTGTGCATGGCTCGAGGCTCGGGCGGTTCGATCGTTGAACTGTCGCCGTTGCAGTACGAAAATTTTAACCGACCGACAGCGGTCGAGTAGTAACTAGCGGCCAGAAGTGGCCTGACTTTTTGATCTAAACTACCAAGTGCACACCCTAGAGATCGCACTGCTGGTTCTCTTTTGGACGAATGGCTTATCAGTTATGTCAAATAGACGTGCCTTTGACTAAACTGCTTCGCATCGTGTGGTGCGGGCTCGGAATGAACCGTGAGCTGCCGGAGGTACTACTACTATAGTAACTTCATCCGATAAAGGCTTTACCTGACAGTGACAATGGCAGATCGGAAAAAATGCTGTCTAATTATTGAACCGTGGAAATATTGCCGGCCCGGCGAACCGATCAAAGTTTTTGCTTACAAACCTGAGAGCCGCGGCATAAAGCTCCGACGTTTGTTTTTGGAAATATTCACACGGTTCATTTTCCGTCCAATGACGGCTCAAACGCAACTCAAACTTTCTTCCGACACGCTATTCGTACATACAGATCGAGGGATGATACATAAACATTCTTCATGATTCCAAGGCCTTCAACGGAGCTGCTGAGTGGTGGGCACACCCTTGGGAACGGGAGCGTGAGGAACGGGAGCATGCGGCAACTTGATCTTAAGGCCTGATTAAAAGGGAGACGGTTGAGCTGTTTTTCCTGACCAACGAAACCAGAGCACTTACCGAGGTCCTCCGCGAGGAGAGAAGCACCCTTTTCACCAACCAACAAAGCAGACGAGTAGGTGTTGGTGCCGAGGTTATCCTAGGGGAAATTGTTGAATTTTGAGCGCAGCGCGTCTACGATGAGTGAACTTACGGGGCAGATACTCAGGTCAACAACCTTGAGGTTCTCGGTGCCTAAAATGCGGGTTGAACAGAGAAGAAAACGGATTGGATCGAATTACCGAAAACATTGAGCCTGCCATCGACGACACCGCCTTCTTCTCTGGGCTTCATGGCTGACAAAATCCAAGTCATTTTATGGAATATCGTTGAAATTAGTCTGCTCACCGCAGGTTCCCAAGCTGTGCCAGGTGGTTTCGACGTGGTCGGCGACCCAGTCATCAATGGCCTTGTCGTCTTCCTCACTGTACTTGATATCCTCGTGGACTTTGGAGGCATCGTAATGGTCGCCTGGCTTGTGCCATGTGCCCTGAGAAAGAGTTAGGAACCTTACAAAAATGGGTGAATAATATGACATACCATGTGGATTCCGACGGTGAATCCGTTCGGGAGGATGCCCTTTGCAGTCTGGATGTCGATGTCTTTCGCCGCAGCGGGAGACGCTGGGTGGAAGCGTGGGTGGTGGGACGTCAGTTCGCCACGGAACGCTGATGATTAGTGAGCATCGATGTTCGGAGTGAGCTCGCGGAGATCACACACCATCCATCCTCCTGGCAATCTCACGAGTCTTCTTGTAGCTCCAACGAATCGGGGCGAAGTCAGCCTTGTTGTTCATGAAACCGCTGTCGAACTCAGGTTCGACGTAAGGATTGGCGCTCTGAATGTGGATCTAAACGCGCAAAAATGAGCTATATGTTGAACAGATATGTGAAGGAACTGACCTTGCCGCGAGATGCCGGGTACTCGAGGAAAATGAGCTATACTTTGAACAGGGACAGCGACGAAACTGACCTCGAGATACTGGAACATGGTAATGTATTTGCCGGGAGGGAGCAGAGTGTGGTCCGCATACGCTGCAAAGATGATGAGATTCTATACATTTCAGAGCGGCATGGGACATACCCGCAGAAACAATGGACCCGAACCTAAAGGCATCGGTCAGTGACAACGAGTAGAGAATCAAGATTGTTCGCAGTTACATGACTGGCTTGTCGGGCTGAGAGCGGAACGGCGGTTATTTCGCGAATCACGCTCAGGTTGAGACGACTAACCTTGTCCTTGAAGTAAGTGTCCCAGAGTTTGTTGAATTCGGGGCCCATCTCTTTGAGTTCCGCCTCCGTGGGGCGAATCTGGAAGAATATTGAAATTAGTCGCACAATTGTTCGATAGCACCCATAAGAAATCTGACCTTGAAGCCGGCATCGATAGCATTCGACGAGAGGCGCGCTTTCTGAATGATGTTGTGAGCTCGTCATCGCTATAACTTTAGACTCCGGCGTATTACCTCGGGAGAAACTTCCCACTCCTGGAATAGCTCCTTCTGAACTTCCTTATCGCCACGGAGGAAGTCATCCAACGTCGCGCTCTCATTGGACACGCGGAAGACTGTCCCATTGGTCAGAAAAACGAAAAACTGAGGAACGTGCCGCTCACTGGAAAGGGTCGTGTAGTGACTGAAGAGGATAAGGTCAGAAACGGCGAACAGGTACGCAATGGTACTCACTCCTGATATTGCTCGCTAAACAATAAATTAGCTTTTCGATAAATTGACATTCAACGTCAAAGCGTACCCAACTCCAGGAAGATCGCTGACAACCTTTATGTCCAATTTCTTCAGGCGCTCAGCGCTGCCGACTCTGCACAGGGGGTTAGTTGACTGAGAAAACCTCTACGAAACCTCCTAGCTCACCCACTGCGCTCAAGGATCTGGGGCGTGCCGAGCGTACCGCTGCTGACGACAACATACTTGCGGGCCTTGACGATGGTCTCGAGGGTCTGCCCGGCGTGGGCACGGTTGCGCGAGGGCACGTAGGCGACTCCAACGGCCTTCTTGCCCTCGAAGATGATACGGGAAACGCGCGCATTCGTGCGAAGGAACAGGTTGTTCTGGACGTCTGATTACCAAGGGAAACGTTATTGGCTCGTTCCAAGAAATATAAAAAACGACCGACCCATGACGCTGTGGACATACGCTGTCAAGAATGTTAGCGCTGGAAGAATATAAAAGGTATTACTGACCCGTCGCGGCGTCGCTACGCCTTCCGGTGTGCCTGTTGATGTACTTCGCCCAGATTTCAGATGCGTGGGAGGTGGTAAGGTCTGAGAGAACAATTAGCGTTGGGATTTGGACATGGTCGAATCGGATCATACCTTGAATGTCGTCTGGTGGAATTTGAAGGTGCTCAGTTCGTGCAAGTAATGGAATCAATATTCCGTACCGCTAAACGGAATGCCAATAGTATCAGAGGCGCGCAAGAAGTCATGGGCTGAAGGAAACAAATTCAGCGTGTACTTCGGAGCACGGCAAGAACGACGAACCCAAAGCCGTGATGGTCCCGCCATTGGAGATGGCGATTGGGCCGTCGTAGCCGTGGGTATCGTTATTGGTGGGCTTCTGATAATTTTCCAGCTATTTTCGGTGCGTGTGAATCGGAGAAGGAAGACAGCGAAAGATAAGATGCCGCACTCTCTTCATCAACGGAAGAAGATCTGATTCAATGGCGTCAGGGCCATTATAGTGGAACGCGGAACGTAGAAACGCACCCTTTGCAGTCCAGCCGGGCGTCTTGAAGTCGTCTAATTTTGTTGTCAGCTCCAATTGAAGTTCTGGGAGCTGACTTCTTACCCCAGTCAGAGGCAGAAGCCTAACAGGATGGTCAGTGTTTTCCGGTGGAGCACTGATAGCGACTTACCCTGGTGTACATCTTTCCGTATAGCACAGAGAGGTAAGTTCCAATAATAATAATCCGCAGTTATTGCGAACCTGGAAGTTGATGCTGGAATGGCCTTAGTTCGAATACGGCACAGATAAAAACAAATTTAGTCACCTGCTGCCTCCACCTAAAGTGACCCGAGCAAACTCAACAATGTGGCAATACCATAGGAATATGCCTTACCCAAAATGTTGGCGCATCTAAGGTTTTGGCTCAACTTGGGTGATCATCTTGAAAATGAGACATCCTCGACTTACGGAACAATACTCTGTCTGCCGCGCATGTAGGAAGACGCCTTGGTGTCGGTGTAGAATGTTGCCTTGTCATTGCTGGGTTTGTTGATTAGATAGGGATACGAGAGAAATTCGAAGCCAAAAGACTTACATTCCATCCCGCTGCATGTTCCTCACAAAGATGCCCGGCCTGTGTGCCGTGAACCGAGTGAGTTAATGTGAAGGTCACTGAGGCTTACCTGTACACCTGAGAAATGGCGCCCACGATTCAGATACTACGGGGAAAGAGTCAAGGGAACCTACCCAGGGATCGTCCCTGTTGTTGGCACCACCTGCGTGATGTCCCATGAAGTGAACTCTTCATACAAGGTCGAAATTGGACTTGCCTTCAATGAGCATGACCTTGAGGTTCGGATCGGCGTAAGCGAGACGCCCCGCAACAACACATCCTGTGGAAGAGACGTCAAGTTCGAGAAAATAACGAACGCAATTCCAACGAATACCTGCTGGTCCTCCTATCCTCGCACACATGTCAGCATAAGTTGAAACAGGGACCGGGTGGACAGACCTCCTGCAACAATCACGTCGACTTCCTGTGGATGACCCATGTTCGTTTTACGAGGATGTGTAGTTATTCAGGTTCCTGAGAGAGAGGGAGAGGATAGGATTCCGGGGTGCGCCAGAACATAGTTGTCCTTTTAAGTTCGCATTCAAAGGATGGGAAATTTGGGAGGCAAGTGACCGTACAGAAACAGTAAATTTGTCAGATGATAGGGTCCAAGACGCCTGGGGATCTTTGCCGGGTTGTTGAAAAGACCTTGATGGCGTCTGTGAGAGAAGAAGGCACTGTTAGAGCCCCAGTACCCACGACACGATACCGCAGACCTGAACCCATAGTGCTCGCTGGCGAGCATGGCACCTAAGGAAGACGGGACGTCCAAGCGTAAAGCCTGCGCTCGTCTCGTCCAAGTCAGATGACACCGAATGTCGGCGTCGCGGTCTCAACATATTCCGTGGATTAAAGACAGGTGGTCCAAATATCAAATACCTGCGAGCGGCAGTGTCAGACGGGAAGTGTAACAGTTTCTACAATTAAATTACCGATGCTTCTTTTGTGGGGAAATGCTGAAACATGCGGGGTAAAGATCCATTGGTTGGCACGATGCTCGTATCTTGCTAAGCGGTTCCCCATCTGAGAGTTCAAAGACACTCGGTTTTACCAAGAGACAGGACACATACCTGAAGGGAGTCCTTGGGAGAAAAATCTGCGGGAGGGAATCAGATATGCTCGCACGAGAGACAGGTCGAAGAT
Organism: Mycena haematopus; assembly: GCA_029281435.1. Classification (NCBI taxonomy): domain Eukaryota; kingdom Fungi; phylum Basidiomycota; class Agaricomycetes; order Agaricales; family Mycenaceae; genus Mycena; species Mycena haematopus. Next base: position 105,792 of record JARJCV010000066.1, read on the forward strand.
GTTCGGTCCGCAGCAAACAATCCCACATGACCGGCGTGTTTACGTCGCAACAATAATGTATGCTGAAAAGCCGCCCCAAAAGACGATTAGTAAGATTCGGTAGAACCTTATAAGCAGGACCTTTTGTATACTGAATCGCACGAACCGCTCAGGTCCCTTGATTCCCGAGTGCGGGACAACATGTGCCGTTTCCGCAGACTAAGAAATGGAAATTGAATGGTCTAGAAGTTGAGATGACAACGCCAAGATCCTAGTCGTCAGCATTCATTCCTCTCGGCGCTCGCTCTCTTCAAGTTAGCATTCCTCTCGGCGCTCGTTCCTTTCTTTGTTGTGGATCCGCCAGCTGTAGCCAAGTTGAAAGCGGGAGGAGGCGGGAGTCCGTGAGATCGTCCATCGAACAGGCTTTTAGAATGTTTTTGTGGCGCAGAAGTCGAATGAGACCTAAAACATTCAAGAAAGCGGGTGCGTGGGGGAGCAAAGATGATGACGTCACGCGTCACTGATGACACGTATTGTCACAAACGCGTCGCGTGTCGAAGTTGAATTCGGCATTGTGGTATTTTTTAGAACTACAAACCTTCGCGGCCCCGCACGGTGCCTCACCCACTTCCGTGACTGCGAAGGTTGATGTTAGGAATCGTTGGCACTCGCCGTCAGACAACGGCGCACATGGAATCCGTTGCTCGTTTCCAAAGTTTATTTAAAGGCCGGCCCCACGCGGCAGAGGACGGCACGGCGGAGCTAGAAAGTCATTGGAAATAAGGGGGGAAGCCGAAGATGCTGACGGCTATGGATTGATTGGCACTGATCTCGGCGCTTCTCGGCACTCTCGCCAGTCCAACGTTGATATTCCAAAATGTGGGTAGCTCTGGAAGGCTGGATCTCAGCAAACGACCGGGAGACCCAAAACAAGAAATATCCCATGAGCATCCTCTGGATGAACACCTAGAACGTACAACTTGCAAGCCTGGTGACCGGCCCAGATCGTATTCCGGCACCGTACACGAGGTTGCCCAGTGGTTAATTAATTTTAATAAAGTCGGTGAATTGCGTACGCATGCGACACAGTGTAAGTTAACAGAAGAGCAATTTGAACCAGCACGGATTCTGGTGATTGCCGCAACTCGGTTAGAGTTCAAACTCCGATTGGCAAGATAAAAATCATCTCAGCGTCCCAACGCGATGTTCTCGCGGGGACTCACAAGTTATAACAACCCGCAGACCAGCAGAGGCTGCAAATTTCTCAGTGTCCTGATTCCTCCCGATGAACATGATGATCGGTGCAAGGTCGGTGCAAGTCGTCGCCTCCCGAGTCGCAATCAGTAACTTTCGATTTCTGCGTCTTTGTGGATACTTACGTCGCAATTCCCAAGGCGTCGCGAAACTTGCTCAATAGCTCACAAATGAACAATCCTTGGTTCCCAGTCGCTGCTTGAAGTGTACCTTGTTACAAGATCTCGGTTCTGTGTCTCGTTGCTCGTGTCGTCATTGTTGCTGCAGTTTCATGGATTTTCGATTCACCTCTTGCATGAATTAGCAACAGCTTTGCAAGAGTAGTCGCCGCGTGAAGATCATCCTCACTAATTTCGGGCGAGGTTCATTGTTCCTAGTTTCTGGGTTCTTGCGCAAATTATCACAACGACTCAGAGTCTCCGGCGTACAGGTTCCCTGCCTAGTCACACCGGTGATTGCTATCTTTCAGTTGAACTGATTGTTGACAACAGGTAATTCGTTGCCTAAAGTAACGACTCGGAAACCAGCTGAGCTGAAAACCAAACCATTTTTGGTTCTAACAGTTAATACTTTTGGCACAACAGAAACTACAGCTACCAGTTTTGGATTTTGGCTGCACCAAAACATTATTTAGCAAATTTAGAGTTGAACAAACTGAAAATCAAACTGAAAGCATTTGTTTCAGTTGTGAAAGCAGTCGAACCAATACAACAACCAAAATATAATGTAGCAGTTGTGTTTCAGCTGAACTGATTAGAGGACCGAAACTTGAACCGATCCTCCAAGTTTCGGTCCAACCAAAACTAAATGTTTGGGTTTTCAGTTGAACTGAAACATATGGTTTCAGTTTATATTTCAGCTTGAGCTGAAATCAAAACCAAAACATTTAGTTTTGGTTCCAGCATTGGTTCAACTGCTGGCAAAAGCAAAACAAATACTTTCAGTTTCACTTTCAGCTCCTCTGACTTTGAATTTGCTAAGTACTGTTTCGGTGTAGCCAACATCTAAAACCGATAGCTGTAGTTTCTGTTGTACTGAAAGTATTAACTCTTAGAACTAGAATTGGTTTGGTTTTCAGCTCAGCTGGTTTCCGAGTTGTTACTTTAGATAATGAATTAGCTTTTGTCAACAATCAGTTCAACTGAAAGATGGCAATCTCCGGTGTGAGTTTGACTTCGGTTTCCTTTATTATGACGCTTTGAAGATGCCGCAGCACAAAGGAACTGGACTTCCGCCGCGGCTTTGGCCTCGAAGTCTCCAAACAACCAAGCGTTCCGCCCAAGCGTCCCCATCAAGTACTGTGTGGCCGCTTCCCCACCTCCTCTTTCACTGCCATGTCTTTCCAGGACATGTCCCCCGTCGCCTTCCTCCTCGACCGTGCTCGCATGTTCAAACTCCGAGTCGAAGATGCAGAAGCCAGACACGCCTCCTTTTTACGCGTGGACGAACTTTCCCGGACACCCCCTAAGCCAATGCGCGTCCTAACTGACGCGACATTCGACTCTGAAGACAAGTTCTTCGTGAGTATTCTTGATTCATTGTCTCTGCCACACAATTTAACGCGTCCATAGAGCGGAGACCTCCGCAAGTGGGGACCGCCCTCCTATGAGGACCTCCTCGGGTCACCCTTGGGTCCCGAGTTCAAGTCTCTCGACTCCGCGGACGATCCCATTTGTTTTTTCTTGAGGACACCCGCCACGACCACGAAATCTTCTCCTCTCGCTCCAAGCGACACGCATCCTGTGGCACGCGTCGAGCCTCCTCCGTTCAACGCCGACACGCTGTGCGATGACGACGAATATAATGTCGTGTTAGAATCCAGGCAGGATCGCGAACGCGAAACCCAGGCTTTGGCCCCTCCGGTCCCTGTTCACACCATCCACTCCTCCAGCAGTCCACTCTCCCCACCACTTTCGTCTGAGGCGCCGTCGCCCCAGAGCGCGAGGGACTTCGACCCCCCATGCGACAACGTGTCGGATTCCGATGGGAGGCCGCACGACGTGTACGACGACTACGACGCGTATGAAGACTACGGCGCGCACGAAGATTATGACGCGCACGAAGACTACGACGCGTACGACGCGCCCGACCGCGATGCGTTGGAAGAGCCGATGGTTGTGGACCTCACGAACGACGACACAGACGAAGAAGATGCAGACGGAGACGGAGACGGAGACGGAGACGACGACGCGTTCGATAAAGAATACGACGCGTTCGAGGATGTTCACGACGCGTTCGAGGAAGTTAACGACGCGTTCGAGGAGGTTCACGACGCGTCTCAGTTCGAGAGACATCCTCCGCACACCATCAACACGACAGCTCCCACCCCACCACTCGCGCGTCCCATCATCCCCCTTCCTTCGCATGGCAGAGCCACCCAGGCCACTGCATCCACCATCGCCGGCCCATCGAATCGGATGCCGAGTCCGACGAGTACTCGAGCCCGAGCGACGACGACAGCGACAGCAATTTCGACTTCGACAGCACTCGCCACTGTGCTCCTGCTCCAAAGCGTCGACGCACCAGATCGGGGAAGGCCGCAGCGGCCCCGCCAAAGCGTCCCGCGATTAAACGGAAGGCGCCCCCGAGGGAAAGGGAAAGCGAAAGCAAAGGCCCCTGCAAAGCGGCCCAAGCCCAGGCGCGCACCAGCAGAGCAAATCCTGGTCGCCGCCGACGCACCGCCTCCGAAATACATCGAGAACTCCGCTGGTCTATGTCCGTGCCCTCTGGCCTCGCGAGGATGCACGCAACGGCCGCTCGAGCTGAACGGGATGCAGCGACATTATAACACGCACCATGTACCGAGGGAGCGACCTGTGTGCCTGGCGGGATGCGGGCTGACGTTTATTCGCAACGAGGAAGCACGTAAAAGGCGACAGCTGTACAGCCCCGGAGGCGGCCGTGATTGCGGCTCGTGCGGTGCTGGACGCTACTGGCAGGAAACTCACTGGCAAGAAACGAAAGCGGGCGAATCGGGATTGAAGGATAGCGTGCACTTGCAAGTAGTCGAATCATGTTAGCTATTTTGGTCTATCGCATCTGTATACCTATTGCAAGTAGCAATACAACATATATTTGGATTGCTCTGACGTGTGGGATCCGAAAATACGGGCAAGACCCAAAATCTGCCTCAAACGGTTGGCCATGCCGCTCACGATAGGTTCATATAGCATTCGAATCAAAGTTCAACTTGAGGTTGAACTTTCATTCAGAAGTTCTTGTCACATGAGGTGACGCGTCGGGTCGCTTCACCGACAGCTCGGCCAAATAGATTCGTTGGAAACAGATGATTATTATGGGCAGCGCGTAAAGCGTGTCGCAGTTGGGTCTGCATACACATCAAGTGTGCGCGAGTTCGAACAGTCATCCATGAAATAACGATCCACCGTAGCACCGCACAATCAATCCATCCAGCGCCCAAATTGCGATAGAGCACGGCTGCACGTTCTTACGGGGTCGTCAATGAGCAGGTATACGGGTGTGTGCGGGCGTGTAAGAAGAGCTTGAGAAAGACCGCGCAGGACGTGTTTAGTGCAGTCGACGCCGATATGGAGATCTGACAACCTACTCAAGGGGCAGCGGCCCGGGCGAGGTAGAATTTTTTCAAAAGTATGAAAAGGTCAAGGTAGGAAGAGGCTACGTACGAGGGAAAATGTCTTCCAGCGTCTCGTACGTCGCGACATCTGGTGAAGGAGCCCCGTCAGGATGGTGCGCTTGCTCTGAATTCAAGATCAGTCATCACATCCGAGACCGCACTTTTGGTCTTGTGCCTCCTCTTATTCCCAGAAGCTCCGCCTGTGCGGACATGTTTGCGAAAGAAAGACAGCAAAGACAGAACGGCGAGGAGAGCCACTGTCTTTTGCAGGCTGTTCTCGACGCTTGACGAACTGATGGGATACCCGTTGTAACACACGAAGGGGAGCTAGAGCCAGGACTCGGCCGCAGAGACTGATGGGCGTAAAAGGACCGTCACGAGAGGTATGGGCGAGAGGGAACCGCACAGAACGATAAATGAAAAGTGTGGGCGCCAGTCCTTGCGGCACGTAGGATCGAGACTGGCAATCCATTCGGAAGTGGGGAATCAAGAGAAGCGAGAGCGTTGGTGTGTGAGACGCGACCTCGGATCTCTTTCAGAGTTGGTACTGCACTCTCGAAGGGCCCATAGCCATATCATAACGCTGGAGGTTATGCGGACCCTCTGTCGCCGCGTTAATTACCTCCACGTCCGCGTAGCGCAATCCAAAGCCCGTTGGAGCTTGATCTATTCGAATTCCTCGAGCCAAAGATCTTCCAGCAGTCGAGGTAGGTAGGTAGGTAGGAGAGAGCTGTTTCAAACTCCGACCGCTTGTGAGCGTCCTTGTTTCCTTCTTGTCCACAACGTGCGCGGCTGAGGAAGCTTCATTGATTGTCTTGAATCTTTCAACATGGTGGCCCGGGTCCTTCAGCCTTTCGACAGTTCCACCGCCAATTCGAATGACGAAGGCAGGCAGACGACGGCTGGGGTGCGAGCAATTGGGCACAACGGCCCACAAAGGACGTGGTTGTGGTGAAGCACCGACGTGAATATCGTCAAAATGTCTACCGACTTCACCAGCGCGGCGGGCGATTCCTGTGTTCTTGATAACGACCTACAACGACCAACATCTGAGCGGGTAGCCTTTATCTGTATCGACTCGACCCATCGAGTTCCTCTTCTACATTCATTTCTTGGTCTTATACCCAACAACGCTGCCCATCGGGCATGCGCGGACCTCGCAATGGAAGATCCACTTGGAACGAAATCCACAGTTTCCTTTGTCACCGTGGTCCAATTCCAGTGCACAGCGACCGGATCCTCCAGGCTTCGGCCTCACGTCAAATCTACCTACCCGCGCGACATGCACTATAGGCCCACACTTTCTGCCCTTGAGATAAGCGAGATGACGCACCGCCAAAGGCGATTCGGGCGAGCAGCAGCGGGACGATGTAGATGAGAGCGACTCCACGCTCATAACAGCGTGCCACCTCATCGCAGCCTAGCGCGCCAACACAGGATCCCTTCCCTCGCCTCTGTCTATCTCAAATCGTCTGCCACCAACACCCGCACCCGTGCCGGCACTGTCGACGCACGACTTCTTTGCGCTGGGCTCGCAAGCAAAGCGAGTGAGCCTGCAGCGCTGAGAAGGCACTGTAGCAGCTTAGACGGACGGACAGTGTCGGCCCTGAATGATGCGCGACACGCGTGCCAGAAGAATCTGCTACGGTACGGCGAGGAAAGCTGCATTGCGTTGACGATGGGCACACGAAAGTAAAGGTGTGCGTTTTTTCTTGCGAGTGGTGGATGAAGTACTTATCTTTTCTTGTTTTGTCCAGGATGGGACTACGCGTCAGATGTCTTCGTTGTACGCGCAGGGAACTCTGACGAGGACTACATTCAATGGGCTCTTCAGCACGTACTTGACGCAGACGAACCCGACCAAAATGCGGCGCAGTACAAGCCCGAAGAACCGCTGAAGTCGACCGTCACCTCGTACCTCGGGTATTGGCAGCGTGGGCTCCAGGCGCGGCGTTGGGCACGGGCATGGATGGCGTTGTTGGCGACGACATGGAGCAATCTGGCCCCGCAACTAGCAAATACGCTGCATCGCGCGGGAGCTACGTGGCGCAGAAGAATATTGAGTCGAAGCGTTGTGGTGTCAGTGAGGATGACTCGGAGCACCATCGCGTTACAATGAGGTACACGAGTACTCTGTAGAGGTGTGCTCCCCCCCCCCAAGTGTGCCGGATCGAGTTCTGATTTGATTCTCCAGACCTGGTATCGGCGGGAGCTAAGAAGCTGAAGCTTGTTTTTTACGCGCAGCAAATCGTTCATGGCGGTGCAGTTGCGCTTGATCTCTCTTCGAGTCTCGAAGCCGAGCAACGACATACAAGTAGCTTGTGCGCACATCCTCGACTGGACGGATGACACGGTATGCTAGCGAAAGTACGAGCCCGAGTAGCGTAACTCGGCCATCATCCTCGACGGCGCGCAGTCATCCTCGCGTACGCCTCAGACGCGGGGACGAAAGCGTTGGGCGTGGGCTTGGGACCGTGCCGCTGTCAGTAGCGATGCGGAGCAATCCTTATGCGTAACTCGGCCGGCCTCCTCGACGTGCCATCATCCTCGCGCACACCTCAGACGCGGCGACGAAAGTGTCGGATATGGCTTTGGGCTTGGGATCGTGCCACCGGCGGTGGCGACGCGGAGCAATCCCGACATGAATATCAACGAGCAGGAGCAAGGTCTTGACGGCGGAGCCTGAGGAGCTGGGGTCCGGGGAGGATAATGCGCGACATTGAGATGGGTCGGACGTGCAGACTTCCCGGCAAGCTCAACTCGTGAGCTCAGCCATGAGCACGAGCGCAGACGGGTGGGGATGTCACTCCGCGAGATCGAGACGACCTTGGTGTCGCCGCGAGTCCCGGCTGTCGGGCAGCCTTCTCGCAGGCTTTCTTAGCATACACCTCAAGCGAGGCCCAAAGGCAGCGGTGTCTACCGTTTTCAATGGAGAGCGCCCATGGGCGCTATCGTCGTTCACTTGCTGGATCAGCGAAGCCATGCGATGCATGTACCCATCGGGGAGCCTCCGCGCTCATCGTCGATGATCTCGAAAATACCGTGCTCACTCATGCACACCGCTCGCAACCTGAGATGCTTGCGAGATCGACATGCGACTACGACTGGACGACCTGAAGGCGATGACTGAGTCGAAGACATCCTGACGCGACGAAATATGTTTGGATGCACAATCTGGTACATCTCGGGCTTTGACCGGGAGCGACTGGTGACAGGTTCTGCGTTTAAGCTCGTCGTACCTCGTTCAAGGAATCTTTATCGACTGAGCCATCCTGGGCTCCATCGGGCAAGGGAAAGTGCTTGTATGGACAAAACAGTGGTGTATCTCGGGCATCTGGCCTTGCCCGATCAGTAGTCTCACTTGCATGTGAATTTGGCAAAAGTATATATGAAACTTCTCTCGCCAATCTATTCCGTAACTCATGTCTGCTTCAGGCAAATCTTTATTCGATTGGCCCCAAAGCTCTCCCATATCGTGATAATGTTCCTCAACCCATGCACTCCCGACTGACGCCCTACAGCTTCCCAATTATCACTCTCGCCTGCTACCTCTCCGCCATCCCAGTCCTAACCCTCCTCGCGTCTCCCACCGGTCTCGGTGCCAAAATCCTAACACCCCTTCTTGCAAATGCACTGCGGCGCGTGTCCAATGGCAGGTCGAGCGTCGAGCAAAACCCACAAAAGGCCGTGGCGCTCCTCACGCTGTTCTACGTATTTGCTCTCTTCATCCTGAGCGCAACCATGTCTGCGACAGGGCAGTTGCTGGGCAATAAGACGGGGTACAAAAATAAAGGCGCGTTTCGAGGTTTGATGATGAGGGTAGCTGCTTATTCAAATTGGATAATCTAGAACCGCGCATCGTGAAGCGCACCATTACGAGCGGTCTCCCGCACCGGATGATCGCAACGCACGAGGCGCTGTACGATATTTTTCCGGGTGCGTGTATATACACCTTCTTGTCTTACGCTTTATTTATCTATTTTCATTCGTATGGTAAGCGTACGCCATCGCCGCTGCCCTCTTTGCTTCCGCCTTCACTGGGCCATTGGCGCTCTCGGTACCGTCAGCATCAATTGCATTAAACGCGCTCGTCCTGCACGTTTTCTTGAAGCTCTTTGTTTACACGCCCTCCTACCTGCTGAATGTCGACCTCGTAAGGTCGTACAGCCACATGTGCGCCGTCGCGGCGGTCATGCTGGCTATTTGGGGCATCGTGGTTGGATAGGTTCCTGGTTGACCAGTGTGTTTGCGTCTTTTACAGAATCAGGAAATTTTCAAATAATCAACCTGTTTTACAATCGTCTCGGCAGGTGGAGGGTTGATCCTTTTATGTTCGCATTCGCTGGTTACGCCTCGGTCACCCGTTGATACATAAGTTATATGAAAACGGCTTTGCGATGACGCCAATTTGAGCTACAAATAGGTACGGAAGCGCATCTCTACTGAATCATGCGGGTGTTCAAAGTGGCCTCGAACTTTGCATCAAAGGTGATATATATGGTCAAAGGAGGTAAGAATTTTATGATTTATCGTCGAAATATTCGTCAACTGAATGGCGGATCCAGGGCTCGCAACCATGGGAATATGGTGCTCCAAAGTAGGCCGCGCATTCAATATCGGTTGCGGAATGCGATGAAAGTGGACAAAAAGAAAAGACCCGACTCGGATCACCTCGGACAATCATCTTGCAGATTCTCACAGCATAGTAGTCCGATGGGTTTATCTTCAACATGCGGCTTGCAACCTGACGCGCCGTGAATGCCGCCGCAACCCACACCCTAAATTGTGCTTGCTTCCTGTGGCTTGAACTGACTTGAACTGGCTCGATCCGTCAAAACATTGCTGTATGGGTTTTATACCCGGAACCGGACCCTGTACCGTTCACCACTTTGTTCAAACCGATGCATGCGGCGGGAGTATAAGATAAGACGCACGACGATGTACGCCACCATTTTCGCCAGCCTTCCTCTAACGACATATCATGACCGCCTCAAGAGATTCCTCATTCGATTGGCCCAAGAGCTCTTCTCCCATACTGTGAAAATACATCCTAATTCCTGACTCACAATTCCGACTGACGCGCCAACTGATAGCTTCCCACTTCTCATCCTCTTCCTCGACATCTGCACCCTTCCCATCCTCAATTTCCTCTCGTCTCCCACAGGCCTCGTTTCTCAAGTCTTAACGCCCCTCCTTTCGAATGCACTGCATTGCGTGTCCAACGGGACGTTGAGCGTGGAGCGCAATCCGGAGAAGGCTGTGGCACTCCTTACGCTGTTCTACGCATTTGCTGTCTTCATTCTGGGCCCAATCATGTCCGTGACAGCGCAGCTGTTGGGGAATGAAGCGGGGTATAAGAATAAAGGTTCGTCGCTCCGAGTCTCCAAGCTCTTGGATAAGACTCAGGATAATTCACTTAGAGCCACGCATCGTCAGGCGCGCTATCACCGGAGGGCTTCCGCACCGGATGATCTCGACGCACGAAGCACTGTACGATGTTTTCCCTGGTGTGTACTTACGCTCTGTCTTTTACCCTTTCATTCATGGGTGGGGTAAGTGTATGCCATTGGCGCTGCCCTCCTGTTCTCCGCTTTCACTGCCAGGCCGTTAACACTCTCAGCACGATCAGCGTCTACCTCCCTAAACGCGCTCGTCCTGCACGTTTTCCTCAAGCTCTTCGTTTATACACCCGCGTACCTGCTCGACGTCGACAAGGCGAGGTCGTTCGCCCACATGTTTGCCGTCATGGTGGCCCTGCTGGCTATCTGGTGTGTCGTGATAGGTTAGCGACGTTCGAGGACATTGAGAACAATAGAACCCATACATTTGTGCGCCTCGAGGCGGGTTTTGATCTTCTTTCTTTGGCGTCGCGATGATGGCGGGAAATACTATGACCCCAGCCTCCTCGTATAAACATCGGTGGAACAATGAATCACATTCAAATAGGCTCGTATATACATACAAACCGGTTTATAAAGTGTCAAAAACCCGGCTTTCAGCTTTATCCGCGGCCCGACATTCAATTGAATCCCAACTTGAAGGATAGTACACTTGTCATACAGCGCCCAAATTGGCCGGAGTCATCACGTTGTGTGATGAGCCGGATCGTTTGCTGGGGTGGACATGGGATTGGCGGTCAGTTGCAGTTGCCAAATCGGGACGTGCCTCTGTTCCAAGTCCTTGAAGTCGTGGACAAACGCCAGGTAAGGATGAGAAACTCCTGAGCACGAGCCAGATCAGCAGATGCTACGAGAAGAAGAATTCGCCCGAAAGGGGCGCACCGCGAACTATCGAGCGGGGCATGAGGGACATCACATTCGGGAAGTCGTCCAAGACCCATTCAATACAGGTTGCGGATCCGGACGATTGAGTGTCAGGTTGGTCGGTGCAAGGTTGAGCAGAGCAGCTGCGTGAGGATCTCGTTCTTGCAGAGCACAGAGAAGGAAAGGAGACGGATGTAGGTGAGACGTGATGGGGCGACTCCGGGAGCTTTCTTGCGCGCCGTGGGTGTTTCGATAAGGAGAAAGTGGTGCCGAAATAAGCAAAAGACAGAGAAGCGACGTGACGGCGAGGATTGTGGAGCAAGAGCCGGGTGAACCACTTCCAATCGGTGGATGGGTTTTGTTCGGAGAATAGCGGACGCTACTCGTTCAGGGGACATACGAGAGCACGAAGAGAATTCCGGTCGACTGCTAAGTTCTCTTCTAAGTGCAGAGCCTGACGAGGTACACAGAATCACCCAATGCGCGGACAGGTGGGCGGTCTTGACACGCACCTCGAGTATCTTGGTTCCGAGAGCCGGCCAGCAAGCACCACAACGACGTCCTCAGACCCATCTTCGCTCGGAAGACGAGGTCATCTGCCGGCTAGCCTAGTCTCAAAGAATTTGAAGATTGCCATGTCATGGTAAGTATTTCTTGAGCTCCAGAAATCCCTCGAACTGTCGAACGGCCAAAGTGGCATTTCAGTCGAAGCACACTGAATACCATCGGGATGCGTTTCGGGGCACATGTTATGGAAGGACAGAACAGAAATCCAGAGCAAATCCAGAGCGATGGAAAGAGCCAAGGCCCAAGGCCCACGGTTGTTGCCTTTTTGGGATGAACCGGCTTCTACCGGGCCCTGCTCTCAACGCAACACCTCTACGTTTGAAGTAAGAACTTTATCTTGTGTAGCACACCAGCGCCCACGTCGCCGAAATTGTCCCCCGACGCTCTCCAGCTACAGACAACCCATTCGTCTGGAATCTTTCGACATTGTCAGGTTAAACGATAGACGATCGTTGGAGGTCGGAATCTTCCAAGCGTTGTACCTGTGGACGAGGTGCAAAAACGAGCTCGAAAGACGTGGTCGTCGAGTGCAGTTGGCCCTGAGGCACAAATTGTCCAACGGCGGCTAGGATCGACTTTGCTACGGTTGGGCGAAGCGTTCCGGGGGTATACTCAGATGTAAGCTATCCTCTTTCAAGCTCATTATCTGTTTTCATTTTACCCATAGCAGGCTACTACCGATGGTCATTGTCTCCTGCAGTTATGAAGATGTGAAGGAGATCGACACTCCACCCTTCGCGGTTTAGGAGGAGCTCGAGACGGACGCTACACTTTCCAAGGACAAAATCATCTTCACAGATGCCTTCCCGGCCCCAGCATCGAGCTTCATTGACTTCTACGGCGCAAATTGGTCCCTGCGTAGGATGTCCGCCATGCACGAAGTGACGCCACTACATTCGTCGCGATCTATCCTCATCCTACCTTCGACAACAATTTCCTCGGGGCCCCATTCACCCCGATTCATTCGAGCGGAATCTGGATGAGCACCTTGAGCGGCTACCCGGACTTGAATTTGTACGGTATTCATTACACGGTCTTGCGAGCGTTTCGAATCTAATCCAAATCTTCTGAAAGCGACCATGGCGGTGGTACTTACCCGCAGTACCCTGCGTACTCCGTTTCTTGGCGGGGCCCGTTTCTTTGCTATATTCCGAGGCCTAGCAGCCAACAACGCAGTCGGACGCCGTCGCTTTGACGAGAACACCGATTCCGTTCTCATTCCTGCATGCCTGAGACGTGCACTCACGCCGACTCTCCCTCCTGGCCCGAGGAAGACTCGATCCATCGTCGACTCGGCCTTCCTCCCGGGCATCATCTCGACGAACCCCCATTTCACCACATGTGCTGCAAAGGCACTCGTGCTGAACCCCACCCTTTATCGTCCTCCCGCGAGCAGTGCTTTCCGCCCGCCGCGTCCTTCTCAGTCGACGATGGGGCCACCTCCACCGCTTCTTTTATCTTGGGCCCGTTCTCCTTTCTGCTCCCGCAGGCCCGCATGCCGCAGTGCCCCTCCTCTTCTCTTTTCGACGCCGCGGAGGCGCAAATCATCTTGCGACACGTTGAGTTTCCCGCGGCATTTTGTTACTGTGCCTGCGCCTTATCCTGAGGGCCTCGAACCCGTCGAGCTACAGAAGAGCCAAGAACTTCCGCTCCGCAGTATGGACAGCTTGCACCTTTGGTGTCGACTTTGGGATGCTACAGCAACAGGGGGCCGGCCAAGCACTACAAAACCGCGGACGGAGACGATATCTAGCTGTGCCCCGCATAGCAAAAGCAAAGCACAAGCACGAGACGGGTGACAACGCATATGTCGGAGGCAGAGCACACCACGCAGTAAGGGTTGCTATACCCACGTATCATCCGGGAGGACGACTGGACATTTACGATGGTGTGCGTGAAGGCGTTTTTCGGATACGCAAGTCGAACCCGACATGGACTATGTACGATCGAAAAATGCCGCCATCTCTCCATCTCCGCCGCCCGCACCTCCACCTTCCCCTACCCTCTGGCGACAAAACAGCCAGCTCCCACCCGACGTGGCAGCTGCACACGCCCTCCACGCGCATCTCGCGCTTCCGTATACGCCACTAGATTCGACGATTGCGACCCGTCTTCTACATGCAATTCGCCGCTCGCCCTTGAAGCCACCACCGGGCTCGTCACTCCCCTCCTCCGTCCGTCCTTTCTTGGAGGGGGGCAAGAAGGCAAATGGGTGCAGAAAGGCGAAGAAGAGATAGGTGTAGGTGTAGATGCTCGGTGTTTACCCATGGCCCAGGGGCAAAGCAGATATACAGCCCGTCGACACGTAGTGGTTGTCATCGACGAGTGGTGCGACCAGAACTCGACCATATCTCCCGTCACGCGTCCGCCTCCGTTCCAATAAACACGATACACAGATGGTGAATACTCGCGCTTACGCTTGGACCCAATATGATCAAGGTGCCCCCAACATACGATATTCGGATGCAGGGCCTCGAGCGCGCTCGTCGTGTGCTTCGAGGGCATGGACATCGCCTGTGTGACCTCCTCGTAGACCATGACGTGAAACTTGACGCCCTGCTCGGCCTTGTGCCCGAGGAGGTGGTCGAGGCGGTACTTATGGTGGAACACCGTCAATGCTCCAGGATGACCAGTCCTGTGTGCGGATGCGTACGTTATTCTGCGCTATGCGTTTATTAGAGCGGACGGCCGACCCGAATGAAGATCGCCTCGCGCATGTCCTCCAGCATCTCAGATATCGCTCAAAAGTAGTCGTCCGTCAAAGGGCCTTTCCATGCGCCGTCGTCTCAGTAAACGCTTGAAATTAAATGACGGAATTCCCGCCCTTGATGGATGGTATTGGTTTCCCGCGCGAGGCCGAGGAGCGGGATGCAGCTCCTCGACGCAAATGCAGCTGGCCTGAGAGGCTTGTACCTACGCCTGACTGAGTCACACTGGGCGCTCATCTCGAAGGAGCACCAGAGCGCGACGTTACCTCTGCTGTTGCGGGAGGAACTACGGCAGTGGTTAGCATATTCATATCCATCAATTCGCGCTTCAGCAGCAATGACTGCCGAAAGCATGGCCAGAGGCGCGCCGTGGAGGAGAGTGCGAGGCCGGTAAAGTACGGTGCGGCGGGGCCGGGTCGAAGCCGGTCCATAATTCCCAAAAAGGCAACAACATTGTACGCTCTTTCCCAGAATCCATGTCCAGCGTCTGGCTTTCTGTTCTCTGTCTTCCCATATCATTTACCATGAAAACATTCCAATTGTGTCCTTCGACGTCGAGGATGAACTTGGAATGCCACCTGTTGTTCAGCCTTCGGAGCGATTGCTGAAGCCTGAAGCCTGAAGTTGGAGATACAGTCCTCAAATGGTCTTGTACGAGCGGGCGGATGACCCGGTATTCCGGGTGAAGAAGAAGATGTGGTCGTCGGGTCCTCATTGGCCAGCTCTCTGAACAAGACGCTTGAGGTCGTCTCAAATTGTCAAACAGCCACGGCCTTGTGTAGTGATTCCAGGTCCTCAACCACCTCCCTGAGGTTCTGCACTTCTAGGAGAACTTATCAGTCGACTCCGGAATTTCCTATTTAGAGCATTTTGCAATGGAGAGTGATGATAGCCCTGAGCTCTGCGTACACTAGTCCAGGAAGAACTCCCTGATTACGGAGCTCGCGACCGCAGAAGAAGTGTGCGAAGCCTTCCTCGGTGTATTCAAACTAATCGTTATTTCGTTTGAATTATAACTTGGAATTTTTACGCATTGACAGGCATACGAGCACCTCATCGTGCATAGCGACACCACATCTCATTAACTCAACCGACTCCTTCTCAAACCACTTCTCCAGCCAACATCCAGGAGCTCACTCCAATTATCGTGCGCCTCTCCGTCGCGTCGCTCCTCTATCTTGTGCTCATGCCGGCACTACGTCCTCCTCATTGAAACAACCCCTGCGCCCAAGAAAGCTCCCACAGTCTCCCCGCCACCCTTCTCCCACACGGGTCGCTTCTCCTTCCTTGCAGTCGCCGAAGTCGCTTCCTCTTCGTTCAGCCGTAGCTTCACCAAACGCGGCGAACGCCCGACTTTTCATGCACCCCGACATCTGACAACGACAGGATTCAGGGAATGCCACTGCGAAACCACGATACTCACGGGGTCGCTCTCCGCCTCGCCCAGATGACCCTGGCTCTGAGACCTGTATTGAATGCGACCGTTGAAGCGACGACGGACGACGGACGTTGGTCGAAATATGTCCGGAATATGATGGCCCTGGCGCCCTCTCGATAATCATAAACGGCCGCGGAGCGCTCCTGTGGGGCGGATTCCTTTCCTCTTGGCGTCTAACTAGGCGATTTGGACGGTGCGCAGGAATGTCTCATCATGATCCAAGCTCTGGAGGCACGTCCACGTCCCGATTTGGCAACTGATCTCTTTCGCCATGTACATTTGGCATATGTTTTGATGTGTCTGCTGTGTGGACGGTTCGGCTCGGATTTCTGTGCAATTTGAGAGGAAGCAAGCTACACATATGAATCCCTCGTCGGAATATCTTCATACTTTAGTTGCCAATTGGTTGCCAATGAATAAAGCCATATGCATATTGTGCGATTGTGAACCATCATTTTTTGATATATTTTTTTTTCGAAAATCCCTCGTTATTTTTTGAACCTAATGTAATCGAATTCGCGTCATGTTTCTCCGGTATGAGGTCCCATGTTTCATGTGGCTTGGTGGAGGCGCGCTAGGTAACGCTAGGTATGTAAAAATCTCAGACTAAGTACTGTAGGCGGTCGCCATAGACAACGCCGCGGTCGCGGCTTGAGGTCACCCGTTCGCCATATCCTCGTCCTCGTCCCGGGACCCGTCCCCATGGTCGTACTCGGCCTCATCTACATCGTGCTCATCGACCCCTCGTCGCTCTCCGGCTCGCATCTCCGTATCCTTTGCCCCTCCGTGATTTTTGAACCTTAAATTTTGCCATGTCTGGCAGCTCGACGTAAAACGAGGCGGGGCATAAATATGGGCATATGTGGGAGCGGGTTCAATACAACAGAATACAGCGAAATCTAAATCTCGGTCGTGTAGATAATTAGCGAATTAAAATAAGATAGATAAGAAAATTCGCGTCATCGGATTTCAGGCACGCTGGAGCCAGGCATTTTACTCTGGACCTCCTCAGCGCCTCTAGCGATTTGACGACCCGCCTCAACGGGTGGTACAATCTCGACCGAGGAAACGTCTGTTCAGGAACAAAGATGGATGATGGATTTAGGGGTTCTCCTGTGTTCAATTTCCTCGAATCCCGACCTAGCCCACCACGATACACCAGATAGAAAGCATGGCCACCACGCTGGCGTGCATGTGGGCGTTCGACCTCACGAGATCGAAGTCGAACAGGTAGGCGGGCGTGTAAACAAAGAGCTTGAGGAAGACGTGCAGGACGAGCGCGTTTAGCGAGGTCGATACTGATGGTGCTGAGAGTGTCGATGACCCAGTGAAAGCGGAGAAAAGGAGGGCAGCGGAGATAGCAAATACTTACGACAACAATGAGTTAAAGAATAAGACCAAAAAGAGCGAGCATGTACGTACCAGGAAAAGTCTCGCACAGTGCTTCGTGAGTCGCAATCATCCGGTGGGGGAACCCGCTAGGGATGGTGCGCTTTACAATGCGCGGTTCTGAATTATCAAATCGTAGCATTTAACCAACTACCTTCGTCACAAGACCTTGAAGAGGCACCTTTATTCTTATACCCTTCTTCAGTCCCCAGCAGCTGCCCTGACACGGACACAATTGCGCTCAGAATGAAGACGGCAGAGGCGTAGAACAACGTGAGGAGTGCCACAGCCTTGTCCGGGTTGCGCTCCATGCTCAACGTCCCATTGGATACGCAATGTAGTGCAATTGAAAGAAGGGGTGTCAGGACTTGGGAGACGAGGCCGGTGGGAGATGAGAGGAAGTTGAGGATGGGAATGGTGGAAATGTAGCCGAGGACGAGGAGAAATGAGAAGCTATCAGGTCATGCGTTAGTCAGAATTACATGGGCCTAAATGAATTATCACAGTAGGGGAGAAGAGCTATGGGGACGATCGAACAAGGATTTTCTTGATGCGAACATGATTTGTCGTTTGTGGGGAGACTGGCGAGAGTGGGGTGTACATCGCGGGTCTTATACTCTTACACATACGTCGGTTAGGCCGTTTGAACAAGGTGGTGAACGAGACAGGATATAATGAAAAATCCGGAAAGCCACTTAGACAGATCGAGCCAGTTCAAGTTAGTTCAGGGCAGATCAAACAAGAGCACAGTTTACACAAGGGCGTGGGTTGCGGCGGTATCCATGGCGCATCCAGATAGCAAGCGGCGCATCCAGGTAGCAAGCGGCGCGTCCAGGTCGTAAGCGGCGCGTCCAGGTCGCAAGGACGTCCATGTCGCAAGAGAGGGCGTCCAGGTAGCAAGCGGCGCGTCCAGGTCACAAGAGGGGGTGTCCAGGTCGCAAACGGCATGTCGCAGATAAACCCATGGGACTTAACGACTAGTACTGCTGCAGTTCTGTAAACTGGTTTATAATCAGGATGAGGGTGAATGGGTCAAAGTTTCGTCGGCTTTATTAACAGAGAATGCGTACTAGGATATCGTCAGTAGGGGTTTTTGTGGAATGGGATGGATATGAAAGGACAAGACCCGATCGCCTGTCGTCACTCTTCGGTCACAGGACACGCATTGCCTACTTGGGATTCGCGTCTTTATCCAGTCCTAGATCCGTTCATTCCAATAAAATCGATTGCTGCAGCATTCACAGGTCGGTGGGCACGTCAACATGAACAGGCCTGAACGAAAAGGCAGCGAACTTGAAGTTTTGATACATCGCATGTGATAACGCCATTCAGTTGACGAATGTTTCGACGATGATTTTTTTTTGTCCATGTCACCTTTGACGCAAAGTTACGAGACCATTTTGAACGGCAACATACCACAGATTCACATGGGATATTTCAGCGGGCCCGCGCTTCCACGCCCAAGTGCTTGAAGCCCAAATGGGTACACCAGTCGTAGCAAAGTGACTTCACATAATGTATGCATCGAAGGGGAACTTGTGTGTAACCGGCGGAGGATAGGATAGGACAGGCCCCAAGTCGGAACGGCCGGCGACCAAAGCATAGACAGAGTGGGAGCATATGATCTAGCTGCTGAGAAGGTCAGGGGAAAGATAGGTATTTATTATTGAAAACGTCCTTATTCT
Source organism: Mycena haematopus (assembly GCA_029281435.1). NCBI lineage: Eukaryota > Fungi > Basidiomycota > Agaricomycetes > Agaricales > Mycenaceae > Mycena > Mycena haematopus. Next base: position 124,670 of record JARJCV010000066.1, read on the forward strand.
GCAAAAGACGCGAACACAGTGGTTAACCTAACCAACCACGACACCCCAGATAGCCAGCAGGACCGCCACGACGGCGCACATGTGGCTATATGACCTTCCGAGGTCGACGTCGAGCAGGTAAAAGGGCGCGTAAACGAAGAGCTTAAAGAAAACGTGCAGGACCAGCGCATTTAGTGCGGTTGATGCTGACGGTGGCGAAAGTGCTAACGGCTCAGTGAAGGCGGAAGCAAAGAGGGCTGCGGCGATGGCGTAGGCTTACCATACGAACGAGATAAATCAAGGGTAGGTAAGAGGGCGTAATGGATACGCACCCGAGAAAATATCGTACAGCGCCTCATGCGTCGCGATCATCCGGTGCGGAAGCCCATTCGCAATGGTGCGCTTCGCGATACGCGGTTCTGAATGATCCAATCGCACCATTTAACCAGCTACCTTTATTATCACAAGACCATGAAGACGCGCCTTTGTTCTTATACCCCGCCTTATTTCCCAGCAGCTGTCCTGTCACAGACATGATTGCGCTCAGGATGAAGACAGAAAACACGTAGAACAGTGTGAGGAGCGCCACGGCCATTTGTGGGGTTTTCTCGGCACTCGACGTGCCGTTGGACACGCGCTGCAGGGCATTCGAAAGAAGGGGTGTTAGGACTTGGGCGCCGAGACCGGTGGGAGACGAGAGGAAGTTGAGGACGGGGATGGTGCAGATGTACCGAAAAGGATGAGAAATGGGAAGCTGTCGTCGCGTCAGTTTGAATTACACGGGTTGAAAACATTATCACGGTATGGGAGAGCGTTGTGGGCAATCGAATAAGGACTTGGCTGAAGCGGACATTAGTTGCGGGATAGATTGGTGAGCACACTACGAACCTTAATCCTCGATTTTATATATGCGTCTGAGACAACTGCTCTTGCAAGATTTTGAGCAAGGTTTATCGACATCATCGTTTTCGTTGAAGCACTGGGCCGATAAGTGACGAGGTACGACGTGCTTAAAAGTAGATCCCGCCACCAGACTCAGTCACTCCCGGTCAAAGCCCGAGTTGTACAAGACTGCATATTCCTTCGCGCTATGGTGTCGTCGACCCGACCGATGGCATCGCCTTCAGACCGTCCAGTCGTGGCCGTATGCCGATTTGAGGTTGCGAGCGGCGTGCATGAGTGAGCAGACCAATGCAGGGTATTTTCGATAGCATCGATAACGAGCGTCTGCCTGTTGGGTAGAAGGATCACATCGCCAGTATGATGGAGCCCACTCGGTCGATAAGGACGAGGTTAGAAGTGGATCCTCGCTTCATGTGCAGGCCCGAAAAGCCCGCGAGAAGGCTGCCTGGCAGCGGGGACGCACAGCGCGACACCAAGTTCGCCTCGATCTTGCGGAATGACAGCTCCACTTTGTCCTTGTACCTATCCGTGCTCCTGCTCACGTCGGATCTCACGAGTTACGGCTTGCTCACTTTACTCGTTGAATTGCATGCCAGGATTGCTCCGCGTCGCCACCGACAGCGCCACGATATCAAGCCCATATCCGACGGAGGCGTGCGAGGATGACTGCCAGCGCCGTCGATGAGGCCTTTCTGCCTCAGCATCTGGGCTGTGGCGCGCGATGGGAGCCGATGTATGCGCTGCATGGGCTCGTACTTTCAGGCTGTTACACCGTGGCGTCCTAGTCCAAATGCGCTGCGGTCGAGAATGTGCTCACAAGCTCCTGTATGTCGCTGCTCGGCTTCGAGACTCGAGGAGAAAGATCAAGCGCAAGTGCAATCGCGCCGCCATGAACGAGGTCCCCGCGCGTCAAAAAACAAGCTCAAGCGCCCCAGCACATGCCATACTAGGTCTGGCATACATACTGGAAAAATGATAAAATGAGAACTCGATCCGCCACGTTTGGGGAAAAGCACACCTCCATTCATGTACCGCATCGTAAACGCGATGGCGCCCCGAGTTATCCTCGCTGACATCACATTGCACTCCTAGTCCATCTTCTTCTGCGCATCGTAGCTGCGCTCCCGCGCGGCTCTCAATCTCGCAGCGTGCGTGCAGAATTGCGTGGCCGGATTGCTCTGTGTCGCCACCAACAGCGTCAATGCCCGACGTTGCTGCCGCCGCGCCTAGAGCCCACGCTACCGGTACCCGAGGTACGAGACGACGGCCGATTTACACGGTACTCGGACTTGTACCAAGCCGCATTTTGTTCGGGCCCGTCTGCGTCAAGTCCGTGCTGAAGAGGCCATTGAATGTAGTTGGTCGGCGCCAAAGTTCTGTGCGCCTACAACGGAGACGTCGACGTCGTGCGCATAGTTCCCACCGTGGACAAGACACCGTCCTTCTAAGCTGCGCATACAGTGCTCTGCGCCACAGGCTCACTTGCGGTGCTTACTTACGAGCCCAGTATGAGAAAGTCGTCCGTCAACGGTGGTGCCGGCACGGGTGCGGGTGCTGCTGGCAGACAATTTGAGAAGCACCTGGGGCGAGGGAAGGGCTCTTGCGTTGACGCGCTAGGAGGGCGGTGTGCGATGTGGGGCGCCGGTAATGAGCGTGCAATCGCTCTCATCATCGCCATCCCGCCCTTGTTCGCTTAGTCGTCCACGTCGAATTACGCCTTGTAATCTCGTCGGCGGCGCGTCGTCTGACGCTCCAGATGCGCTTATCTTAATGGCAGCGAGTGTGCGCTATCGCGTGCGAGTAGATTTGACGTGAGGTCGAGGCCGGGAAGGAGGATGGGGATATGGACAAATGAGTGTGAGCTGGGTGGAATTAGGCCGATTGGTCGTCGGCTCTCGACCCCGCTGGCAATGGGCAAAGAGGCTACGAATCGGAAGGGAGAAAGTGCTTCGAATCTTCGTGGAATAGGACCGAGCGAGGATGGGGAAAGATGGGCGTGGATAAGCGTGACACAAGTAATCGGATAGTGGTGTAACTCGAGGATGAGGAAGACATATGACCTCCGTTGTCGAAGTCGTTGGAGGCGACTTTCCAAGTCCTCGCGAGCATACGGCCACTACCCCATCGTCGTAGGGCACGAGACAAAGAGCATGACGCGATGGGTCGATAAAGATGAGGAGAGGCTAGACCTGAAGTAGGTTAAGTCGATTCCTGCACGATGCACGAGTCTCGGTCAAGACGACCGCAAAAGAAATCGAAAGAAACACTTGCATTTGGATATATTGAGAAATGATTCCCGTATTTCCGCTGCGGTCTTCAGCTCCGGATTAGATTTCGTGCAGTTCCTTTGAATGGATCTCGTCGCTGGCGCAGGATATTGCCGTTCGAGAGACCGAATCGCCCAGCCGCGTCGTTTGCTATTCTGACCATATGCGCGTCGACCAATTTCACTTCACTAGAACCACATCCTTCGTGCCCAAGTTGCTTGCAATACCTAAGTCCCCCAGCCGTCGTCCGTCATTCAAATTGATTCTGAACTGTCCTGGTCCGCCCACAGGCTAAGGTGCCACCATTTGAAAGATTCAAGGCAAGTCTAATGGAGCCTCCTAAGACGTGCATGCTGTGGACGAAGGAGAGGCATGAGGGAAGGCTCAGCAGTGCTAGGAGTAAATGGGCCCGCCGTTTAGTTGAGCACAAGTGGTCGGAGTTTGAAACGATTCTCTCTCTTATGGCAACAGATTCTGACCAGGCCCTACATCTGCAGATCCTGATGCCATTTTGTGATGGCCAGCTCCGGCTGGCATGCAGGACCCCCGGGAGTCCTCCAACACACTTCTTGTCGCCACTACAGGGTGTCGTTCCCGGTGCTCTCGGAGTCGAGCGGGAGTACGCGGGAGCGGGAAAAGACGCATCACGGGAACGGCCGGCCCTGTGCGCAAGAGGCACGACGGCGAGATCTGGCGAGACCCAGCAAGACCCACCGCAACCCTCATATTTTGCTTTGCATTTGCACCGACGTCCTCGACGGCACTCAACCCGAACTCTGCTTTCCGGCTCTCTAGCTCGCTCTGACTCTTCACTTCAGCATTTGCCCCGTCCCTGCCCATCTTCGGCTGTCTCATCCATCCTGCCGGTCACTCTGCTCGCCCTCCAACTTTCTTCTCGGACTTTTCCTCGACCCGAAGTTTCCAGATCGTGTTATACACTGACGTTCTCAACCCTCCACGAATATCTTGCCTACGCTCTTTTTCTCTCTATTTGTTTTTCTTTTCTGTATCTGCTTCTTTTCCTGTTATTCTGTGATGTCTGCTGCCTCTGCCGTACTTTCAGGGCATATGGTGCTCCGGTGGTGTCGGACGTGCCTTCATCCTTGGATCTTCTGGCCAAAAACAGGAGAACCTCTGCATCGAGAAAGTGAACAGGGCCAGCTGTGCCATTATGCGCGCCTACCAGGCTGCTGTGTCTCCTACCGCCAGCGTCGGGTCTCTCGACGTCGGGGAAAGGCGGCTGTGTATGCGGCGAGACAATGTCACACAAGTGTGAGGGTACAGCCTGCGCACCCGGTGGCGTGCGGCGTCGCGGGAGTTCTTGCTGTTCTTGCAGCACCCGCTGTAACAGTCGCACATACGCGTGCACTCATCCGAGCCACGCCACACTTGTGCCCATTGCGGTTCCAACAGGGAATGGTCGTGGTGCCGCAGCATTGTCCCCCACCGCGCCACCTATGGTTCCCATGCCAGACGTTCGTGAACGAGAGCGCATGGCAGAACGGGATCGCATGTGTATTTTGATTCAGCTTGGCGGACCCGTGGCCATGTCAAAATACGAGGCAGAAATGGTGCACTTCGGGACAGCTGGCTCAGCCAACTTGGAGAATCACAGACGAGTATATGCAAAGCGGCACCAAAGGTAAATAACCAACATTTTTGGTGAAAGCCGTGCGCACTCTCGTCCCGAGCACTGTATCCAGTTCACCACCGCTCATCGCCTTGTAAGCCTGCCAGCTTACAACAGCGTCCCAAGCTCCATATATAGGCACGGAATTGATGATATATATCTCATCAATTATCTCCCTTTTGGTGTAGTGGTTTATAACGTGCCTTGAACCAGCTTACATTAATTGATGAGATAATGTTGGCAGAGGTCACAAGTTCAAACCCAGCCAGTGACACCATTCAAAAAAATGGATACAGGTCACTGGGTACAGTGGGCTACTGAATCATGTGACCTTAGAAGCCAACATCAAGGATCACAACCTTGGGGGTGATTTATATGACCTGGAACCACTGGAGAAACCCATACAGTCCTGTTAGCGTTGGGAGCACAGGAAGGGAGACAGTTCTTCAGAGAGGGGAAGGGTGTAAGCCTGCCAGCTTACAACAGCGTCCCAAGCTCCATATATAGGCACGGAATTGATGATATATATCTCATCAATTATCTCCCTTTTGGTGTAGTGGTTTATAACGTGCCTTGAACCAGCTTACACGCCTACCCCCACCAGTTCGGAACACGAAAATAATAACACGTTGTTGTGTCTTCCCTAGTACACGAGTCATCTCCGGGTGCGTGGTGGGGAGCGATGACTCTTCATTTCTGTTTTTGAGTTATGGTGTGTCTGATTTGTTACGCGCAGTGGACACCAGTGGGCTCTCGAGTTATGAATACCCAGCTGGCGACAACTTCTTTTTTTTTTTTTTTGGATGTACGATAATGACCTCCGGCAACTAATAATGGATTAGCCCCTTTGGTCTGTAAAGGTTGAGTGTCATAGACCTCAGATCTAATGGTAGGAATGCATTTACGCACGAACGGCAATTGCCGAACAGTGTGGGACTCGGCCGAAATTCGGCAATACCCACTAAACCTCCCAAAGATGGCTTCTGCGAGGATTGAACTCTCGTTGATCCGAGTCTCGCGACTTTCGGCTTACCCAAAAGTCAGGTACTGCAGGTTACCATTACCCCATACAGCCCCCTTTACCATTACCCCATACAGCCCCCCTGCTGGCGACAACTTCAGGGCCCTCTGAACCGTGCTGCAAGGGCTGAATAGGTCCCCACTCGTTTTACTGGTGGAGTTTGGTGGGAAGGCCAGCGGATTTCTTCAGACCTTCAGAAGCACCGAAGGAATGCAACAAAATTCTTCACAACCTTCTGGACCTCACATTTGTTCTTGGTGATACTGCATGGGAGCTGTCCTCCGGAATTACTTGTGTCGTGGCCCAGATGGACTGGATATCTTTTGTTCGTCTTTTGTGATTTTTTGATAATTCGGCCAGAAGCCAACCAGAAGTGCGGTTTCCGGATTAAAAATGTTGTTGATGATATTATTCTTCTCTTAGGAGAGGGCATAGAATACAAGTAAGTATTGCTTTACTGCATCTGGCAGTGCTTCTTACATTTAAATGTTGACAATAGATTTAGGCTCCTCTGCACAGTCCTGACAGCACTTAGAAAATGTCGCAGGTGGAAGTTCGCGAGGGCCCAAATCCTCTCACCTCATCCGTTTGGACTCAATGCCGAATATTCATTGCCAGCCATGAGAGATTACGAGTTCAGGAATGGTCCCATTTTCTGCGTGCGTACAACTGCAATAAATGTTTGTGCCGTGGAGAAGAGCAGCGGTGAATCTTGCACTGCCTTATCCGCTGATTCTTGCACTGCCTTATCCGCTGATTCTACACGCAGGGAACTTGAATACTAAGTAGACAGAATGCCTCACAGCGTACACAAACTTCGAAACTCGCCTTCCATCTGATCACAAATTTAGTGGACTCGGAGATGCAACGGAGATGCTCGCACAAAAATTCAGAGGAGATGCTCGCACAATAGCTCGTACATCTCATTGCCCTTGTTTTTTTTTGTTCTGAATCCCGCTTTTACAGCGTGCCAATGCTCCCGCACCTGACGACCTTCGATATAGTCCGATTTCCAGATCCCAGCGATCAGGGCTCCTCCCCCCGAAGGCAGCCACCAAGCGAACTTATCCTTGACCTCAGACGTGTCGGACTCTGACGTCGAGCTAGCCTCGTCCTCTAAATGGTTGAATTCGAAAAGTCTAACAAGGGGATAGGTAAGTATCCCAAGGCTGTCCCGCGCCTCGGGCCTCAACCCTCTGCCTCAGGCTGCGCCCTCAGTTGACGTCTTTGAACTGGTGTCTCCCTCGTTACGCATTTGGAAACGTCTATGTGGCAGCCCATAGCTTTTTCCTGATATTATTGCAGAAGAACGAAGATCGAATTCCTTTTGGGGTTCGACTCAGAGCCTTGAATTTTTTGCTACACAGAGGGTCACTCTGCCCTTGTTGTGGCCACCCTGGTTGCGACTGCGTAGACAAGACTATTACCTCTCATTTTTGCACTAATTCCTAGAATTGGCCCTCTAGCTGAGCGATGTTAACTTCTCGAGTACAGGCTTGCGAAGAATTGGTGCAGTGGCAGTGCACCATCTCGTGCAGTCAACACTGACCACGCTCGACTCCAGAAGACTCGGAATGCACTTGGATTATTACTGCACATGTTTTAGCCTGGGCTAAATCCCTCCGACCAACTCTCTGCAACCTCTAGACGAATTTTCTTTGTGATTCTTCTGTCTAATACGATGCTATGGCACCGTAACACCATACTATCAATTTCTCTATGAGTTTTGGTCTAAGTCCCTCAAACTAAGGTACCTACCTGATCGTTAAAATCCTCCCTAGATTTGCATCTAATCCTTGCGGTGCCTGGAGCAATAATTGCGAGCGCAATGCGTCCTATCACGGCTTGACAGGCTAACCACTTCGTATCCAAGTATGTCAATTTCTCTATGAGTTTTGGTCCAAATGACTCGAAGCAACGCACATACCTGATCTTCAAGATCCTCCCTAGATCCACATGTAGTCGTTGGGGCGCCTGCAGCAATAACGCGCGAGCGCGATGCGGCCCCAGCACGACCTGACTGGCCCACCACTCCCTGCACAGATAGGTCAATTTCTCTTTCAGTGTTGGTCCAAATCACTCAAACTAACACACCTACCTTATCGTTAGGATCCTCCCTAGAGGATTACGAAGTTGTTGTGGTGCTTGGAGCGATAACGCGCGAGTGCGACACCGTCCCTTGAACTTCACAGTCTGGCTACCCCCCTCCCTGACACCTGTAGAAGTACGTCAATTTCTTCAGGAGTTTTAGTCGAAATCGCTCAAACTAACACACCTACCTTATTGTCATGATCCTTCCAAGAGGACCATGAAGTCGTTGTGGTGCTTGGAGCAATAACACGCGTGCAACGCTGTCCCATCACGGCCTGCACCACTCCGTGTATAAGTACATCGATTTCTTCATAAGTTTTGGTGCAAATGCCTCAGACTAAGCTACGTACATCATCGATAGGATCCTCCCTAGAGGCTCGTCAAGTGGTTCCAGGGCTCGGAGGAATAACGCGCGAGCGCGACCCCATCACGACCTGACCGGGCCACCACTCCGAGCCTGCATACAGATAGGTTGATTTCTCCTCGAGTTTTGGTCTGAATCACTCAAACTAAATCCACCCACCTATTGTTATGTTCTTTCCTAAAGGCACACCAAGTCGCTGTGGGGTTCAGGGCTCGGACGAGCACCAATTCACCAGGCTGTTCCCATTCACCCCATTCCAGTACTTACGCTTCCCCGCCCGTCCCCGATTTCCCCGCCACCCCCCGCATCCTTGCCCCACACCGTCCCCTCCTTCGTGTTCGCGTTTGCACTCGCGTTCGCATTCCCCTCCGATGCACCCGGCACCTTACCATCACGTACTAGTCTCCCTTCTGTTTTTTTATTATTCTTATCCTATACCTTCTTATGGCACTTGGTCTTGTCTAAGTAGAATGCCATGTTATGTGAGGTTTGGATTTTCTTTCTATAGGTAAATTTTATCCTCTAGCCAATGCTTCAGGAGCACATCGAGTGAATGACAGATGCGAAAGGTGTCTCTGGGGTCCTACACCTCACATCTGACGCCAACAGCGGCCAACATCGGCTACCTTCCTAAAATGGGACCTGGTCAGAATCTGTTGCCATACGGTTACGGCACGGGTGTCGTCATCGCAGTGGCGATCTCGAGCTCCTTCCTTCTTGAAGTTCTTTTGTGGTTTCGCTTGAAGGCTTGGACCGCTTTCAATTGTCCGCGCGCACACAGTGGCGGCACACTGGCTTTGGATTGTTGCTCGCTTGGTGTCCGGCGCTTTTAAAGTCCTTCTCCTGCCAGTTCAACATCACTATCGACCCAATGGACCCGTCTCGGCGCCTACGATCATGATACTTGTCTCCGCCAACGGCCGCGCCTATAACGCCTTCCGCGACAATTTCTCTGAGAGCTGTCTTGACGAAGTTGACGTGCATTCGGTATGCCTCCCTGGGACGGTTTCTTTTCCTGCAACCTCTCTTCTCGGAGCGCCGTTTTGATGACTATGCATATGATATCTCCCATATGACATCCTACTGGAGTCTCGGCCGCAACCGTATGTACTCTTTCTTTCGGGTTACTTGCATGAAGCTTACATATACGATTGGCGTTGTCGTGATCCACTCCCACGACGTTCGTCCCGGTCTGTCTGCCCAGTCATTTCAAAAGCCCTTCAACGAGTTGTTCCAAACTTAGTGACAAAGACGAATTCAGAACGAAAAACAAAAATATACGAAAAAGTTGACTACACCCAACGAAAACACGGCTTTGGATTACAGTAAGAAGATCTGCGAAAACTAGCGTAGTCGGTATGATATCACTAAACTACAAGCGTCCAAAGGATAATAAACACTGGATTGCGCGGCCGAAGAAGACATTATCTTTGGGCATCAATCCTGCGATTGATGCCTCCAGCCAGGGCTTTTACCAGTCCCCTCGCAGTGACCGGATGCAGTTTATGGTACGGCGTCGTGTCAACGATATCCTGTATACTGGTAAGAAAACGCCGTAATCATAAATATACGCCCCGTACTCGGATATTGCTTGTCTTGTGTATTTCGTCGTCAAGCTTTTGCAATGCTTTGGTCGCCCCAGCGTCGTTACCTATTTGGACAAACTGGATTCCGAGCTAGCCTCATTTTCAGCGGTCATAATCCGGAAAACAACAAATCCGTACTTGTACCAAGCAGAGATCGGGCATTGCCATCAGGCGTTTTGCAGCATGGATGATTGATGTTTTGGGGTCGTCCGCTACAATTAGAGGTCAGTAATTTTCGTTCATGCGCTCATAGCGAATCGTACTGGCGACACCACTAGGATAGGGATGAGTAATATTCAGAAGTATGTATGAAATCTTACTCGGTGATGACAATAAGGTTCATGCGCTTTATCTCCTTGTCTGTTTTCTTGTCTGTGGGTGTCCCATCTGGCTGGATGTTAGCGTGTTCAAGTCTTGTGATGTATGGGTTGAGAAGTTGGTGGAGTCGGTCTCCCGTGGGAGTGAAGCCATCGGGCGTTATTCTGTCGAACGCAGTCCGTACCGCGTCAGAAGTCTACCGACATCTTTAAGTCAAGCCGAATATTTCGGGAAACTAGATAATCAACCTTCAGACCGGTCTCAGATCTCGGGTCATTCAAAAAATGAATATCGATCCCGTCGGAATCATATCGCTGTGCGGCCGGGGCCAAATCTGCCAATGCATTACCGGCCTGGAAAATGAATCAACAGGCACGTCGGCAAGCAATAAATGTAATAACTGTACCTCATCCCACCGTGTCACTCCCCTCTTTGACCCACGCATGGTCATGGACAGTGAGTCGTCCACAAGAATAACGGTGTCATATCGCCTCAACGTTTCCAGATCGTTCTCCATGCTTGTCTGCCGTTTGTTGGCTTCGATAACATTAGTCGTAGTAATCAAGTTGCAGGAAAAAAGTAGGAGCTTACAGCGTCGAGAGGTATTCTTCGGCGAAGATTTAACCTGTTTCATGCCAGGCTTCTCATCGTAAGGTGGTGGCGCATCCGTCGAGAAACTGGGTTCTACGCGAGGGAAGACAGACAGAAACGAACGTCGCTTGGGCGCATCCGAGTCGGGCTCTGCAGTGAAGCGTAAATCCGACGACGACTTAAAGAAAAACGAGAGCATGTTCGCAGGCGAAGATAAATTTCAGGGCCCTGAAGACGCTATTTATGCGCTAGGCGAAGCTGTTATCCTGCATTTGAAGATCGTCGGGGAAGTATTTGCGGCGAGCACTGCCCTGAAAAGTCTAGAAATTCTACGAACTGGTTTTATACAAACTTACAACCCATTGCTGGAAAGTTCGCTTACAACACACGGCCCTTCTTGTGTCCTGCTGGATCTGGGAAATTTGGGCCCGCACAATCAATAAGATATATCCTAGGCCTCCTTTTGTCAAGAATCCGTAACAATTGATCTACAGTTTTGGTCAAGCCTGAAATTATTCCGATACTGATAAGTAACTTACGATCTGTGAAAAGATCGTAACTGTATGGAAGTGCTGTGAAAAGTGAAACTGCTCCTGACTGCATTTGGCGCGTTGAAATTCCTCGCAGGCTGTATGAATGCTGTATATGGCGATCCGTCAGGTCCGTCGGAATCGTCCGATGACTCACCATCAGATTCTAAACGCGACGCGCGGCGACGGCTAAAAAAAGAAAAAATGGAAAAAATAATAATTGAACAGCCTCAAAAACTACTCAGCGCAGAAGACTGTGCCACATTTTGCGTGTGCCTTCGAAAACCGCACATGCTTTTTCAAGCGCACCGCGGACCCTCGAAGGTGTGTATTGGTCAATTGCAGAGCTTTCTGCGATTTTCAGGATGTGAAGGTTGACCGGCTCCAAGTCAAACGAGTATAAGGCGGTCGTGCAGTATCTTCAGCTCAGTGGTCAACGTTATTGAGTGTGCTGCAGCCTGAAGCACCCAGTTTGGGTCTTATGTATCCCTTCGTGCACCGCTCAATTCGATTCTCGGTTGCTATTCCACACGAAGGATTCAAGGAAGAGGTTGAAGAAATGCCGTCATGGCCGTACTGATCAGATATCGATGCACAGCTTTTCGAACTTGAGTCATACCAGCATCCTCGAATTTCGATATTTCAATGGCAAAATCCAGTCTCAGTGGGTGAAAAAGTTCAGCAGTTCTCTGTATCAACTTTTGGCAGTCTTCGTGACCGGAAACCCCAACAAGTTGAAAGAGGTCAAGGCGATTTTGTCGGCCGGCGGGAGACCAATTGAAATTGAAACCCAATCTCTGGACAGCAAGTCGACTCCATCTTTCTGACGGTCTCATACTCATATGTGAATGGAGTTCCCGAAATTCAAGGCACCACACAGGAAGTGGCCATTGCTAAGTGTCGCCGGGCCGCTGAACTGGTAGTTAATCTGGATGGTAATAATTCTTTCCGCTGTTGATCGCTCCCATTATCAGCTTGGACGCCCTTGCATAACGGAAGATACAGCACTGTGTTTTGAAGCGCTAAAGGGGCTGCCTGGACCTTATATAAAGTACTTCCTCGCTGCTTTAGGTCATGAGGGCCTCAATGCGCTCAGTCTTCCGAGCAAAGCTGCGTGGGCACTTTGCACATTTGCCTACTCGGCAGGCCCAGGTATGAAAACTCATCAGAGAGATAGAAATCTCGAGACCTAGGCGTTTCTTAGGAGCCGACCCGATACTATTTGAAGGCAGGACAGACGGCTCGATTGTGCCTGCTCGGGGGCCCGATATCTTCGGATGGGATGCTGTGTTCGAGCCATCTGGTACAGGATTAACGTAGGCAGAAGTCCTTCCTGTCTGCATCTTGAACGGCGAATTTACGTTTCAGATTTTCTAGTTATGCAGAAATGCCATCTGACCAGAAAAACAAAATTTCGCATCGCTACAAAGCGTTAGAGAAGCTGCGGGAGTTTCTTGACTCTCTGGACTGAACGATGGATGTAGGCTTGGTTGGCGTCGGCTGTATTTTCCCCATAGGTTCTGTGTCACTAGACCCGCGCGTTGCAGAAATCAAAATGGTACATCACAGATGCGAGACTTTGTGAAAGAAAGTAGAAGCTGTTGAATTGATTGGTCAATTCATGAGCTTCTTCTTGACCGAGTTTAACCCAGTTGAGCGCTCACTCGTCGCTGGCTTATGACCGGATTTTCGGTACTATAAAAGCTGTTGAATCATGCGGTTCCCAGGCTTCCGGACTCGAAGGACCGCAGCTGAGATGCTTACCGCTGAAGAACTCCTGCTACTCCCGCCTTACTCCGAGATGTCTTTTGCGAACATTCTGGTTGTATGCTCTGAGTTGTTAGTGACTGGTTGCCAACTATCAAGTACTTGAAGACAAAACCGCCTCAGCACCTGGAAGCGATTTGTGCTTCCTCCATGGCGTGACGGTCATAAGTAAGCAAAGCCCTCTTGACAAGATTGTCGACCGCCAATTGCCCCTGTTATCTATGTAAAATCGTTTATTGTCAGCTCAGGTATGTAAGTACATGCACGACAAGGCAATGCCGCAAGCAAGCGAAAGCGAACGCCGACGCCGCGGTACGGGTGGCGACTGTAACGTCTAAATGATACTGGGTAGATGGATAATAGTCGGTGAGTATGCTATAGAATGGGTGGAGATAGTGGGAGTGGCCATTGACTTGGATACGACATGCAGATACGAGAGCGGACGAATGGAACTCAAGGACGGCGTTGAAGATGTACATGGAGCGCGAGGATGAAGATAACAGCAACGGGGAGACGGCAGGACCCACGGGGTCATGTCGAGTTGATGTTAGTTGTTAGTTAGTGTTATGAGTGAGACTTCAACGTGAACACCGGCTCGGGAATGGGCCCCCGGGGCGTCTCATCGTCGTACGGGACAAGGACAAGGGACTTTGGGGTGGTGATGGTATCGCCCGATTGGAGGGGAGGGGACGGAGAAGGGGACATGGAAACGGATGTTTCGTACCCAGTCGACAGCGACGGTGTCGGTGAGCTTGCTGCGGAGGAGTTGCGATCGCGGTCGGTATCCTCTTCATCGTGCGATCGAGGTGGGTGGAGGTGGTGTTTGGATTGGTTGGACGCCGGCGGCGAAAATGAGGGGCGGGGAGGGGAAGGGCAGTCGGGTTGAAGAGGGGAACGACTATTTAATACATGCATGGCTTGCTGCTGTGAAAATACAGGGGCCGCGTGCGGCTTTGGCGTTGGCGCGTTCGCCGAGTTCGAGCGCGAGTGCGTCTGCGTGTGTTGCGAAACGATGCGCGTCCACGACGGGGACGGCGGGTTCGGTTGGGTGCCTAAACTCGAATTATGATTATTATTCGGCTTCGGGACCGGGGTATGTTCGCGCGGCGTGGCGCCAGAAGAACCTAACGACAACGATAATGGAGGGTGATTCGACGAGAACACATCGACTGGGACACCGAGCCCAATGATATTGCTGTTGCTGAGGAACTGGGGATATTGGGGCACACGCGAGGGAGAAGTTCCTCCGGGGGAGTACGAGGACGACGCACCCGGGTACGACGGCAATGATCCAGAGGCGGGGTATACGGTTGGCCGCGGGCTGGAGTGCGGACTTGGCCGCGGAGATGTTTGATAATATACAGTGTGTGAAGATTCGAATTGGGAAAAATGCTGCGGTCCAGACGGGGAATGAGGTGAGGGTTGAGACGACTCGGGGAGGGCGGGAGTGGCGGAAGTATTGCGGTCGGCGTGGTGGTCACTGATGGGCCCGTGGACCAGCCAACTGTTCGCGGCGGGCCGGATGACGATCGGCGTGATGTCGACGCACTCGCGTCATTCGACCAGGCCGGGGGCGGGGCAGAGACAGCGGTAGCTCGCTCACGATCGCGCTGATTTCGTCCTCGCGCACCAGCACTCAAACGACCTGAAGCCCCGTAAAACGTAGGGTCTACACCGAGATGCTGATGTTGCTGTATCGGCGGTCGCACAGTATTGGATGTGTGCCAAGACGGACGTCGCCAGCCATTGCCGTGCCCAATACTTGGCTCACCTTCGCGGACTGCTACACCCTCTGTGAAGGAGCGGACAGAAACAACATCGCTCCCCGCATCACTGACGCTGGCATCTGTGTCAGTGAAGAATTCGCTGGTCCCCTCAGACGCGGACTGCTCAGAGGCTGACTCGCGCGCGCGTTGTTCCCGCTCACGGGCTTCCGTCGAGCTCGTGGCAAGCTCTAAGCCATGCCCTAGATTACTTTCAAACAAAGCTCGGGCATCCTCCGGCGCGTCGGGCGGAGGCGGACTGGTCCATTTACCACGGCGCGGGGCCATGTGTGCGGACGGCGGTGGGGCAGGCAGCGTCGTGGTCGCCGGACTCGGAGTAACGGATATAGGCGCAGATATTGTCGGGGCAGCAGGGGCCTTAGACCTCCCGCTACCGCTGCCGACTGAATATGGCGTCTGTGGTGGCGGCCGCAGCACGTTAAACGAAGAAGAGGGGGGTGAGACAAGATCTTCATCGGGCCGCTCTGTACAAAGCTCGGCGAGCGCGACGACAGCCCGTTCCGGGCGATTTGAGAGAATGCGGGAGGCACGCATAAATTCGCCGCGGATCTGTGATCCCCCGACTCTGAGTGAAGGTTATCCCGAAATAACTCAGTCACACGCACCGTGTATATACCATCTTTGGTGACACAACGCCCGACGTTGAAGTCCAGTTCAAACGGATCCTGCGGCACAGCTTAGTCGAGGACTAGTCATCGCACAGAGCGACCCACCTCGATGCAGAGACGATTCCGCTCACGCGAATCGTTGTACCTGCCCGATGACAACTGAGGGAGCTGGTTCTCAGCACTGAGGGAGCGCAGAAAAAGGTAAACCAACATCGTTTTGCCATCCCTTTGTGGACTTTTTCAGCAGGCCCGCACGTATAGATGCGACGCCTGTATTGTAGCTGAAATCTCGCGCATAGTAGCGGAACAAGTCGATCAGTCTTGACGCAAATGAGCTGCACGTGGGACGAGGTATACAATGGGAAGCTCACAGCTCGGCAACACTCTCATTATTTTCTGAATGCCAGCGAGTCCGCAATAACTCGATGTCATCGAAAAACCAAGTATTGTATCCAGCGAGGTGGGTGTCTTCTTTCGTGATTGGACGCAACGGCGGCATCTGCTGGAGATTCGGGAGGACCGGCGGGTTTTTGACGTGCACGAGGAATATATTACAAGAAGGACGTAGCCATAGGACGACAGCGTCCCCTTGTACGGGGAGTTAATTTTCCGTCGTTTGCTCCAGACTTTGACTGTGAAATATAAAAATAACATTAGTGATGAGCAGTAACACCATAAACACGCAGTTGTCGGCTTGCTAACGAAAGATCGCTTCAGCTTGGAGAAATCGATCCGTCTTTGGCCAGTCGACAATTGTGTGTTTATCGTGTGTCTTGGAAAGAGCAGAAGGCGCACGGAAGAGGACCAGCGTACGGACGCGCGTGGGGTCAATCATGGCGTAGCACATAAGAAGACGGGTGTTCTCAAGCGCAAGCCTGTTCTCAAACCCAATATCACAGGCAATGCCGAGGGGAAGGCCTGGCGAAGGATCCAGAGAGAGTTTAACGATAGGTATGCGCGCATGCGGCAGGGGCTTGACGTGAAATTTAGTCTCTGCGAGGGATGCTCATCATTATTGTGACGATCAAGAACGTGCCCACGAACCCCGTTCGAGGAGGTCTCCGAGCATTGTTACGAGATCCGTCGCTGAGAGGCGCTCCTCCGAGTCAATCAGGCAGCAGAGATCCATGTCTGGTACCCAGGTACCCTTGGTCAGCTTATGACAATGGCGAACAGAGTTCGGCCCACAGACCAGAATTGCGAAGACTGAAGCCGTTTGCGGTGCTCCCGAAGGATAGTAGACGGCTCTCTGGCTCGATGGTGCGGATAAGCCGCTCTAGGAGTTTGCGGACGTTCTCTTTAACGGCCATCTCCTCCCCGGTGGGTAACAATTCGATTACGAAGTCGAAGAGACATTGGGAAAGGTCCGCATAGAATCGGTGCCTGCTGTGCAGCCTGCGGTGAGGCGTGTGCTCGGGGCTGTCTGTCGGCTGGGAGTAAGCCATTGCCAGCAGTCGAATGTCCAGAGACAGTGCCAGTGCTCTGGTATTTTAAGCAGGCCGGTCACATAACGGTCACCGTTCCACAAATAATCGCCACGATATCTACTCCTTGCTCCCATTCATCTCTTTCCCTACTACTGACAACTCTCTACTAGTCACCTCTCGAGTGTCCTGTACCTGGATGAACAGTCCTGAGAATCCACGATCTCTCTGACCCCTTCTACTAGTAATGGGATCACCAATCATTGTTCCGAACCCAATTGCAAGTCAACCAAGGCATAATTGCAACAAAACATCCGAACTACTCAGCCAAGGATTCCACTTGCGTGGCATTCCCGGTTTCATGGGTACTATTTAACTCGAAACAAATCAACCAAGTTATGTATGTTGAAATCTATATCACCGCCGCGACCGAAATCCCGGCTCTTCGATGGACAGCAGGCCTTGAAACCTGCCACGTTCAGAACATGCTTTGGCCGTGGAAATTGGGCAGCGAAGGTTCCCGGGATTTGGGAAGCGCCTTGTGAGATCCCCAACTGCCGCTCTCCTCAAAGGCTAGCCTTTGATTTCAATGCTCGGCCTGGGTCGCGCTCGGCCCCTCGGAACGTCATCCAGCACATCTGCATCATCCTCTCAGCATTCTCAAGGATCACTGACGTACGCTGAGCCCCTCGGACCCGTCTCCTAGGGAGAGGCTCGGTCCCGCACCCGTCGTCAGCTTTATCCAGAAAGTCTGAGGCTCGAGTCAAGCTAATATCTATCGTCCTTGTCGGAATTGATCCCCGGAATATCACCGAATGAAGACGGACTATCCCCAAGTGCTCCCAGAGGACATTCGGCGACGGCCTTTTTATTCTAGCGGAGCTCCTGATATCTCACTAAATTCTTGGTGCGTACTTGGACTCGGGAATTTGCTCGTCCAGACTCCGTATTCAAGTCGGATCATTCGAGCGATCCCAGCAGTTCTCGGGTTCTTTTTTAGTTCCTGTCTCAGATTGATAGGCAGGTGAATGCAGAGACAGGTCCTTCCAATTTTTTCTTTCAGGCACCATAAACGGCCGGGCGAATCCAAGCTTACAAGTGAGGCAGATATCATCAGTTGCTCGGTTTCCTGACTCACTCCCAAAAAAATAATTCAAAAGCTTCCAAGCAAGCACCTATTTTTCAAGTAAACTCGTTGTCTCCATGAAGACCACAGTGTTCCCACCAGAGTCGACGGCATTTTGCTTCTGGGCGTTCCCAGCCCTCGAGGGCGCGCTGACACACCACGTTGAAGACTTTGACGGCCGTAGGGACATCCTTTTCGTTTCGTTGGGCCCTTCGTACATTTATTTAGCGGCAGAAATATAGAATTGTCGACGAGCTATTGAGGCGTCTGAAATGGCTACACGACGTATTTAGCTCATGGTCGGGATGCTGTTAAACTTGGTCGAAATCGCATCATGATTACCTCGAAAGCGAGAAGTAGGATGTCAACGAATATTCGAACCGTCCCAGATGGATCTATCCACGCACCCAGCCCCAAGAATTCAGTAGTCCCAAAAGCAATCCGGTTCTCTGGAGAGAATAGATCCACAACGAACGCAAACTCGCATTCCATTCCAATTCCCAAACATACATTTTGTTAGATCGTACTCGTAACATACATAACGGTGTCTCCGTCTTTTCAAAGAGTATTCCAATATTCTGTGTCTCATTACACCGCCCATGCGCCCTTCCTTCTTATTGACACCACACTTTGACTATTTGCGCTGTCTTTTGGCAGAACTGCCGCCTCTACCTTCGTCGTCACGCAACGCCCGCTTCAGAGGTCGTAGCTGGCGCATCTCATGCGCAACCTCGAGCAGCGTGTCCCGGCATTCAGCCCCGCGAGCAGGATCCACAGTTGGGAGCAGTAGCAGCGCACTGGCGAGTCGCGCGCAGAGATCATCGAATTTCCCGACGGGGATGCTCACTACGTCCGTGTCTGGAACTGCATCATCATCCTCGGCTGGAATTGCAAGCTCGTGAATACGTGCGCGAAAGTGAACAGGGAGAGGATACACATACACTCAGGAGTGTCTTTCTTTTGATTGTTTGTTTTGCGAGGAGATTTCGCGGGACCGGCAGTTTTTTCAACTTTTGCCGTCGTCGTCGTTTTGGATGTGGATGGCGTTTTCGCAGGCGCCGCTTTTTTGGGTGTGGTTTTCTTGCCGGAACTCATGGAAATTTTGCGATTCTTGAGGTACTTCTCCTGGGCCTCAGGCGGCACTTGGAACCACGTGTATTGCGAACACTGAGAGAAAGACGGTATTCACGAAAGAAACATACATAGAAGACAGTGCGCTTACCCTTTTCACTCGTTTATCAATTTTGTCCTGTTCCTCCCTACTTATGACTCTGGATTCCATGCTATATCGCGTTGCAGGCTGTCAGCATGAAAATATTTTCAGAAAGAACGAATGACAGCACGGCACGCACAAGCAGTCGTGTTCAGTCACAAAGGCATTCAACTCGGATTCGACCTCGGGGGAGAGGTGAAACTTGAGAACGAGGTTGTTGGTGAGGCCATCGCTGCAGTCGACTTCCTCGAGGTGTTGTAGGAACTTTTGCTTCGCCTGCGAATCAGTCAGTATTCAGAAGATTTTAGGGCAGAGGCGTGACAAGAGAAAAAAAGTGAGACCTTGTGAAGAGTGGCGTCCTCCCCGACATCATACTCGGACTTGCGGGGAGAGGACATTTGTGGATGAACCAGAACCGATGGCACTGCCACCTCATTGTCAAAGCCAAATAAAGCCGACATCTAAGTATTCTAACCATAACTTTACTGTACATACATGATTCTAGCCGACATGGTCTACTTGTTTATTTATTAGCTGCCTCCTGTTCCCGCTTCTCCGCAGCCTCCCGCCATGCCCCACCTTTTTGCACAACAAGCCATACCAGCAGCCCCACGAACACCAACAGCCCCGTCCAAATGGTGTACAGCCATCCTGCAGATACTCGTCAGTCAGAGCACGAGACAAAGGCGAACGATAAACATACCATCACCAACCGAATCCTTTCACCAAGGTTAGTGTGTAGAAAGGAAGAGAGAGAACCAAACGCGAAGCGAAGTGGAAAACGCACCTGTAGCGGCACAGCAATCTCCGTCGCCACGAACGCCGACATGCCTCGGAAGGCGCTGTTCGTTGCAACAGCAGTGGCCGAGCGCCCGTTGTTTGCGTCAACGATGTACGCCAATGTTGAGGTATATGCCCAGCTGAAAGCGGAAGTGATAAAAAAATCCAATGCAAATGAACAGCCGATACAAGCGGAAGGAAGCGGAAGGAATGGGGACATACATCATGAAAAACCCGGATAAGAAGAGGAAGACACACATCGCGGAGACGTGGACGTGTTTCTCTGAGACCCACCCGTAGGCGAGGACTGAAGGCGGCAGGAAAATGAGTCCATACTTGGTGCTTTCCAGACGCATCTAATGCGCCGTTGCGGTGAGTCCTTGGTAAATCATAGAATTGTAAAAAAACAGAATGCAGACCTCGGGATAGCTGACACCTCCATTGGCAGCCTTGAGCCTTGCGAGCTTCACATCGGACCACCGCCCGCCTAATACGCTGCCGGCGAGGTTGCCTGGATTTTGTGCTCATCAGTAGAAGCAGCTGTAAACACGGTAATAGATATACCCAGTCCAAACGAAAGCAGAACTAGTCCGACCTTCAGCGCATTGTATCCGTATGCGGAGCTGAGTGTCCGCGAGGCGGTGAAAACCACAATAAAATTGAACGCAAAACATAACCCTGTGTCGAGACGCTCAATCAAGGATTCCAGTCAAGGTTGGACGACAATACACACCAGATGCAAATAATATTACCAGGTTGTTCATCCTCCGTACCACCAGCCAGAGAGGCTTGATTGGGTTAACGTCACTTAGGGTGAGCTTGATGTTCGGAAGAGCAGCAACAACATCGGGGCTGTTGGACAGATTTGGATCTGGCCTCGGCTGCTTTTCCAAATCTGCAGGTAGGCTGCTGCGTTTGTCGCTTGTGGGCTCCTTCTCCACGACGGTCGCGGTGCAGCTGGTCGCAGCAGACGCTGCAAGTGACCTGAGCCGGCTCTTTAGCACGTTCTGATACGTTAGACTTCGTTCCTTTCGGAAGGTGTCTTTCAAGAATAGTAATATCAAAACTCCGCTTAGTCCAGAGACAGCCGCGAGGAACCAGAATGGTGCGCGCCAGCTAAAACCTGTGGTAAGAACACCGCCCATGATGGGGGCTAGACTAGGCTGCAAGGCATTAAGCATGGGGTAGAGTTTGAGCTGTTCGTACATACCCCCAGGAGCGGCGCTGTGAGGTGGTAAGTACGTGTGAGATAGGCTGTATCGGATACTCACCCATATAATAGATTCCCATTTTCTGTCCGCGCTCGACTGGGTCAAAGATATCCGCTAATGTGGCCGCACCTATGTTTCAATTTACGATCATGAGGGAGATTGGTGAGCGTAAAGGGCGGTCTATACCAATAGCCATGACAGCACTCGACCTGCAACAAGAATGAGTCCAAGCCACGGGAAGTACAAAAACCAGCATACCCAGTCGCTTGTACGCATCGAAAAAGAATGACCCTGAGGGTTGTTATATAACCAGACCCATACAAGGGGATGAAATATTGGCCGCTTACAGCCCTATTGTCTTGCTCGTCGCAACCACAACAGACCCCGCGGTAGAGATCGCGATCGAAACCACATATACCAGCTTCCGCCCTTTGACTTCACTGATTGCGCTCCAGAACAAAGGCATGACACCCTGAAGGGCAATGAAGCTACTTAATGACCAGCTAATTTGTGAGGCCGTCGCTGGCAGATCCGCTTCCATCTCGGCAATAGCAGCTACCTCCATGGTTGAGAAGGTTGGTTGAAAGACAAGGAGCGGTCTCACGATTCTGGATGTTCGAGGCAAGACCCGCGATCATGGAGGCCGACGATACGAGGGCAAGGACGACGTTCTGCGAATGCTGAGCGTCATGTAGACGAGGTGAAGAGAATAAAGACCTTGCGGAAGGATGACCAGCCGCGGGGGTCGTCCTCCACGGGCATATGTTCGATGTCAAACGTTTGGTGGGATTTGAGGTCCACATCCGAACCAGCTGGACGCGACTGTGACTCGTCCGAGGTCACTCCAGCAGACATTGGAATACCGCGCGAGGAGAGATAAACGATGATGGAGGACTATGACACTGCGTTCACTTTATAACAGACCATTGAGGAAGGTAATCCGAAGAAAACCGATTCAAGGAAACCATGTGGAACTCGGCACGACTATGCCGGTCGGTTCATCGTTGGCCCTTGCAACATTCTTTCGGTTCTTCAGAATGCTCTTGAGAGAGCGGCGAGGCTAGAGGTTAGAGGTTAATGAAACCTGGGTACGGGAATCCTGTTTAGGGCATTCATCGACATCTTGGAACCATTTTGCATGTCCGAGGCTCGAGCTTGTTGGTATGTTTCATTTTGAGCACGTTGAAGTCGGTCCAAAGAGACTTGAGCTTGTGGCACCGCGTAAATGTGAACGGCACTCGGTATTCGAAACTTGGCGCATGGCGACGAAGCGATTGAGCAACGAGTAGCAAAAGGAACTAAGGAAGTCGGTTTTATCGGTGAGTGATGCGATCAATGTTTCCACCGGTCCGGACACCGCAGCCGACTCTACTCCTACTTCATGATCACCACACCGTGAAGATGTGAGCGCGCTAATGGTTCTATTGCTTTAACCCCAGGATCGCCCCGCTGTGGATTACCACTGGATTCACTCTGCCCTAGTTTGTGGCGCGCTAGACGCAGCTTCTGGATCGCGACAAGATGATGAAGAAGCTGTACAACGGGAATTTCCACTTCGACTAGGAAGTGGACCACTGCCGGGCAGGGACGCGCACCGGAAATTAAATCGAGGAACCTCTCCCTCATGATTACGGCGAGCGAGCCGGCACACAACATGCACGTAATGCGTTTCTCTGGCGCAGCGGTCGTGGCCGTGGCCGTGGAAGTCAAGGAAGGATTCACCCTCAAAATACCGAAACTCGTTGAAAGGCTCAAGCGGCTCCGAATCTCAAAGTCAGATTCGTGGTGCAGACGTCGCGATCGATTGCTTAGACCAGGGAACACACTATCGCTGGCATTAGCGAGGTCCATATCGTAATTTGTATGAAGGCGCGATCGGTCTTTCTTTCGCTGTTCTATAGATTCTAACTATGCAATATAGGATCCTGAGAGACTACGAATTTGTGCGATCTGTGTTCCATACCTGTATCGCTTGAAGCAATGCCCAATTTCAGCCCGGTACAAGTATGAAGTCTTTGGTTCTGACGGATTTTGCCGCTGATGAAGAATCGGGGTAGCTCCGAATAGTTCGTTCAAATGGGCAATGACGCTACGGCGACCGACACACCGACGAAAGTGAAGTTTTTTTCCTCGGCCGAAACAATTACAAGATGTCGAAACAATTGCAGCATGTACGGCCGAGAGTAATTTTTTCTTTTGTGAGAGGCACTTTGAAGATTCGATGACGACATACACAAAATAGTCAATGTTCCTGTATGTCCAAATTATTTCAGCCCTTCTTACCAGTCACAGGATATCGCGGACACGACACCACACTCAGAACTGAATCCAGTTACTGCAAGCGGGATTATTGAAATCGTTATGGGAGGATTAATGGTAGAATTGATGTACAGACCTAATTTCGACTTCGTGATTTTGGTATCTCTTCCTGTGAATTCTCGACGTTGTGGTTTGAGTAATACCATACTAAATAGGGTAGTCTTCAAACGTATCCTCATTGCTCTCTGTTGCTGCAAGTTCTGAGCAAGCTGATCAATAACATGGCGGGTGTTATCAACGTCGATGGATCCAGTATAGCTGTGGCCAAGGAGTGACTTCGACAGCCTTCTTATTCGACACGGCTTTCTTCTCATCTTGTCTGTTAATGAAAATTGCCAAATTGGGAAGGGAGCGTAGCACTGTTTCGCTGCGTTTGGCGTATGATCCCATCACACTCGTCTTCAGCGCCCTCCTTGTGTACTTCGGACTGGTCTCGTATCTATGCATCCTGGATGGTTTTTCAATCCAACCCCTGAAGAAAGAATCAGCTGGATTTGCGGAGCGAAAATCACTGGAATTCCTTTTTTGATCCAGTCAGCCACCAAGCTTGGATTCCGTGCACTCCTGTCTCTCCTCCCATTCCTTCTTGCTTCCTGCTCTCATCTATCTGCATCCAAAACCGCTCTACCAGTATGTCTTTCAACCTATCTCCTGCTGTACGTATTTTTTCTACTCGACAATGCATTGTGCGCTGACTCCCTCCAGTCTGCTCAGTCTGAATTTGCTTCCATGAATAAGGAAATCTCTAGCTCTTACATCGATTCCCTCCTTGTCAAGAACCACCTTACGGTACGATTGCGCTCCTCAGTCCAGTCCGCTGACCTCATTTCCTATCATACAGTCCCCCACGCTCGTTGAACGCACCCCCTCGCTTGACGATTTTGAACAGCTCCTTCTCATAGGCCGTGGTGCTACTTGTTCTGTTTATCTTGTCCGTCAGAAAGCCACCGGTTGCCTTTACGCAATGAAGCAGATGGCGAAATTCGACCAGCCTGCGGATGCAGAGCAAGAACAGCGCATCCTCAAGGCTATCGCCACGCTCTCTGACGCTCCTCGATCACTGCTTTCGTTGGAGGCCAGCTGGACTGATGCAGAGTATTTCTACCTTGTCACTGTAAGCTTTTCTCGCTCGCACCTTGTTCCTATTGCTCAAGGGCATTTCCAGCCGTGGCACGAGGGGAAAGATCTGTCTACGATGCTCGCCAATGGCCACAAGTTCACTGAGGACCGCGTCAAAATATATATGGCACAGCTTCTCCTTGCCGTCGAGGCTCTCCACAAGATGAACGTAATCCACCGCGACATCAAGCCAGCGAATATATTCTTGACCAAAGAAGGCAACGTAGTCCTCGGCGACTTTGGGTTTTCGAAGCGCTTCTGCACGACACTGATGAGTGGTGCAGAGGAGGAGCCGACGGAGATCTCTTTCGATGTCCATCCAGAGGCTACCTGCGGTTCCTTTTTGATCCCACCGTCAGAGGATATGTCGTGCACCACCCGCGACAGCACCGGCACTCTTCATTGGATGTCCCCGGCGCAACATGCAGGGACGGACTATTCTTATGATGCGGATATGTGGGCGCTAGGTTTATTGATGTACAAAATGCTTACCGGTCGGCTTCCATTCGGGGACGGTGCGGACGGCATCGCGGAGGTTCAGGTCGCGTACGCCACTGAAGTTCTCAAGTTCCGACCCGAGGACGTCATCGACCCCTGCGCCCAGGACCTCATTCACGGCTTGCTCTCCAAGAATCGGCATACACGGACGACTCTTGCCCAGGCCAAAGCCCACCCTTATTTTGAAGGAGTGTGAGTGCATACCGCGGTTTCCCATCCTCACCGAGCTCACCCATCTTTCTTGTTCTTAGGAATTGGACTGCGGCGGCGCGCCACACGGGCCCTGCAACCTGGGCGTCGAGGAAAGCGTTCGTCCCTAAGACTGCGCGTAAGACCCCTTTGACGACCGGCGTCCCTTACGAATACGGCCAAGACAATCTTCCTGACTTCGTGTTCATCAAACCCGGCTTTTTCGAGCCACCCCCTGGTCCCATCAAGGCCTTAGTCCTCAAAGTCGCTCGAGTCCTCGGATACAAAGGCAAGAAGGCGAAGACCCATACCGAGACGCACTCTCGCGTTCCGACGAAGTTTCTCGACAAGCCTGAGGCCCAGTCGGTTTTCTACACGATCTCTTTGACTCCGCCTGCAAACGAGAAGACGGACATGGACGATCGTCAACTCCCTGAGTCCAAGGTCGCAAGAAAGCCTCGTCTCTGTCTAGCATCAAAAGTATACTCGTTCTTCAAGGCTCCTTCCAAGGCCCCCTCCGCTGCGCCCCTTGCAACTTCTCAAGTAATCTCGGACAAGCCCAGCCTAACCAGCGGTTCGCTTTCTGCGTTGTCTAACCACACGACCAGGAGCTCCAAGGCCGCCGGGAGAGCAACGCCCAACGCCAAGAGTCCTTTCTCGTTTATCTCGGTACTTCAGTCGTTCCTGCCATGCGCGTCCCCAATGCCAAAGATCAGGATCGACAAGCCCCATAACCACGGCACTCCCAGCAGTCCCCCTCTAAGCCCGGAGTCTGGCGCCGCGTGTTCATCTTCGAGTTCCAGTGGTAGGTCCTCGCCTGGTACTTGCGTGGTAGAATTCTTCCGTCGCCGGTTTCGTTTCAAAGTCAAGTGCGATACTCTGAAGGGTCTCGATTTGACAACATGTTGACCGCGGTTTCACTCTTTGCACTTGATTTCTTTTCAAGAACCTTGTGCCCCCATCTCTCTAAAACGTATTGGGCTTCGCTTCTTTCTACAAAACACCTCTCGATCTCTCTCTACGGTGACTCGTTTCTCTTTATTTCCATTTATCTCGGGAAATTTGACAGCCCTCTAGATCCTCCATAATTTCTACCTGATATCCATATCTCTCCACTAAAGCGTGTCCAACTCGGCGCGCTCTAATAATCATTCCTCTATACCCATTTTATGGTACGTCATCTATATCTTAGCTTATCTAGGTGAATTTGACACCTTCGTCTCAGGCTCACTCAATTCCCCTCCTCGATACCCGGTGCTGCGGTATTTGCGTCTGAAACGTATCTTAGGCTTGCATTCTATAACGATCCTTCCGCACCTCTTCGGTACTTCATCTCTGTTTTCAATTCTAAATCTGACGCTCACTCTAGGCCTCTATTCTAAATTTTGCCCTCTTCTTTGTTTTTCTCTATAGTATTCCTCGATCATTCTTTACAGTACTTCATCTGTTCTCTTTCATCTAAGCAAATCTGATGACCACTCGCTTTATGCTTCGTTTAGGCTCAACTAATTCTACATACGACCTCCACAACTATTACGGCCGCCACAACTATTACGACCCCAACAACTATTGCGGCCCCCACAACTATTACGACCCCCACAACTATTCCCAACCACACTACATACTAGGATGTTTTTTAATCCCGGAGCGCTGTCGAGCGAGGGAGAGGGCAGAGTTTGGTGCCGGCCCAGAGGAGAAGAGCGTTGGACGAGTGAACATTGCCGGGTGGGCCGCCTTTTGTATATCTTCCGAACCGCTTCAGCGCAAGATGCGACTCGGAGAATGTAGTATCGAAGCGCGACGTGTGTAATATCAGTGGCTACAGTACATATTAGTGATATAATGCATCTTCTTATTTTCAAGAGTAAGAGTAATTGAGTGTGCGAAGCTGAATTTTCCAAGTCCTTCAACCTTTGAAAATTCAGAGTCGCAAACCGTGCAACAACACAGATGCGCTCCACAAGGACCCATAAAGCGCCTTGACCGCATTGGGAAAGATGCGGGAAAGTGGCTGTGTTATCGGTAATCGAGGTTTCCCTCCAACCTCTCGGACCTCCAGCTCGGGGCCAGCAAGAGGTCTGTAGTTGTATTTATACAATAACCCGGTCGATGGCCTTCTTCACGCGCCCGCAATCTGCCAATGCCGCTATCAAGATAGTGCGCCCGACGACGGGTGAGGACTCTGACCTCAAGTTGGCATCGCGCAAGGGTTCGTATTGGTTGGTTTCGTTCATTCAGCCATCTCGCTCACCTATCGCAGACTCTGTCCAGCGGCAATGTAGGAATATCATGATTTACGGGTGTGCTATCACATGTAATAGTTGAGTGATTGAACCACTGACACGGACGCTGTCAGCTCTTGCAAATTCGAGAACAAAGGATGTGCCTATTATCATCCTCCGGTGCGTCTCACTTTTTTGGGTCGTACATATGACCGATATTCTCCAGGCGCCAGACGCTATTCCAACGGCGTGCGTCTCGTCCATTATTATGTGTTGTGCCAATAATTTCTATAATATACTTGTAGTCCGCGAGCGGAGTCCCCTGTCAAAGGCCTCTCTCCCACCCTTACCGCGAAAGCCGTCAATGCACCAGTCTTTGTCCCCAAGATGGCTGTGCGCATCCAGACGTCCACCCCGCCACCCGAGACTCCGTACGCTCTTGTTACCTACGCTCTACTCGCCACCTCACGATGTACAGGCCGTCTCCTCAGCTTGAGTACCACGACGCACAGCAACAGCATCAGGAGGCCTACAACGAGTACGCGTATCCTGCTGTCGGCGACGATCAAATCCACGAGGTGTGTTTTCACCTCTGTATATCTGTCTTGGGATTCTTATCTCGGCCCAGATGAGCTCCAATAATTTCTATCCTGATTCTCATTACGACGCGTACGACCCCACAACGGAACACCCTTATTTTGCGACGCAAGCCCCATTTATGCGCCAGCCTGTGAGTTACATTTCAATGCGATTGGAGACGGCCATTTAAGTGTCTGGCAGCTCAATTACCATCTTTATACATCTGCCATCCCGTCGGTGTTTATTTCTTCTACTACGGATTCTCATTTTATCCCGCCCTCATCGGACCTGCGTTCACTCTTGCAAGGGCGGAGTGAGGATCTGCACATGGCGCCTCCTCAGGGCATGTCTTCGTTTCCTCCTAAATTGTGTTGGTAGCTAATTTTACTCCAGGTCTCAATCTTCCGGAAGAGATGCAGGGATACCACTCCCTCATCCCTCTAGAGAACACCGGAGGTTCCACCGAGCGCCGCAAGTTTGGCAACTGGAACTCCACCGTGTACCGCGCAATCAACTCCCTCGACGGCGGGACATACTGTCTCCGCCGAATCGAGAGTGCGCATTCTTTTCCTGCCTCAATCGGGCGGCTTTTTGACTGATAGCGTGCACACTTAGATTATCGCATGCACAACCAAGCGGCGTTCGGTGCCATCGAGACATGGGCGAGCATTTTGCACCCCGGGGTTGTCGCCGTGCATGAAGCGTTTACAACGCATGCGTTTGGTGACAGCTCGCTCGTCGTCGCGTACGCGTATCACCCGCAGGCGCAGACGCTCTTTGACGCGCATCTCAAGCTCAC
The DNA here is from genome assembly GCA_029281435.1 of Mycena haematopus. Taxonomy (NCBI): domain Eukaryota; kingdom Fungi; phylum Basidiomycota; class Agaricomycetes; order Agaricales; family Mycenaceae; genus Mycena; species Mycena haematopus. The sequence goes on from JARJCV010000066.1 coordinate 153,588, forward strand.
CCCGCCGTCGTACCAACATGGCACGCGCGTCTTCCAGCCGCAAGCGCAGGCGCAGATTCCCGAGCGCACGCTGTGGTCGTACATCGTGCAGCTCTCCGGCGCGATCAAGCGCGTGCACGACGCGGGGCAGGCGCTGCGCATGATTGACATCACTAAGGTGCTCGTCACCAGTAAGAATCGGTCAGCTCTTACTCTGCCATTGCTTTCGTCGGTTCTGATATATGGATGGACAGACTCCGCGTCGGATCGTGCGGAATTGTGGATGTGTTGATGTACGACACACCACAGGATGTGCACCTACTCCAGCAGGAGGATCTGACGATGTTCGGGCGGTTGGTGTTCGCGCTGTGCACGGGGAATGTCATGGCAGCCAGCGGGGCCAACTTTCAGAAGAGCCTAGAGGTCATGGGACGGTTGTACACTCCGGAGGTCAAGACTGTCGCCCTTTTCCTCGTTAATAAGGGCGGGCCGCATAAGAATATCGGGCAGTTGCTGGAGATCATCAGCTCGAGGGTGGCTGCTGAGATGGGAGATGCACTTAGGTTTGGACTACGATCTATTACTTGATTGTCCTCGGCGCTTACCTGTGCTTGTAGCGCTGCGGATACGTTGGAGAACGAGCTCATGGGCGAGCTTGAGAACGCTCGTCTTGTACGCCTTCTGTGCAAATTCGGCTTCATCAACGAGAGACCCGAGTGCGTGCTTTTTTGTTCTCTATCCTGAGCTCTGGAAACTCACTGTGTGTTTGTCTTTCTTCTAGATTTGCTCGTGAACCACGATGGTCTGAGACGGGCGACCGGTACATCGTCAAGCTCTTCCGCGACTACGTATTTCACCAGGTCGACGAGAACGGGAATCCGGTGGTCAACCTCTCACATGTGCTCACTTGTCTCAACAAGGTTTGTTTCAATCTTTTTGCCTGTGTAGTAGACGCTCATGCTTACCGCCCTGTACAGCTTGATGGGGGGACAGACGAGCGGGTGATGCTTGTTTCGCGCGACGAACAGAGTTGCCTCGTCGTGAGCTACAAGGACATCAAGTCATGTGTCGAGTCCGCTTTTACGTTCGTCGCTTCTTTCTGCCCTCGCAAATCTGACTGACGCGTCCATACACATAGCGAACTTGCGCGCGCGGGGACCTCAGGAACCAACGCGGCGACGGCGGGAGGCCACCGCTAATACCAAGAAGGATTGGAAGGATGGACGGACGTATGCAATAAAGGTCGAGGAGTTGCATAAAATAGGTACAATCAGAAAAAGACGAAGAAAATAGAAAAGCATGTTCCTTCTTTGTTTGTTGGCTCGAACTGCCCATGCACCGCTAACTGCGGACCCTGTCACCCAGAAACCCACCCTGGAGACTCTCCTCACTCCCTCGTGTACTCGTTCGTGCGAGTATCGTGTCGAGACCCAGCGATCATGATACCTGCGGAAGTATGGATGGCACGCGCTTTGGCCGACGCTGCAGATAAATAGTCGATGAGAAAATAGGAAGAATCATTCGAGCCTGAGAAGGAAGGTGTAAATTTAATCCATGTAGCCAAATAACTGAAAATGGACGCGAAAATTAGCTTGGCGACCGATACTACTAATAGCTGCCGGGGAAGCGCGTCAAACTTCGGTCGAAAGCTGAAAAGAATGAGCGTGATGGGATCAATCGCCCAAGACGGGCAACGCTACGCTCTCTTCTCAATTTGGCAATTTCCCTGTGCGCCGAATTTGTGACAAATCAAAAGAACCCCGAGTGCAGTAGGCCAACTTACCGCACACCGTGTATGCAGTAAATCACCTTAATTCAGACCTCGCCGGGCGACCGCAACTCAAAACAAATGCGGAATTGGCTCGATTCAGGTGAGTACTGGTACGCCGCTAATGAATCCATACAATATATGTGCAACTTAGATTCCGGCCACAGAGGTCAATCCCGGAATATTCACCAAACTCTCTGGACCGCAGGACCCCTTTGTAGCATCATCCAATTGGGCCGTATTGTTCTTGCAACTTTTTCGCTGTAGTGTTTGCACCATGCATACGGCCCGCCGTGACAATCAAGGGTTATGTTGTCCCGAAGTCATGGCTTGGTCATGACTGTATATAAATAGGTGCGAACTTCGGGCAATGGAACCCTTTGGAAACCATATGCATCCGCGACTCATCATAACCCGATATTAACGTCTTGGAACCATTCCGAATGAATATTGTCCACCCGAATGAAGGGTCTGAATACACCGCGACGACGCCGGATAATTGTTTTTCCTTGGTTTTTCCTTCTGGCGGTATAAATCACATTTTCCGATATATCTGAAGGCAGAGGAAGCAGGGTCGATGATTCTGCTGCGATCAAATTCATATGTGGAACGACATGGCATTAAGAGTAGTACTATGTACGTGGTGGATTCGACATACCTCCCACTGCTGCAAAGGAGCGTAATAGCGATACAAATGGAAACCGTCATGTACTACGGTACAACAACAAGTCTCCCCTGATTAACAATACTACATGATAACAACAAATCCGCAGTCCTTGTCCGTGTGTAAGTAAGTGTCCGTAAAGGTTTTTTAGTTCACCGAGTCGTAAACAGTAAAGGAATGTCTTGAGGCGGCTGTAGTGTGATGCCGCCCGGCTTGCGTCCGCTCATAACTTTCCTCGCCCACTCCACCGTGCACCCGTCGGCTAGTTGAATGCGATGGCGACGGAGGAGAGTTGAGACTACAACCACGAACTCAACCGTGGCGAATTTCTTGCCCGAGCAGGCGCGCGACCCTTCTGAGAAGGGCAGGAATGTGCCCGGTGCGGGCTTGAGAATGCCCTGGGATGTGGAGGATGAAACGGACAATGCGGGAGAGGGGGGGCGGTGGGTAAGAAGGAAGTGGGAAAACCCGGGGGTAGGCGGCGCTTCAAGCAGGTCTGAAGAGTGCTTTTCGGTGTTGAACCCAGTGGATCTGGGGGAAGGAGGGGGGCTCTGAAGCCACCCCTGCTTCTCGTAAGAGGGTGAAGCTGGAGGCGTAAAGGCAGGGGTCCCCCCGTCCGCGACCATCCATCGCAAAGGGTTCCATACTTTGGCATCGTTTCCCCAGACTTTGGGATTGAAGTGTATACCGCAGCCGTTAACTGAAATTCGCGTGCCTTCGGGAATCACATAGGTTTGTCCGTCGAAGGAAATCTGCTGATCAGAGCTGGTCCACTTGTTGGTCATTCCTGTCGGTGTATAGACACGCGTTGTTTCATACTGAGAAGATTTCAAGACGAATTCCCGGAAACTCAGGGGAACGCCACTCACCATGATCGCAAACGCCCATCTAGACCTCGAGAAGTCTTTTTCATAGCTGAGCTCAGTCCGGCCTTCCCTCAAGGCTCGCTCGTAGATCGAATCAATCTCGTTCAAGAGCGCATCCTGAACGTCAGGATTGAGAGCGAGGGACAAAAGGGCGTAGTGCAGCGTATTGGCCGTCGTCTCATGCCCTGATAAAGCAGGTCAGGGAGGCTGTTCGGGATAGCGGAAAATGGGCGATCTTACCGGCGAACAACATGATGAACATATTGCCCAACACCTCCGACTCGCTCATGGGTCGACCAAGTTTGTCGTCGTTTTCTGCCTGAGCGCGAAGAAGAACGGAGATCAGGTTTTCCTCCCCGGGGGCCGCAGGTTTCTCTTGTTCTTGGTCGAGCATACCCTTCATGTATCCTCCGAAGGCTGTGTAGGCTTCCCAAGCCCGTCCCCACGTCGAGTCCTTGCGACCGAAGAATCGCAGTGCCCAGTGCGGTGTCAAGAAGATCGGCATAAGATGTGCAGTGAGTTGTTCCATGGACTCCCGGTACGAGAGCGAGGTCTGGACCGCGCATGGCGGGTTGGAAGACCACGTCAAGGGTGTCGCGTACGCAGATCCAGTGATGACGTTCAACCCAAGCCTAAACAGATCGCCCCCGATGCTGTTCGCCCGGAGCGAGGTAGGAGAAGTCGGAGTCCAGGACTGCATCATGAACTGGGCCTGGCGCATCCCTTCGCGCCATACGTCCGAGTGGATGCGTTCACTGAACACAGGGCCCGTTACACGTCGGTGAAAGCGCCAAATGTCTCCATCGGTGTTGATGACATTTTTGCCGTATATGGCGATGATGGCTGGTCCAGTCAGGATATATCTTCGCGGCTTAAAAGAATTCGCTCACCTCCGGTATTGGGGGGCTTGGGGAACGCCGCTCGCTTGCCGTTGACCGTTGTGGCCACCTTGGGGTCCGCGACGATCATCGTCAGTCCCATGGGCGAGACTGTCAAAAACACGTCGCCCATCTCCTCGTGGAGCTCGTACCCGTCCGGTCGGCCCATCGTCAACAGCTTGTGCAGCTTGGTCCCCGGTTCGAGCAAGCCGAGCTTCTTCAAAACCTGGAAAAGAAAGAACGAGAAAAGACCCGGTGGGAAGGGGATGACTTTAAAGGGTAGGCCGGTCCTCCGGGCTGCTCGCAAGTGCCCGTACAAGGAAACGAGGGGCCGGCAGACTTGAACGAGTCCATAGAGGACGCTGGCCAAGATGGCGCAGGCGAGGAGGGAAAACATGAAGGAGTGTGTGTCAAACGAGGGGGGGGAGTTATAAAGGAGCGGAAAGGAGGAAGGGGGAAGACGGAAAGGGACTCGGAGGTCTGACATGCAACCGAGTGATCTGGATCATGGAACCACCCAGTGCCCTGCCACTTGCCATTTGCCACACATATGATGTGCACAGAAGTTGCCGGCGCCATGCACGTCCTGATATATCTTGTATATCAGGGATCTCGCAACAAGAACAGCGTATGTAGATTGTTGCTACTGCTTTCCGGAAACTGTCAACGGAGGTTGTGTCAGCCGAGATAAGATAGCGGAGACTTCAGCCCCTAACAGTGATCCGTCGAGTTTGTTCCAATCTCGACGGCAAGCTCCCAGACCCGCCTACCACGTTACATCCTGATTCAAGATTGAAACTTGTTCCACTGGACAAGAGACAAAAGAAAGAATTCATACAATAATTTTGAGCGCGTAAAACCAAAATTAAGGCACTCAGTATCCGATGGATATCGAGTTGAATTAAATTCGGACTGTCAGTACAGACCTTGCGCACAGCTCCGGTGACGGGTTTACAATTTGGGGAAAGACCGTGTTTTGCGCCTTCGCTGTGCGATCGTGCTCCATTCAGCAGAGCCCTATATCTATTTTGTCTGAAAACATAGCAATGAGGGGGTGAGAGCAAGTAAGGGGGAATACAATGGAGATTAGACCGTTATCGATGTGGGATTGACATAGCTTTGAGCAACCAGATTTGAGCAACCGGCCTGCTCTGCGAAGTCCTAATCCAAAAAAACCAGTGATTCGATCCTCAAATCGCGCAAGCGCCCCTGCTGCGTCGTTTGTGCGCTTACAATCTGAATGAGCATAGATTCTCCGCGTGGTGCACGCCAGAAATTGACACTTACCAGAGAAGTTTGTCAAAGTGAATCCGATAATGGGCGCGCACAGTTCTCCTGGAACCTGATTATTACGAGTTCTAGGTATTCGTTGAAAGACGTCGGACAGTGACCTAGAGGCCGAGTAGATCATTTCAATCTTCGGCTTATTTTGACCGGGTCTCTCGCAAATAGACGCTAGGACGATCCTTATACGTCGCATCAGGATGTTGTGGACCGTTCACCACCTTGACTTCGCTTGTCTTCAACACCGTCCGAGGCCAATCCCGAGTAATCGAGGCCAGTCCCGAGAATCTTGCGCCTGACAAAAGTGCGGCTCCGAAAGACTTGAGCATCGGATCGATGGTTGTGCGGTATGTCCAGCCCGGGGCCAGATTCCATTTCGTAGATAGAGAGGCCCGCAGCATAGGTAGGCCCGGAAAAACCGGCCTGAACATCGGTTCCTAGCCCCCCTAGTGCAAAGGGTGCCTCAGGGTTCTCTCCTTTGGTTTTATTCCGGGGTGGATCCTTCAGGTAGCCGGTCCATAGTCCGAGTCTGCGCGTGGCATAAAATCAACTGGTCACCTTTCGCTGCCTCAGTATTAGTGCCTGGTCCAACAGTTCGAACTGCCTGAAATTGAATACTGTCAGACATCTGCTATTTTGGACTTGACTTGAGCACGGTGACCGTCAGCTGAAGCTTCGGGGTGATGGATTCGTGATGACAGTTGAAACAACAACTGAAGAAAGACAGAGAAAGGCCTATGTTTCGACGGGAACCGAGAACCGAAATCAATTTGTTGGACGATGAGTGATTTCATAGACTTTGCAGAAGCGGGGCTTATAAGGTGTTGCTTCGGAATTGCTTAATGCTCCGATACAGGTGGCGACCAGCGTGAAGCCTGGAATAGTCGGAATTGGAAGGTGAGTGAGAGGGAGCTCCGCAAACAGACATGCGCGCAACATTGGACGTCCACAAGGGCCGCGGCCGATCATCGTCGCCCAAAAATCTTCCGTCGAAAGGCAGATTATCTTTCCGGATGTACTTCTCCGTCACGAAGATGTGCAGCTCTGCGAGTCTGTAAAACATAGCATGGTAGGCGTACGTTTCAGCTCACCGGGTTCGTGAGTCTAGGAGGAAAGATGAATGGCTGAGAGAGGGAAGGCATGGGATTTGAATGATCTTCTGTGTTGAGCCATCCCCGGGGCCGACACCGTGACAGCGGGTAAAAAGGTACGAGGAAGCCCGGGTCAGAGGAGGATGGAACCAGATGAGACCCCACGCTTGGCCGACTCGGGATGGGATCAAGTTGCAGGAAAAAGCGGGATACAGAAAGCTTGGAGCTACGGAAAGGCGCATCCGTACAGAGGGCGAATCCAGAGTAAGGAGACCCAAAAGGGACGCGAGCGCAGTTGGAAAAAAACGCGTCCATCGGAAGCGAAAGACGGTTTCTCTGAGGTCGCAGACCCTCGGTCCGGAACCGTGGCTGTGCATGTATCTCAAGGCTTCTTCCTGACGGCGCGTAGCACCTCTGCGGCCGCCAGATTATATCTGCCGACCGGGCGACGCGACGCGATGGTGACGGACGGCCGCCTCTCATCGAACCTTATTATTTATAATAGTGAGGAACAAGTTTGAAGAAACCATTATACACTTTCATCCAAATTCGAATAGGTTACAACAGAACTATCATACCTCTTTAGTGTATCAGTATCGTAACAGGAACTAGAATCATTATCATGTCTAAGCGTGCTCTCACAAACGCCGTGCGCTCACTAGCACACCCCCGGCTTGACCGTTCCCGGTCCCGGACTTGCACCCCTGCTCCCCACCCTGCTCTCGACCCGGCTCTCGACCCGGCTCCCAGCACGGCTGCCCATCCTGGAGTCGTCGTAGTCGCTGCCCTCTGCACGGAGCTCCGCATGGCCCTTGAAAAGATGTATGTTAACGCGCAGAAGACAAGGAAGGGAGGAAAACAACAACGCACCATCTTAACCAGCTTGGCGTCAAACGCGCGGTGGCGGTATCCACTCACAATGCGTTCGAGGAGCTCGGACGTCGACACACCTGGGGTGCGGCGCGTGGGGATGAATTTCCCTACAAGAGTATCAAAAACAAAATCGAGGAAGAGAGGTGAGGAGCCGGGAGACGCACCCAGACCCTTGCAATACGAATACACGTCCTCATGCCCGCTCGCAGCGTAAGGCTCTTCGTCGTGCGCGACATAGTCAATTTGATACTTGTCCAGGAAGGCCTGGTCGATGATCCATGGCGCGTCGGCGACGATCTCGTCGACCCAGCGGCAATGGCGCGCGGCTTCGAGGCTGGGGTGCGTTTGTTAGTCAACGTGAGCGAAGGAAGAACACATAGGAAGAGGAAACAGATGGAAGGACTAGAAGGACTAGTATACTATATTGATCCCGTAGAACACGGAAAACCCGACACGCGAAACGCAAAAAAAAAAGCTCCACTGCGCCTGTTGTCGCGACGAACGCCCAATGCGCAAATCCGACTGCACCGCTAACTGGAGAGCGCAAAACTACGGCGAAGTGAAAAACAGCTCGAAAACTCGACGCACCGCTCGGCATGAGTCATCACCCCACGAGCTTTGTGCTCAATGACCTGCTCGTCCGAATTCACGCCAACAAGTAGATAGACGGAGGGGAAGGAAAGCTTGGCTTGGCGGAGTTGTAATGCATGCCTGGCACGTCGGTTGGATGGGGTAAAGTCTTATGACGAGCAGACGCACCCAAAATGGAAGAGGTCGTAGACGCCTGTGTGACGTCAGAAAAGTAGTGCAGACACAGAACGAGAGGCACGCACCATCGGCATACACGCGCACAGGCCTATCTGTCGGTGGCGGATTAATCTTATACGTGCGCCACTCCTCGCCGTCGATAGCCTTTTGCACGAAGGCCTGGATGTCAACGGGCGTGAGTGCGGCGGGATTGAAAGCAGCTGTAGATATATCGGCCGGCGCAGGCTCCTGCGTCGTGAGCAGCGGTGCACGAGAGAGGAACACGGGGTGCCCTGCCGAATCTTTCTTGGCCGGTGTACCAAGGGATGCACTGCGCGGCACAGGGATGTCGGTAGGGGTCGATGCTGTCGGAGATGCGAGCTGGGTGTCGAACGTAGACGTAGAAGACGCGTGATGGTGGTGTGTTGAACGGGGAGATACCTCGGGGCCAGCTGTTGCGCTGGATTCAATATCGCCGTCGTATGTGGGCGAATCGACGCCATCTGAGTCGGACAACAAGCTAGATGCTAGCTGATGGCGTGCTGCCGAGCGTGTAGGGGGTTTAGGATGCGACCGCGCGGCAAGTCTTTGAGGTACCGCGCTCTTTGAGTGCACGTCGTCACCACTGAGGGGATCGTTGTCTTCTTCGGAAGCGTCGTACGCGGGCGATTCGATTATCTTGGGGTGCTTGCCAAACGACCGCTTGGGCTTGTGCGCACTAACCACATCGCCGTCCATTGCAGAGAAAAATATCACATGTCACACCAGTCACGCAAATAATATCACACGCGTAGACCAAGGCGTAGACAATTGATTATTTCCATCTCTCCCACCCACCAAAAATAATTTTAATAAGCTCCTCAGTGTGCGAGTTTCTGGTGGTTCATGCTGCATGTCGCATTTGTTTTTACCGGCCGTGACTTCCATTTATCTTGCCTGATATATTACGGTGCAGCGGACGTGAGGTTTGCGGTATCGCATGTGGTTAATACTGTCCTAGTGGGCTTCTAACCCTTGCGTATTAGCAGTATATTGCTCGTTCGCAAGAAAATTCCCAAATTGGGAAGGGAGCGTAGCGCTGGTGGGGTGAATTTGGTGATTGATCCCATCACGGTGGTCTTTCCGTGCGCATCAAATGAAAGTCACGAATTTCTTTCAGCCACCAAGCATCGCGCGCTGTCTGCCCTCAAGTTACTCCTCTTGCCGTCTACTCATCTATTCGAACCCCGAAAAAGCTTCACATCCTCGATTTCAGCTTCGTGGTGAATGTGTCAACGCAATCCGATACCTGGTCGCCTCATTTCCAGCTATGCTCACATGCCGCATGTTCAACCTCGCGACCTTGTTATTGTGCGACTTCCAAAGCCGGCATCGGTTTAGTCTTCCAGGTCTTGCCTGCATGAGAATGCGGAGATGAGTTTCTAAGACATCAGACCAGATTTAGTAAGAACCTAGTCCACTTCACGAAATCCGAAGCCATCCTTTCCCGGTATAACACGTATGTTCGCATGCTGGATGCCGCATGTTTATTGCCGCCCACCTATGCGGATCCCATAGCTGGTATCAGATGTGCTTTCTGTGTCTTTGGCGGGCCCCTGCGTTGTGATAGTACGTTCCTTCACACAGGGTGAGTGTTCCTCTTCTCTTGCGTGCGCCCTGGGCGCTTGAAAGTGTGGCATGGTGTGCCCCCGCGCTATTTAAATCCCCGCCGCAGAAATATCTTCTCTACCTCTTCCCCACTCTTTCAATGACCGACACGCAAAACACTTTACAGGGCGTCAAACCGCACGAAAAATATTACATCGATGGTGGCGATCTCCACATCATAGTAGGTGAACTTTGCATCGGGATCCAATTGTTCTCACATGCTTGTAGGCCGAAGATCGGGAATTTCGGGTGCATCGATACTTTTTTGAAAGGGATTCCGCCCGATTCCGTGCTCTTCTGGCTTCCCCTTCGCCTGGTCAACCTCGGCAAGGTTCCTCGCACCTGACGGCCGTCAAGTTGCGAGGTGTTACCGCCAAAGACTTTGAGAAATTTCTCTTGGTCTTTTATAATCCGTTCGTGTCTCTGTGTTGTGGCTTTCCAGGAGTTCTGACTGGTAGTCAGCACCTATTCTCTTTACGACACTACAGTCTCCGACTGGTGTTGCATCCTTCATCTTGGCCACGAATGGCAATTTACAGAGGTCGTGAAGCTGGCCATTCGCGAACTCGAGAAGATGCCCATGCCTATCGTGGATCGCATTGCGTTATACCAAAAGCACAAGGTCTCCGAGGATCTTCTCGTCCCCCACTACGCCTCGTTGTGCACGCGTGGTTGCGCTCTAGACCTTGACGAGTCCGAACGTCTTGGTATGTCGGCCGTGGTACTCGTTAACCAAACCATGCATTCGATTCATACGCCTCGAAATGCAAACGGAAGCCCGTCACCCACTGATCCCGCCAACGCGGTCGTCGTTTCCAAGATCATCGCTCACATCAAGCGAAATGTTGGAAGCAGCCCCCCAGGTAGCTCGGTGACGACTTCACCCTTATTTACAATCGGAGCTCTTCTAAATATGACTTCCTCAGAACCCGCTGCCGCCGATTCAACAAACGGCGCTCCAAAGCACGGCCCCGTCGGGGTTAATGGTACCGGCGGGAAGCCTGGACAGCCTGGTAAAAACTGAGCAAGGCGACAGGAAAGGTTCCTGACGGTTAGTTCTTGAGCCTTCCCAGTTACTGACGTGAATTAGATTCCCCTCCGCCACCGCAACATAATTTTCGATTTTGGCGTCGATTCGTCACACTCCCATGGGGGAAGCACAGCGGACAATGACATCGACAGTACTCGAGCGGCTTTGAGAACCTCTGAAATAGATTTTTGCTATAGGATATAATATTCCGTTGGAGCTCGGATCCGCCGTTTCGGAAAGGCGCAACTCTTGTGAGCTCAAGTTTCGGTTCTTTTATCTCCGGCGTTGAGAAAACTCCATGCTTGTGATCTATTGCTTGATTCCCACTTCGACGTCCGTTATGCAAAAACGAAGAGACACAGTATTCGCTCTCCCAGTTTTGTTATCCGCACTCTATTCTAGCTTACTATCCTGCCGATTCGCGACAGTGGTACATGTAAGAACAGGGGGTATTATGATTCCGTTGCAGCCTGAAACAGAAATGTACTCAAGGGGAGGGCGGGTTCGTCGCAAGTGTCGCAAAACCGCCTTTGTCGAGGGGGATTTCTCCCACTCCCACACAAACAGGCCTGCGCCCTCCGTCCTTTGCCCATTGGATCTCATCTTGAGCGAATGCGGTGCCAGCCATCGGTGTGGATGGCGTCATATAACCAGGATTGTACCCTGGACCGTGTGTGAAGGGCCGCAGCGACGAATCGCCCACAGCGATCCTGCCCGACCCAGTGTGTGTCAAAAGGAACCGCATGTATGACACCTTGAGAAATCCCGTTATGAGTATCAAGGCGGCGACGGCGAACGTCGGCAACCAGAGCAGGAGGAGAAGGAGCGCTGGTATCGCGTATCGCACGTCGTATGCAATAGCGGATACATTCTCTCCTATGAGTAGTGTGGTGCGGGAATCCGTGCCCACCATGGTGTTGGCGAGCATATCCGTCCACATGAGTTTCTGTATTTGCGCAGCTCCGTTTACGGGATCGTCGAGGATGAGTTGCTGAAATTTACGTAAAAGCGCATAGTTTGTGAGGCCTGAGTAGTCCACAACCTCTGCGTAGCTTTCGAGGTTCGAAATAGTGCTCCACGCGAGCGCAGGAAGAACACTTGGCTGTCCACCGGTCGTGACCCCGTACACGTCGGTTCCACCTGCGGGCACGTAAAAAACGTCGCTGCGGGATGTTTGCAGGGTTGGGTCTCCCTCCAAAGAGTCTGAAACACGCCCCCAAAGCAGATCGAGATTCAACAAGCTTAGGCTAGTGGCTTCGGTTGCCCAAAGCACTGGTGTGTCGATATCACGACGAGAGATGGTCAGCGCGCTCAAATCCATTGTGCCATTGAACGTGAAATCGATGCTCTGCATGCGAGCTCTGGTTCCACTTGCACAGGAAAACATGCGCTGGCTCCACGTCGAGTTATCAGCCGGCAAAAGAGGGTCGCCACCGTCGGTGCGCTGAGGTGGTCCCAGGAACATGCTGCAATGAACCTAAATAATCGTGTGCTTCAGATGATAACGTTAGGTGTCGGTAACGAACTACCATACCGCGACATTTGTGATGTTAGCCGTGTCCTGACCTCCGTAACCCTCGCATATGGTTTGCAAGTCACCTCCGGTCGTTGTGATACCGCCGACCGTGGTGGTGCCCATGTACAACATGCTAATCGTTTGAGTTTGGCCCCCAAAGAAGTTGGTTTGGGTGACGTTGATTGGAAACGTTCTACCTGCGGAGAGCTCAAGAGCCAAGAATAAAATGGCTACTCAGACAGTACGCACCTTCGTAAGATTCGTCCCTCGTCACACCGCCGAGGTTGACCATGGTGTACAAGTTACTCAACACCGCACCCTTATATGCATGCTGTCTCATATCGACATTCTGTCCGTCTCTGTCGAACGTCGGGAAGATCGTCGTGAGATCATAGAATCCCCCGTGGTCGACGAGGTTGTAGTTATTGATTTGGTTGGTGTCGATGGGGCTATCTTGCAGGATATAATCGATAGTCAAGTTTGTGTCCACACATTCAGATATGGGTTCGCTGTGGAATCATGATATGTTGAATACGGGAGCAGTCGACAGGGAAACAAGAACGTACAGCCATAACACATCCTCAGACCATGTCGCTCCGCGCGACGTCCCGAGAGGCAGAGTGTGGTTCCACAGTCCTATACCTGGATTGTCGAGGTCAACAATCAGCCCGTCAACGGCGAATATGCCGTTGCGCAAGATGAGGGACTCTGTCGTTGCAAACTGAGGAAGCAGCATCGGATAACGGCCCCCAGCTGCAGTACCACCTTCGTTAGCATTTTATCGAAAGTCTATAGAAGAGCCTTGCTAACCCGCTGTGCCATTGTAGTACCGCCTGAACTGCGATCGAGGGGAGTCAAAATTCGGGAAAGAAAGGTGATATAATAATTTGGAAACATACCTGCATTCCAAATGGACCATAAGGTGTTGAGTTGAACCTACTAACAATATCTGCTGGGATGGCGGCGGTGTTGATCGGACCCCCAGGACACTCCACAGGTCCCTCGCCACCGCATACGCGACCATACATGTAATTCTGCCTCGGCGAGGTGGCAAGACCCATTGGCGACGTGTTCGCGACGAACGACGCAGGAGACGTCTTCAAAGGCGCGTGGAGATCTGGTCCAGTACTGAGACCTAGTGGCATAACGACGCCTGCGACGGCGACGAGGAGCGTAGTCAAAAGGGAAAGATACGAAAAGAATGTGACACGAAAGCCCGATCCGCGGAGCTTGTCTGCGCGCAAGAGGGTCGGCCAAAGGGAGGAGTGGAGTTTCCGACTAATGACATTCCACGCCACTGCGGAATTGACGGCAGGGAGGAAGTAGACAAGGAGAGCGACGATGGCAAGCCCAAGGGTATACTGAAAGAACCCGATGAGGACGTTGATAACCGTCGCAGCCTTAAAGAGATTAGAATGAGAATCGTCAGCTTTTTGGAAAAAATGAACGAAAGGTCAACACACTTGGCCCACAGTTATGTGGGAGATGAGCAACTTGTAACCGGCCATGTCTTCCCCAAAGTGCGGTGTTCTTACCTTCAGTTCCACTGTATTTAAAGTTTTTCGAGGTTCATAATGGCTGATAGGGAAGGTCTCCCTGATCTCGCCAAGCTTAAACTTGAGCTAGGAGAAATGCGGTGGTATTTGACAAGCTCCTGGCGGGAGGCATTCAGCCAGAGATGAGAGGACTTTACACCGGCATGCACACTCACTGACGATTGGAGGGTCGGTGGTGTTTTCGTCGTCTCTTATCATTCGCCGTATTGACAGTCTTGCAAGGCTCGCTGGGTTGAGGACAAGATTCTCCAATTCCAGAAAGCAGCCCCTGAGATGCATTCAATTAAATGCTACCGTTCCGTTCCATTCGTTGTCTTTTGCATTTCCGATCGTATACTTCGAACGCTGTGCATCCAGTGTCTTGTCCGCCACGACCAGGGCATATTCAGACATCCATTCCACCAGAGAACGATTTGGGACAGGGCGGGGCATTCAAACAGGTATTCAAAGCAAGATTGCAACGTTGGAAAGCCAGGTAAGACGCAGTTCCTTCAAAAAATTGATCACCACGTTCTGCCAGTGGCAGTCATTCTCTTCAAGTGCCTGCTGGGCCAGTTTACTTTGTAGACAGGGTGAAGGGTAAGAGAGGTTGGCCTGAGCTCATGGGGTCGTGCGATACCCAACATGCCGTCGAAAAGAAGAAGACTAACAGGTTCCATTTTGGGTTGGGTGTCGATTCCGGCCGATAGCAAACGGTTTTTCGAACCACATACTTACATATCGGTGCGACAAGTAACCCGCAAGAAACAAAGACTATATATAATATAACAGTTATCCTACTTGAAGTTACGCGCGAGATATAATACACAAGAGCAGAGGCAGAAGGTAAGTAAAGTGGGTGGTGCAGTGGTGTACCTAGGGAATATATGGATTGCCAGGACCGGGCGCACCCGCGCATGGGAATGGTCAGGCAAACGAGGGACGCACACAGCAAGGGCGTGCGATATGCGCCGACCACCACGACACCGACGCATTCGGTAAGCCGAACGCGCCACCCGTAGCGGGCTTATACGTCGGACGCCGCGCCAGGGCCCACGCATACACGCCCCACTCGCTGCTGCGGCGCGCCAGGGTCACGACCCCGCAAACCCATAGGCAGAACTCTCCAGCCCCGCCTTGCTCACACGCCGCATCGGCTGCAGCGTGTTCTCGTCCACCGGCGCTCGCCTCGCATGCCGATACCTCCCCGCTGCATCCCGCACCTCCATCTCCTGCCCCGAGTTGCCCAGCGCCTCGCTCGCGTCTCCACTCACTCCAGAGCCAAAATCCTGGTTATCTGGCGCGGCGCTGAACGATTGTGTCTGCGAGAATGCGGGGGGAAGACTCTCGCGTACGTGGCCTCCACGGCGCCCGCCAGCAGCAACGCCGTAGTTCGCATTGTGCCCGTGCCCAGCGCCGGGCCCGCCGTTGTGGCTATCGCCGCCATCAGTGGACGGCTGCACGCCGACGCTTTTCCCACCGAGCTCCTCCTCCTCGAACGTCATCAGCTCGCTCACGAAGCCGATATTGGGGGAGATGCCCTTGCGCCGCTCGAGCACAAACGCGTAAGCGCGCGAGAGCGTCCAGTGGTTCGCATGGATGAGGTACGCCATAACCGCCGTGACTGAACGGCTCTTCCCTGCCTTGCAGTGCACGTACGTGGCCGCTGAGTGCAAGCGCGCGTCATCTGTGTACTTGCTTGAGCATTCACTCGAATTCAACTGAATAAAAAGCCTACCGAGAATTTCGCACACTTCCCTCACCCCGCGCGCGATATTCTCCTCCTCCACCGTATCCCGCATCGGAATCTTGGAATATCGCTCAAACGCCTCCCTCAGCCGTAGCCCGTGGTCGTCCGCATCACACTCGATCGCAATGTTCAGTATGCGTTTTACGCCGAGTGCCTGCAGCTCCTTGACGTGTTCAGGAAGCGTGAGCTCGGGCCCCAGGAAGAGGAAGTGCGGAAGGATTGTGCTGATGGCGAACTCGCCCATCGGTTCTTCCGTTGTGGGTGGGTCGTCGGGACGTGCCGTTCGCGGCGGGTCTGTTGCACGTCCAAAAGGAAACGCACCGAAACCGTTGGACCCTTTTGGTGTACCTGGCGTGTGCGGTGGTGTGTAGTACGCGGTGGGGAACTCATCCGTGCCGGAGATGGGCGAGGAGAGCGACCAGGGCGTTGACGGTGACGGCGCAGAGACGGAGCGGTGCGGGGAGGGCGGTGCCAGAGCGAGGGAAGTAAGTGATTTAGAGGGGACGGGTCGGACAGAGAGCTTGAGGCGCTCGGCGGACTTTGTGTCCAGTTTGCGGAGGTTCGGGGCGGAGGGGCGCCGAGGCGGCGGCGGCGGGCGGCGGAAACCAGCTTGGGAGGGCGGCGGGGAGGGTGAAGCATCGACAATGTTGATGCCTGCATCAACGGATGCAGAGGCGGAGGACATCATCGAGGACATGAGCGGAAGGGGGGAGCGCGGAGGTGGCAAGTTTATGCTTAAAGAAGACAGGTCCAGTGAGGAACGGGTGTCAATCTCCGGTAGCGTCTTGGAACGAAACGCGGCGTTGGTATCGAGCTGGAAGAGCCCGCTATTCCGCTCGTAGTTATCCGAATCGGATAAAATCAGAGTCTCGAGCTGGGGATGGTGGCCCGCAGACGAGATACCACCCTTCAAATAATCGACGGTGCCATACGAGAGAAGGGGTGCCATTACGGGCAACAACGTCGTGTCCTCCTCTTCCGCATACACCACAACATCGCCATCCCAAGGCCCGCCCGGGTTCATGAGGATGTCCCAGTCGCGCTTGCCTTTTTCCGTGGTAACGTACTGACGCAAGGCATCCAGGGACTGGAATGGTGTCTTTTTGGAGCGCTTGAGTATCAGGGAAGGGATGGCGAGATTAATGCTGTCGCGTATGTGGAAAGCGAGATGGACAGCAGGAGGGCGAGTGTCGATCAGAAGGGGTCGTCGGGGTGCAGACAACCGCTGAAACAGCGCGCCCGGTTCGATTGCCTGGGGTTTCCGTGCTAAAGGAACAGGCGGGGGAGTCGAGCCGATAAATTTGGCACTCAGCGGGCCCTCCCCTGCCGGGGTGAAATAGGCAGAAATACTGGATGCGGGGCTGGTGATGGAGGGATCCCAGGGTGAAGTGTCGCCGAGTTGAACTTTTGGCAACGAGCCATTGGAGCGAATAGGGCGCAACCTGAGATTCTGCTGGACATTCTGGCGCAGCTGCTCGAGGCGTTCGAGAGACTTTGATATATCGTTTTCCTCGTCGGAACCAGAAAGGGGACCGGGCGAGTCAAGATTCAAGTCTCCGGCCAAATCTAGTCCTTCGTCGTCGTGGGGACTCTCTAGCTCGATACTGGGCGCCGTTGGCGCGGCCTGGAGGGTCAAATTCGGTGGTCGTCCCCGTTTCGCAGTGGCCATGGCTGGGAGACGGTGCAGCCAAATACGATCACTGATTTATTCGATGCTAACCTTGATGCAAACGTTGTCGAATTGTTTAGTTGGTTGCAAGGTGGTTGGTTGGTAAAGGACGTCCTTGAGCACTATCATTACTGCCTACATTCTACTTCATTATTTTAGGAAGGGAGTAAAATAGAGGTGCCAAGTGGCAGTGCTGGCGCGCTATCAATCGAAGCATTTGCGCCTGGGCACTTCTCTCCTTGCTTCTCTCGCAGACGCTACAACAGGCTACAACCAATTGTATCCCCCATGGTTGTTATCATTACATACCCCATTTCTACGTCAATGCTTCAGTTTCTCGTCTGAATATAGGTGTGGTTTCCAAAAGATTCCCAAATTGGGACGTGGGCGTTGAGTAATTCCATGGGTTCAATGTCGACCTCAATGCATCAGCCCAGCTCTGCGTGTACTTATATGAGCATTATTGGAAAAGTACACAAGATTTCCGCAACAACGAACGACAAAAAAATCCTATTCTCCCGAGTACACACATACATGGTATAGGCTACACTAGCACTACGCGTTAGATACAATTATAAGTAAGTACCGGATTGAGCAAATTTGAAAGTACATCGTCCGCTTGTCGGCTAGCTAGTGGAGGCGCATCCTGACGACGCGCCGCGCCAAAAACCAGCACCACATAGTCCGATTGTGTCGACCCTCTCCCTCGTCGACTCCAACCTTTACTTCTTCAGCCCTTGCGGCCCATGGAGCTTCGTGTGACAATGGACACACAGAGGTTCGCCGTCATGATCCCTCAGGCGGTTCGAATCGAGCAGGGTGTTGCACTCGGTGCAGCGCAGGCAGCCTTTATGGTAGATCTTGCCGACCGCTTTGACCTACGTTTATCCCGTTGGAAAGAGTCGATGATAATTAACGACGCCCGCACCTGCTCCGCAAAGAACACGCTCTTCGTGCAGCGGGCACATTTCGGGTTGTCGCCGACGAACCGCCGCGGGGACGGACTGCCGCCTGTGAGCGTACGCGTCATGGGCCGCGGCGGGCTCTCCCCATCGCCCGTCATGTGCCGCCGCTGCACCATCGCTGCCGACGCGTAGCGCTCCGCGATCGGCGCCATCGCGCGGCTCGAGTAGCCGCTCGTGTTGAGGTCGGATAATGCGGATTCCGTTTCGTCTGCATCTGCATCCACAGCGCCGTCCGGGGAGTCTGGCACGCGTGTGGGGCTAAGCTGTACGGTGCGCGGAAGGGCCTCGACACCGAAACGGCCTGTGTTCGATGGGGTCCCGGCCAGGGGGCTGGTGCTCTCCTCGGCCGTGTCCGTAGTGGGCCGTTTGCGCGGCGGGGTCAGCAGCGGGTCCGGGCGGTTACTTATGTTGTGGGTTCCAAAATTCTTTGCGTGGCATGATTTACTGCGGGATGTTAGTGTGTCCAGGCCGACGGAAACGAGAGCACCCACCAATATGGCTGCAGAAACATTATTGTGAGTATTGGCCTGAATTAACGCATTGATACGAACCTCCTGGTCGTGTTCTAGCAGCGTGAAGGAGTCGAGACGCTTCTTGCAAGTCATACAGGAGAGACATGGCTGCAGAGCTCAGTATTTCACAAATTATCCGTCGAGTTGTATGCACCTTATGATAGAACTAGGGGTAATCTGAGTCAAGCATTTCAGACAAATGCATCGGAAATACCTTTCTGCCAGGCCCCAGGACCTGTTCTGCGGCGTACACAGTCTTGGTGCACCGTGGACATATCGCGCTTCCGCCGAAGGAAGCCATGGCGAGTCAGGACGACTGTGCGTTAGGGGAGCAGTGCTTATAGCGACCGCGGTTGGCCGGCGGCAGATCAATTCGGAGTGTGAAAATTTTGAAGCCCCCTCCTGCTTGTCCGCTTCCCTTACATCCTTTAGATTTCCTGGCCCTCGTCTCCTCAAAAGTACTACCACCACCACATGTAACATTTAATACCTCTTCTCATCCCCACCAGCTAACCCGCGACAGAGCCAGTCATGTCCGACGATGAATCCCACAACCAGACCTTCGAGCATGTGTGCTCCGTCCGCCCCATTTTTTTCCCCGCATGCTCATTTCTTTGCTAGGCGAATGCCGGGGCGTCGATGACGTTCCCCATGCAGTGCTCTGCCTTGCGCAAGAACGGTCACGTCGTCATTAAAGGTCGGTCGATTCCAATCGCTCTCAGTCCCACGAAATCGATCGCACCTCACAGGTCGTCCCTGCAAGATCGTCGACATGTCCACCTCCAAGACTGGCAAGCACGGCCACGCGAAGGTTCATCTCGTCGCCATCGACGTGAGCTGCCGTTTTTTTGCTGCTCGCCTAGTGCTTATTGTGCCCATAGATCTTCACCGGTAAAAAGATGGTGTGTTCCTCATCCTCGTTGCGCCAGATGTGACGCTAATCCCCTCGCAGGAAGATATCTCCCCTTCCACCCACAATATGGATGTCCCGAACGTCACTCGTAACGAGTACCAGCTCGTACGTCTCTTTCCCTTGCTTGGAGCAAATCCTCTAATTCCGCTCAGGTTAACATCGACGATGGATTCCTCAACCTTATGACCCAGGATGGTGTCTCCAAGGACGACGTGAAGGTTCCTGAGGGCGACCTCGGTACCGAGCTCACGAACGGCTTTAACGACAACAAGGACTACTTGGTCACCATCATCAGTGCGATGGGTGAGGAGCAGGTTCGTCATGTCCCGTATCACAATCGTTATGTCGATCCTAACCTTCCCTACCACAGGCCATTTCCGCCAAAGAGATGCCCAAGACCGGTTAACCGGACCGACCGACTCTCTTTCGTGCGTCTAGGCTTCTTTTTATCATCCTTGCTCCACCTTATATGCACCCAGGTTATATTATCATTGTCTGTCCCCCATCCCTCTTTATCGTCACCCTCGATCACGACCTCCCCCGTCTTCCTGTGCTCACGCATTCATCCGTCCCTCTCCGCACAACCCGCCAACTCTTCTTACATCCGCCCCCCTTGCCTCTTTCGCGCGCGCCCCCGTTTCCTCTTCAATGATACATCTCCCTCATCTGTGTGACTAAGTAGTTAGCTGTAACTCAAATATACTGAATCTCGTAGGAGGCCCAGCGTTGGTGTCATGGTCTTGTGCAAGTGAAGAGACCTGTGATAGTGTCGACAATGATCCGTTGACCTCAACTTCAAGTTCCTAACTTGGCGGGAAAAGATCACGTATGATCCGGCCGCCTTTTTCTATCCTGAAGTTCGCAGCATTTTGTCCATCTATACGTTTCTGCCCTCGGTTTCGCGCGCCGATACGGGCTTCAACGCTGTGAAAATCACGTCCGTGTACTTGAAAACATACTGTGTCGACTCATGATCAGAGTAGTCTATTCTAAACAGACGCTACAACATATCTCACTCGTACCTCGTGTGTTGTATGATCAGAGAACGTCGAGAGCTACTTACAACGATGTGAGTTTTTGAGCCTATTCGAAGCAAGCAAGCACTGACACTGTGCTCAAGTAAATGCTCTTGAAATGCTCACATGAGTACTACTATGCTGGAACGCAATATACGCCTTGACATAAGGAGGCGCCCAAAGGCGTTTCCGTATGCGCTGCGGAGTTGCGCAGGAAACATGTGAGGCTGTTACATCTCGTCGAGATATCGAGGTGTCTTCGCGCACTGGATTTTAAAACTGTGTACGCCAACCGGGAGGTCGCCTCGTACTCTCGTCGATGTGTCCTTTGCTCGGGCCGGATTCGAGACGACTACCAGTCTGCACGCCAACCCTTGGCTGTCGGCAGCAAAAATGATACATACCCGGCGCCCGCGCAGATACTGCGCAGATCTTTACCGACCAAGCAGGACACGGCGATTGTTGGTGACCTTGTTCCCACTTCCTCCTGAGTATTCGCATGTCTGTCTATTTTGACGCAGCCCTGCTCATGGAAGTCCTCTGTGGAAAATAACATTGACCCCCATTCTCAACCTCCGCGCTAACAAGCGGAAGGACAATGACCACGCCACTCGAGCTCGCGGCGCACGGCTTGCAGCTGACTTTGACTTAGCCAATGATCATCTGCGTATGAGCACGATCGTGTCGATGAGGGAGTTCGAACAGGTATAGCTCAGTTTTTCGCATCACTGTACTTCAGGTCGTGTCTTACAAGGACATCGATCCCGCAGCGGCATCCAAGGAGGAATGGAGGATCCAACCCGACTGTATAAAAAGTAAACTCTAACTATTCGATACAAAGACACCACCCAAATGAAATGAACAAAACGAGTCAATGCGTTGAATAAAAAGGCCAAATTGAAGAATCAAAAACCTCCAATTTCATTGCTCTTTAAACGGATGGACAATAAAAAGATGGGCGGGTGTGTGGATAGGCAGTGCGACAGGGACGAGTAGCTGATACATGAGTGGTGCTTGGCAAAAGGACTGAGACAAAAGGAATCTGGTAAGCGGACGGCGTGTAGAAGAAACGTGAGTGGGCTGGCTCGGAATGTGGAGAGATATGATGGGGATGTAAAAGTAGCTATGATATGTAATTAGCCAGCCGCCGTCTAATCATGCAAATCGTGAGTGGTGCGCCTCCTTGAGATGGCTTGGGATATAGATTGCACGCGCGCGAGGTGAGAGATGAGGTACCTAGGTAGAAGGAAGGAAAGGAAAGGACGCAAAGAGGGTGGCGAATAGAGAGAAAATGTCTATTGCGTAGCTAGCTTCACCATCTTAGAGCGAAATGTCAGGGAGCCGTTCTTCATCTCCGAAACATCACGAACCTCTCGTGCCCATCGTCGAGTCTTGTTAGTTTCGGCAGGCATCCGATGCTTTGTCCGCAGTTCCTGCGCAATCCATGGCTTGAGCAGCAGCTGCTTTAACTGGGGACTGCCTTGGAGTGCCTCCGCCAAATCCCCGAGCAGACCATACGACAGCTTCATTTGCGCGTCCGTCCGCTCCTCGTCCATAGAGCAGCGATAGATCAGGTCAAGGATTGAGTCGATATACGGAAGCAGAACAGAGACTGACGAAGTAAGTTAGTCATGGCTGGTGGAATGAAAAGCTTGTACAAACCCTTCTCAGTGCCCTTGAAGCCACCAACAAGGCCGGTGTACGCCTCTAGGATCCCCTCCCGCAGTTGCCCAACATAATCCATGAGGTCGTAATCAAGCTACTCAGCAGTCGGAAATGGTTCGAGACGAAGAAAGAAGAAGACCCACAGGATTGGGCTGCAACGCGCCTGCCTGACGCAGCACACTCATGGTAGTGTCCAAGAACGGTTCAAAGGACGGCCCAATAGCCATCGCAATGTCTCCGAAACCGCTCAGTATGCTGATCTTCACGTTACGGTTTAGCACTTCGCTCTGGAGGTTCTCCAGGAGGACGGTCATGAACTGGCTTGCGTATTGTGCAGCCTGAGGACCCAGGGCACGCGAGATATCGCCGATGATGCCGACAGCGACGGTGCAAAGCTGGGTGTCTTCGTGCGCCTTGAGAGCAGGGTACAGGTATGGCAGGAACGCCTGGATATACGGCAAGAAGTTTGTTTCAAGCGCTGTGGGAAGCGCAGGTCAATAGAGGGTAGGAACAGCCGGGATAATCACGTACCAGCAGCAAGGGCGCCGACGACGAGGAAGGCATCCTCGAGGACTGTAGAGGTCTTACCCGCTACTTGGATGAGCTCCAGAACCAAAGTCATGATACGATCAGCCAGTGGTAAGATTCCGGCATTTAGTTTCCGAATGACAGACTAAAAAGTGATTTAACGCATTGAAATTAACGTCGCTGTAAACACGCACCATGACAACACTACAGAAATTGCTTTGCAGCTCATTCCAGTTATTGCGATCGTCAACGCCGAGGATTTGGTTCTTGGGGATGTATAAATGTACCGAAAGAGAGAAACAAGTAATCAACGCACCTGCATGGCCAACAGTTGCTCCATTCTATTCAGAATGGTTATAACCGTATTTTGAACGACAGGGATGGCATCGATGGTAGCCCCGCTGAGATAGGCTGAGATTGCTTCGTATGCCGCCGTTCTGAAATTGTGCTCGTTGCCCGCGCTGCCAGCAGAAGTGAGCAAAGAGAACTCAATAATCTGGAAAATGAGGCACCTCTCTGTAACGCGCAGGAGGGCCTGCACAACACCTTCGGTGTAGGGCGAAAGAGGTCCGGTCTGGACAGGCGCATCCTGCTCACTATCGAAGGCGCCGAGCTGCTCCGCCAGATTCATAAGCGCCCAGCAGCAATTTGAGACAATACGGGGATGCTCGTCCGCTAAACCTGAGACGAGGCCAGACACCAATGCATGAAGATGCACGTCAGGTTTGATGGTCTGGACAAGGAGATCGCATATCCGGCCAAGGGTCCATGCGACGGTGTCTTTAACGTCGGCGTTGGTATCCGTCATCATATCGATGAGGAGGGGAAGCGCCTGCGCAGTGAGAGGTGTGAGGACGATGGGGTCAGGGCCCTCCAGAATAGAACCGAAGGTCATAACAGCGGCTTCGCGATGATGCCAGTCCGTGGACTTTATGTGCGCCTCAATGAAAGGGATCACAGCCGGGACTATGGCATCTTGTACAGCCCCGGCCAGGAGTGAAAGACAGGTGCCGGCGGCCATCGAAACATTCCACTCGTCTTCTTCCGCAAGTTCCTCTTGCTTAGTTAACAGAAGGAGGAGAACGGGGACGATCTCCGGTAAAGCAATTTTGGCAAAATGTTTTGACTCGGTCTCAGGCACTTCTCCGTATTCTTGCGCCTTCAGTGCACGTCAGAATTGAGTCGAGTACAAAGTACAGCACAGACTCACCTCTTGAGCTTCGATGGCGAGATCTACTTCCTCCTCGCAAACCGTCGACCAGAATTCGACTGCCTGCAATGCGACTCGTTCGTCTGGGTGCTTCATCCCGACCACGGTAAGCTGCATCATAATTAGGCGCCTCGCCAAACAAAGGGGGGAAGAGAGAAAACAGACCCCAAACAGTGCTTGCTCCATATAAAAGCCCATTTTATCGTAGTACAGACCCATAATTCGCACTAGACACTCAAAAGCGCCCACCTGAACGGCGACTGCGTGATTTTGGGTTGCTTCGCAGACGACCTGCATAATATAGTTGCGCTCGCCCTGGTAACTGCATCAGTACAACCCGATATCGACGATAAATGCGACTGACCTCTCGCTCGAAGTTGTCGCGTACAAATTCGAGAGAGTTGTAGAGAGCATGGATCGCAGACAACTGAACCTCTTGTGATGGTTCGTCCTTTCGAGCGCCGTGGATGACCGCAGTAAGGATTTCGTTGGCACGAAGAGTAAGGATTTCGGGTTTCTGAAAGGAAAACTCTTAGGACTATCCCAAAAAATGGCCGTGAAACCCACTATTGACTCGCAGATGAAGCCGATCGTCTGCAAAGTAGCAATGCGTAAATTGACGTTAGTTTGGGTGTTCACGAATCCCAGTAAGATTTCGATGAGATCCCCCCATTGATTAACAGGCAGCTCTACAGCTGCAATAGCAGCTACGACTTGAGCTGCAAAAGCACCGGCCTTTTGGGAGGAAGATCCCAGAGTGAGAAGGGCATCATTCTTGATCTTGGTCTTGGCCTCTGTGCTTAGATTCATCCATCGATTCGCATACTCGGTGGACCTTCCGGCTTCCTGATAAAAGACATGGATACATGGAATTGGAAATAGAAGAAAAAGCGTACACGGGCGGTCAATGTGTTCTTCAGGGCCAATCCTGCGGCATTTCGGACATGTAGTGGTGAGTTTTCATCCACCAACACCGACGATAGCATGAGCATATACTCCGGCTACATGGTCGCGGGTTAACGAGCAAAGGACAATGGAAATGCAGAAGAACGTACGTAGTTTTCCCGGGAAGCATTCTCAAGCTTTAGGGTAGCATCTTGACGCGTATTCGCATCTACAGACGGAGAGCAAAGGAAGATTGAGTGTGGTCCGAGATAGAAAACGCGCAAATGAAGAGTGGCATGCACCTGCTGAGAGTGTGTTTGCGAGGAGGTCGGTCGCATTCATTGTGGTTATATACAAAGAAAGCGACGTCCTAAGGCGATGGGGTGTCGGAGGATACTGTTTTGGAGGAGTCTATGGACGTGGTCGGATTGAGCCGCAAGTGTGTACCGAAACGTCTGGAGAGAGAAACAAATGGGCGGCCACAAGCACAGCCACAAAAAATTACATAAGCAACGTTTTCGACGATAAATGAAACCTCAGCAAACTTGGACAAAACGAAGTCTTGGTGCTCCGTACACCTTGCAATACCAAGCTGCAAATACATTTTATTTCCATACGCTAAGAATCTCGTTCAGCGATCTTGCTGTCCAGCCCGACCCCAGCGCTGTGGTCAACTTCGTTCCCGTCGCGTGCAATACCTCTTTTATCCCCTGTTCCAACGTGGCCGTGTTGTCAGTGCCGTCTGGAGGTGATTGCCCCAAACACTGCGTGTACGCTTCATTTGCGAGATCCTTGAGAACGAGGAGTAGGGTCGAGACCGGCACGCTGTTCCGAAGCATATACCACGCAAGATACTGCGATATGTTAGGCGACACGCGCTCATCCACAACCACCGGCTCCCCGCGTGCATACAGCCTCAACGCTGCGAGGAACTCGGGCTTCGTCCGCACGACGTTGAGTTGTTGGTCGAGCGCGTATAGCGCCCCAGAAACCGTGCTGTCGCGAATCAAGGCTATCCTGAAGTTATTTTCCCGCCGCCCACTGAACCGCCGGTCATATATCTTGCTGTAAAAATCCGCCGCGAACCGCAAGTCTTGCAGGTGTATGTTGAAGTACCGCGAGCTCGGCGCGATCATGCGATAGCGGAACAGCGTAAGATGAGACTGCAACGTTTGAGGCTTTCCCTGGAGAATGCTGTCTAGTAAATTGGCGTGGCAATATCGGTGGAACAGCCGTTCGGCGTCCGTCTCTCCTTCCTCCCGCGCCATGTGGTCCGCGAAAGCCAAGAAAAGGGTATCGTTTGAAAAGGACGTGATAAACTCGGACAAGTCGCCTGCAGGGTGTACCTTGGTCTCTGTGAGCTGCGGGAAGTCGAGAGTCGCCGCTTCCCCTGTGGACGACCGTGAACGGACGAATAGGCTGCGACTCCCACGGGGATCCTCGGTATAACTCAGGAACGCCGTTCGCCGCTTGACGTAGAGTGTTTGGCTGCGAAGGAGGCTTTCTTTGTGCCGAGGGATGTTTGCGGTGTCAAAATGGAAGGGCCAATAGCGCGGGGTGTCAACACGGATAGCTGCGAGTTTATCTAGGTCAGGAATGAGGGTCGGAGAGATTAGCTGTGTTGTCCCGATTTCTTTGCCATCATTGACTGTAATTTTCACAGGCAGATAAACCACGTCGGTCGTCTCCACATCGCGCGCAATCAGACACCTTGGCTCGATAGCAAGGACCCAGAGATGGCGGAGCGCCTGGAGGAAACTTTTATTGTCGGAAGACATGTGGTGGGCGCGGGGAAAAAATGCCGTGACCATACAGGCAATGGCCGCGTCGGATGTCCCGAGAGTGAATCGACCGCCACCGAGAAAGAGCAGCCCCAGAGACATATGAGTGGCGACGTGGATCCCATATTTGAACGCTGGATGATACATCGTCTGGTGGTACATCCCATACGCGAATCGAAGGCGACGTAGACAGGATATCTCCCCAGTTCCCGCCATGACCATGCTGAGCGAGATCGAAATCAGGTTGAGCCCATCCCGCACAGCGGACCGTCTGATCTTATGGTCGAATGCTTGGCCTGAGGGACGTCAATATAATCAAAATGCAGAGTAAATAATAACGCACTGTTGGAATACACCATCCGCGTGAACAAGTCGAAATATCTTATAATCATCATGTACGCTTCCTGCCGCGCAGTCCCCGCGAATTTCAAGCCGATGACGAAGCAAGATGCTGCCAAAATGTTGTAGTACGCCAACTCGAGAGCGTCGTCCATCGGCTTCCCTTGTTTCGTCCGAGCGTCCACTGCCTCTCGAATCGTCGCTGGAATTTGCGCCGCCTGCCACTCGGACGTCGGTGCCACCGCATTCCACATAATCAAGGCCTTCGCCAGCACGCGCATTAACAAAAAACTGGGTTGGATGCGGTTCAGCGCGAGGACGGTATCAGGAATGGTAAGAATGTCCGCGACGTCTTGGCGTTCCGTGCGCAGGTACATCAACCCAAGGGCCAGCGTCGCGGCGGGGGAGGTGAGATTGATGTCGAAGGACTGCCCCGTCTTGGCGACCATCGACTTGGCCTCGCCGTGGATGAGCACGTTCAGTCGGTTCATAAGCGCCATGTCCGCCGGAATCGAGCTCCCCTTGCCGAGCATGATCATCCCGAACGAAAGCGCCGCGGAAAAGGTGTACGCCTCCCGATACTCGTTGCTTAGATCGGGCTGGACAAGATCGCGACGGCTTATTTCGTTCAAACAGACTTCCGCCATGCGTCGGTTCTTTGTTCCCATGTGGAGAAGCCCAACACCGGATATTCCGGCGGCTTGTGTCATGAGAGGGACATTGAGATCGACGTTCGGTGTAGGGAGAAGAGCAGGGGTATGGACGGCAAGCAGCTTCGTCACATGTTGGTCACCGCTCCCGACATTAGCCGCTGAGAGCCCGAGCAAGACGCCGATGGAAGTGAGATCGTGCTTGGGCGTGAGATAATTGAAAGTATGCCAAGTAACCATTTCTTTCAGATGTCCCGTGAGACCGAGCGCGAAAAGGAAGCCAGCATGCTCGGGTGTCAATTCCTGTGGTTTGTTGAACGCGATCCACGAGCTTTCGACACCTCCAGAAGAAGGCGAGATACGGAGTCCTGCCGCGACGCCATTGTGGAAATCGCCCCAGCTAAGAGACTCGATGTGGAGTTTTCCCGGCTCCGGAGAGACAGTGAGGTTGAGAGGTTGCAGGCGAATGGTGAACTCCATCTTGGGAATGGAATAGGCCTCTCTGGTAACGGTAGGAAGCGACCCAAAGGTGAATATTGCACGGCCATACGGGAGCGCAAGCGTCCGCTCGGCTATGCGCAAAACCTGGTGCTGGTGTTCTTTGGCCTGATCGTGCTCACTGTCTCAAGATTAGGTGCATTCGAGAGAACATACATGCGCTTCACGTACTTCAATTCCGGCCGCTCCATGACTCGTACAGATGGAATGTTCGAAGAACATAACATCCGCGCAACCTCTTCCAACCTACGATCCTGTCCGAAACGGATATTCGTGAAATCGTCGAGGTCGAGCTCGACACCGGAGACTGTTTGGACTTCTCCAGAGCCAGCAGTCTTGGCATCAGCCACGATATCCCCGATCGTTAAACGCGGTCGAGAAGGATCCTAGGAGCGAGTGTCAGAGAGGATGGCATAGACAAGTTCGAATGCAACCTACAATGAAGTCCTTGACAGATTTATATCCGTCACCAAAGAGCGGGTCTGGTGCCTGGCTGGCGGAAGCCGCTACGTCATTGCGCCCAACAACGCGGTACGCCTCTAGTGGCCAGTCACTCGGAGGGGCGAGTTGACACGTTCTCGCAGCTTCTCGGATGGGTGACAGCACACCGAGAGGTAAACGACGGAGGAATTCGGGACCGATACGAAGTTCAACCATGCGGAGGATTGCGTTCTCCGCACGCTTTTGGCCCGACGGTTCCGTGCTGTCTGCTAAGCATTTGTAGAGGGCGGTAAGTTTACTGAGAGTCCCAAGAGGGTCGATGCGGCCGAAAGCGCAAGACGGAACGACATGGAATCGACTGGCCATGTGCTGTGTGTCATGCCACGGCACTTGCCACTCTGGGTTGCTGATTCTACCGTACAGAATTGCAGAAACATCGGGTGGCCATACCGGAAGTCGATCATCGACTTGATGGTCTGGCAAATAGTGAGCTGAACGAGTACCGAGTATAAAAGATTTGCAGACCGCTCGTTGTTGGGTGTGGCCATCCAGCCATTGCGTCTGGACATAGGCGTTTCCAGTAATCGGCCCATTCTGGTCGAATCACTACAGCGACCATGCATATGACGGGTGCCAATTTGGTGAGGGCTTTATAATGATCAATGCTGAGTCGGAGATCCTCGCCCAGAGTGTGCAGTGCGTAGAGAATAGGAGCAAGTAGAGTCTTGCGCTGCGGAAATTGAAGAGGGATGTCGATGCTCGATGTGATTAAAGGGATGGGATTAGTGGGTCGACGTAACATGCGTAATGCGGGGTCCTCTCGGAAGCGATCGTGGGCAGGGGAGTTTGCTAAGGACGACCAGATATCGCTCGCTGGCGAGCTTACCGGACGACGGAGCTCGAAGGTGTGGCAAAGAGCTGAAGTGAGACATTCAAACTCAACTCCGTCGGATGTGAGGTACCCGCGAGACGACCAAACCTCCAGAAAATATCTATGAAGGTCAAAGAAGACATCTTCGGGCAGTGTAAGGGCTAAAATCTGCAGGGTTTGACTCGTAAGGTAGTCTGAAGGAACCAAATCAATGCAGACTGGCTGTTCATGACGACGCCGACGGTCGTCTTGGAAGACCAGGGTTGCTGAATGGAATGCCTCGTGTTTGAGGCCAACAATTTGGATCGCACCTTCTACAGGCTGGGCCACATCGACGTCCATAGCATTGTCTGGGTCGAACACTTTGACCTTGACTGATAACGGGAGCACTTTGATCCCATGAGTGAGCACCGCGAGCCCATGATCGGGCTGCAAGACAAGTAAATCCCACACGGCTCGTCGGGTTATGCGGAGTGATACAGCCCCAAGCGCCGGCAGCTGCGACACGTATTTGAGCTTCAGGGTGTTGCCCTGCGCAACGTAGACATCGAATAAATGAAGGGATTTGGAAGCTGGGAAGTGGATGGATAAAAGCGACCGTTCTGAGGTTCCACCCCAGCGTCCATCAAATGACGAGCATGAAATGCCGCGCCAATCGCCACAACTACGAAGGGTTATTAGAAAACAGGCTGATATCTAGTGGAATCACTGACTCAACGCTTGAAAGCTCCTGCGAGTGTATTTTTTCCATCCAGTACGACGCCTTCATTCTACCGTGCTCAATTGGAGCTAGGGCACCATCGGCGTCCGGTTTTCCCCCGAGGATCATTCGATCCATCGTGACGCTCAGGTCGTTGCGCGTAAGAGAATTGCGACGGGGTCTCGTGGGTTCGGTCCATTGGGAAGAAGTGCCCGACCCGATCGATGCCATGGTAGTTGTGGTGGAAAGTGCTGGGGCCATGCCAGGAAGGGCAGACAGTGGAGGCATGTCGGGGGGTAATACGGGAAGATCGAGTAGGGGATTTGGCTCGCGAGACCTTGCTTTGGGCGAACGAGGATGGAGGCGATCCAAATCAGAGAACATCGTGGATGTTCTTCGGCTCGTCGCTGTCGACAACGACTGACGATGACGGGCTACCCTTGCTTTTCCGAGGGGAACTGGAGTATCCTTAGGTTTGATATAGACATACCGCCATACGGAAAGTTGTCGTTTGTCTGGATCCACGGTCACGAGAAGGTCGTTATTGCCACCAGGACCTCGATGAGCAACCCAAACGACAGTTTCAGTAGACGGAACAGCCTTGAGCGGCTTCTTGGAGTTCTCGTCCTCGTCTTTCAAGGCAGGCATGCTCACGAAACCGCCAATTATTCCCGAGGTCAAGCCGACTGTGCCTGCCTCGGCAAAGGGACTGGTAAGGGAGAAGATGGTTGGAAGTAGAGGCTCTCCGGTGAGAGCAGCTTCCTCAAGTTCGCTGGGCTCGATGATGCGCTGAATCATTACGCCGTGGGGGAAAAGCGGCCAGGCTTTTCGGACAGCAAATGGGACGGAGAAGGTGTAATCCAAACCGTTCTTCAGAAATATCTTGCCAATGCTGCGAAGGAATACGAACACGGCTGGGACTCGAATGGTTTTACTCCGCTGTGGTCTGCGATTTTGCTGGAGACGAGCGAAGGGGCCAAAGGTCGGTCGCTCAGATGAAGGGGGAGGAACAGAATTTGGGTTGGGAGGCTGGCTCGCAGAATTAAACTGGGTTGCGGGGGTGTCGGATGCATTCTGTTCGAGCCAGCCTAGGGTCGCATATTGGACGCGTTGTTCCTCCTGGGTGAAAGTCCACTTTTTGCGCATGACGCCGCCAAAACTCCAGACGACGGTTTCAGGATTCCATGTTATCTCCTCTTCTTCCCAGGGATCTCCGCGAGGAGACAATATTTGAGAGCTCACGAAAGTCGAGTGTCTCGCTTCTGGAGGATCGGGTGGAGAGCCACGGATCGCAGAACGGATTGATTTGAGGAGGTCGCTTCGTGGGCGTTCCGGCTCATCCACAGTTTTGAGGCCAAGGTAGGTAGAAGCGGCACACACTTCATTGGAAAGGGTGACCGATATCGTACAGGGTTGCATCCTGCGTCAACGCGTCGGTCAAGTGTGGCAATGTTTGCCATCGGCATTGATCACGTCTTTGTCTCGCGCGCAAGTGTCGGCGTCTGACTGTCTACAGTCTCGCGTCCTCTTCGAATTATAAGCAATAGAGTAGTAGGTACTTCAGATATGCTTCACTGGCAAAAGCATTTCAGGTAGGTAGGTAGGTAAATTACACAAGGTCACGCTTAGAAATATTGAATTGTATCCACCATTGAGTTGTAGCGAGACGTGGAATGCGGCGGGGCAGGCTGACAGCGCGTGCAACTTGCGAGGCAAGGCGACGACGATACGGAGGCTGGGCGCGCGGGCGAGAGTTGCAGAGGTGAGGGCGGGTCTGAGAGGGTTGGGGGTCAGACTGCAGCCGTGTGACGAGAGGCGTAGTACGAGCGGGATCGGCAAGTTGCCGGGGACGCGTCCTGTTCGTCCAAGATGACGGAAGAGGTGTGGGTGAAGCCTCGGTGACCCAAACGCGTCGGGACCAGCGGCGTGGAGCAGGCTTGGCGTGTCTGTCCTGCGTGTCTGTCCTACGGGTAGTGCAGTAGGAAATGCGAGACAGTTTGGTCGGCGCTCCGGCAACACGGGCAAATGGGAGAGTCGGAATTGCGGATGGAGTAGGGGAATGTGTCCGGTGTGGAGCTGGAGGAGGATGCTAGGCTGCGTGGGGGGGGGGGGGGGGGGGGGGTATCTGCGAGGCTTATTTCTTACCACCACGGTGCGACGACGGACTTCAACCACAGCAGATTCACAGTCAGACGCGCTCGCGCTGATGAGTCCAATGATAATTGGCGCGATTGGACACGGGAATTTGGGACCTGCTTGATCGTATTAAGATAAACATTCATAGTGAGAAAAAGTTGGCTGGGTGCAGAAAAAGCTTCAAGCTTGAAGAGATGAGAGACCATCATGTGCATCCTGAGGACTTGTCCCTGGAAAAGAGAGCTGTGAACGGAATAAACGAGGGACAGTTTCACAGCGCTCCTATCACATTTGTCGCAAAAAAGGCGCAGAATAATTCGAGATGTGGCGGAGTATGCTGCCAAAAGTCACAAGTGACGATTGCCTATAGTGCGTCAGAAATCCATGGGCATCCAGAAAGCAAGTTTCCACAGGTCAAAGCGAACATTATGATGAACCAAGCGAAGCTGTTAGCCCAATGCCTGTAGTCCAACTCAGTCTGGGCCGCCTGAACACACTGGCCAGGATCAATCGAGCACAACCCAGTGATCTCCGGCCCACTCTATCGTTGATCCCTTCTCCCACAGCTGGCAATCCTGGGGCAAATATGTCTCCTCCGAGCTGTCTGAGCCCATCGGCGGGGTCGAAAATGTCCGCGTCCACGCTTCCTGTCCGGAGCCGTTTTTCGAAGCTTGCCAAGCCCAAAACTCGCTTCGCGGAGTTCTACCGAGGGCAAGCTGCCAGGGACCTACCCATGCCCGCCAAACGGAACCAGCGACATTCCGCACGAACACAGCTTCGTCGTAGTCTTCGTCGCGCCAGATCTCCTCGTACGGGGTCATGATTCCCGTAGCGGGGTTTACCATTTCGCCTGCCTCCAGCGTCCTCCCGACCGGCAAAGGTGTGTTGGCCCCGACATCCACAACGTGCAGGGGATTCTGGGAACAACTTCAGAGGTCAAATTTCTGCAAAAGAAGCGACGAGAGGATCACGAGCGTGCGCGAGTCGATATGGTGCGTGAATTTCGTAGAGTTAGGTGTTGAAGAGAATCGGTAGCCCGCAAACGCCCAGTCGAGATCGCCGGTTTCTTTGTTGAACCGTACGTCAAGAAACGCGCCGCTCTTGAGCGAGGTCAGTACAATCGTTTGCGTTGGCTCAGAGGGTTCCTCCGGAAGCCACCGAATTGACTCGCGAAACGAGATGGATGCTGCAGGCATGAGGTTATCGCATCACCCAAATCGGGCTATCTCAGTATTTTGATTTGATTTCGACTCTTCCATACTTTTTGTACCACAAGTCCAACAAGTTGAACATGTGTCATTTGGACCTCATCACCAAAGGACGAGTTTTGTCAATGAGCTGGCGATAGCATTTATACAGTGCTCATTGGCCGAGGTAACAGCGCCTGAAGTTATCCGTCTATCTGTACCCCTGGTGGCGATCGCCACTTACCCAGGTTCAGCCAGTTTTCAGGCGCCTTTAGTGCTCCGACCACCTCAGCCAGGCTCCTGAAGCGCCGCCCCGTTTTGTATACATGAATTAGTGGTGTAATTTTGGTTCTCTATGGCGGATAATATCAGCGTAGAGATCATCTAGCACTCACTGCGGAGATGCGTTTGTTTTACCGCAGATGAAAGGGCTTTGTATAAAGTATTCGAGGTTCAAGCCGTTTTCCAAGGGATTTTACTCACATGTAAAATAGCTTTGTCTTTATCCCTTTGTTAAATGATTCCTGTTTATCGCGGTAAAACAGTTCTCTCACCAAACGCGTAGTGGGAGATGTGTTTTACAAACACAAAGACGGATAGTTATAACAAAGGTATAATTTGGTCATATTTTACCGGAATTTTCCCCTCGATAAAAGCAGTAGAAAAAGAGCTTGGACCTCAAATACTTTTTACAAGGCCGTTTTACCTGCAGTAAGACAAACGCATCTCCGCAGTGACTGTCGCCTTTCGATCGCAAAGCGTGGGGCAGCGTCTACACGTCGGCTCTCGAGTCGTCCGCGATTAAATCGCAGTCAAAGCTCTTCTTCCCCCACCCGCGATCGCCGCTCACCCGCTCGTCTGTAGCGTACCCAGCAGCCCTTTCACGAACGTCCGCGCATTTCCGCTGCTCTCTTGATACTTGCTCAAGAACAGCTCGTCCGCGCCCGACTCCGTCTCCACCCCCTCCTCCTCTTCGCTGTCGCTGTCTTCGTTCGAGTCGGATTCGTCCTCATCCTCGTCCTCGCTATCATCCTCGTCATCCTCCTCAATCTGGTCTACATCGGCCACGTTCGTGCGAAGGAGGTCCCCGACGGCCTCAGGGTTCTCGAGAGCGTGGCGCACGCCCTCAGATACGAGACCAGCGATCTCTGGGTCGTCCCCGAGCTCAAGAGGCGTGTACGTTTGCGTTTCCTCCGGGTGTACGAGGTCCACATCGGCGCTGTCCCCTCCCCCGGCAAGCGCCTCGGCGGCGCGGACGAGGTCGTCCTCTGCGCTGGCTTCCGTTGCGCTCATTCCCACCTCCTCTTCCAAGACCTCCTCGCCTTCATACCCCTCATCCTCCGCCGCAATCGTATCCCAATCTGCCCCCTGATCAAGACTCACTACCCGCGCGTCCTCCGTCGCGCGATCGAGCGCCCATGCCCGAAACTCCATTTCCTGGTCCAGCGCGCGATTCACATCAAAGTCTCCGCTCGCGAGCTCCCCACGTAGCACCGCTATCTGCTTCCCCTCGTCGAGCGGTGCCGCTTCTACCGGTGCAGCGGCGCCCTTGGCGAATGTTTTAGCGGCAACTTTGGAAAAGCTGGTGGGTTGCGGCTGAGGGGGTGTGGGTGGTGGAGGAGGGAGAGAAGACGCCTCATTAGAATCAACGGCGTCGACGAGTTCGTCGTCGTACGCGTTCTCGGGGTCGGCGGCGACTTCGGCTTTGACGGCACGGTACCCCGCAAGGAATTCGATTTCTTCGCGGCGGTTGGCGCGGCGTTCACCGCCTAGGGTGTAAGGGTTAGTGGTCGTCAAATATAGAAGACAACGATAAAGCGAAAGAAAACAACAGGCCAGTATGCAGAGCCCCGTATTTGAGAAGAATAAACAAAAGCTCACCAGTTCTCAACACCCCAGCATCCAACCACACCTCGAACAGACCAGCCGCCTCCCGCACGGACAGCGCGTCTGGAACCCGGATCGCACGCAGCGCGCGAACTACGCGCGTTTTTGGTTGTACGTCGATGTTTTCGCGGTCAGCGGATTTTTTCTTTTTCTTTTTCGTCCTCCCGCCCTGCCCTTCTACACCCGCCTGCCCCACTACAACGCCATCTTTCCCGCCATCCACGCCCGCGGCCTCCTCTCCGGCATCGTCCCCTTGAGTGTCGTACAAGCCACCGAGCTCGGCAGCGTCACCCGCCGAATCCTCATCCCTCGGCAAAACCATGGTCTTCCATTCCTCCGTCGGCTTGGGAACAGGGAATGGGTTGACGGCTGTCGGGGAGACGGAGTCCTCGTACGTGGGTAAGTCGTATGCGGTCCAGCCTGTCCACGAAGAATCTTCAGTCTCCGCATCGGAGTCGGCATCTGAGTCGAACGCAGATTGAGAGAGTTCGCCGTCGGAGTCTGATAGTTCCGCTCCAGATACTTCCGAGTGGGTGTCAGCAAGGGATGAGGAGGCCAGCTCAGAATCGGCAAGCTCGGAATCGACTAGCTCGGAATCGGCGAGCTCAGAGTCGGGATCAGCGTCGGCGAACTCGGAATCCAAGTAGGCGAAGGGGTCCGTGAATTCTTTTCAAAAGAATTAGGGAAGAGGTCCGCGAAGAAACGAAGCGTGGAACTCACCCTCTACCTCGCCCTCCAGATACGCCGCGAGCTGCTCACTCCTCCGATACCTCACACTGCGGGGAGATGGAGAAAATTCGTTGCCTAGACCGAGGGCATCGGACAATTGGGGTGGGACGGGGAATTGTGGGTCTGAGCGGGTGAGCGCGGTCAAGACGAGGCCGCGCGCCTGACGCGTGAATAAATGAGTAAAGAAGCCCAGAAAAACCGTTGAAAGCTTAACACACTAGCATCTTCCTCCCTCCCGCATACTCCAATAAGAGCCTCGGCATACTCAAATGGTGCGGCCGAATACTCTTAAATCGTGGGTCCCGATAGAGCGAGCGCCCGCACAACGCCTGGAAGTCGTCGATGGCGATCAAGACAGGGAAATGCTCCTGCTCGCCAAGCTCAGAGAGAACAGCATCGAGTACGAAGGGCGCACGGAGGAGTGCTTCCACGGATGGCGCAGTGCCTGTGGCGGTGTCGGTCGCTGCGCCCAGGCCTGCGTCGATGAGCGCGGTTAAAGGTGTGCCCTCTGGGAAGGTGCGGCCACCGTCAGGAAGCACCACCGCGTTTTGCGTGCTAAGTTGGCTTAGGAGATGGGAATTGGCGCGCGCGAGGCGGGATAAAGTTTGGTACGCAGCCCTTGGTTGGACATACGTTCTCGTTGCTAGAGAATATTGGTACGAAGTACTAGCGTCGACAAGATGGCGGGCGCGGGGTATGTAGAGGACGATCCACTCGCGCGTGGCTGCAGCGTACTGAGCCGCCTGGAGAAGGGAAAAAGACTTGCCAACGCCGGGCCGGCCATTTAGGACGAGACGCGCGGGGACATTCTTGGACTCTTCGAGGGCGCGGATGAGCGAGAGCGTGGTTGAAGTGGTTA
Source organism: Mycena haematopus (assembly GCA_029281435.1). Lineage (NCBI taxonomy): Eukaryota > Fungi > Basidiomycota > Agaricomycetes > Agaricales > Mycenaceae > Mycena > Mycena haematopus. Next base: position 190,657 of record JARJCV010000066.1, read on the forward strand.
TAGAGCAGGGGATGCCCAGCAGGCGGAACTATTTCGAGTGAAGTTTTTAGAAGTGGAATAAAAGTCGGCATGTGAAGATGAAAAGCACCTCGAGAAGCATATGCTTGGGCACGCCGTACACCCTTATGGGACTTGTCGGGTCCATGTCGTGGAACCGCATTGCAACTCCCGGCGCCAGCATCCTAGGCCTCATCGGAGGCACAGCGAGCTCCATGCGCCCAGGACTCTCATTCTCGAACAGGGGGTGCGTGAGGGAACCTGCGCCCAGAGGTTTGAATGTCCCTAGACTTTTCTCGCGCTGCTTGACAATTGGGCGACCCATTGCGTCGCGCTGGACAATTGCCTTGCCGCCCTTGCCCTTGCCCTTAGAGGCTTGGTTGGCCGAGGGTACATAGTACGCGGACCGTTTTTTTTTGCCCCGCACACCGAAGCGCAGTAACGGCGCGGGGCCCAGCACTCCCCGGCCCAGGAGGAACATCTGCGACCGTGTTTGCCTCCGACCTCGTTTTGCGCGTTGTTGATATTTGGTCCCCCGGACTCAGAGGTACCAATTCGTTTGAGCTTCCGTGCTTCGCGTTATTCCTTCTGCTCTTTGGTCTAGGGATGCCTCAAAATGTTGGGAGATAGAATTCTGGGGAGAACGAAGTATTTTGATGGCTCCGAGAGACCCGTCCAGAACTTGGTCATTTCTTGCTCTGTTGCTCCATAAATTCACATGTACACTACTGAAAGGCCAAGGAGCATTACAACGAGCCCCCAGCCCGCCACCGACGAACGCGCCCTCCATGACGCCATCCACGACGCCCACACCCGTGTATGATATAAGGGGCAGAAACTCGAGAGTGGACCAGAACAGCCCAAATGAGCGATGCGATGGAGTAAATCTATCATAAAATACATGTGATGTCATTCTTCGTCGTCGAAAATAAGATATACTGAGTTGTACGAGGCTGTAGAGACGATGCGGCGTAGCGGCGCGCGTGATACAGTTGGGGTGGGCGTGAGTGCGATATTCGACACGATATGGGGTCTTCTAGGTGTATCTGGTGCTGACGGGAAGGATAGCGTTGATAAGGAAATGTGTGTTACGGTGCCAATCGTGCCAGTGCTTGTTGTAGGTATCAAATTGTTGAGCGGGTGCGGATGAGAGAGTACATAGCTGAAAATATGTGGTTTGACTGATGAATAGTTAGGCCCTGTTCGGGATCCCGAAATAAAAAGTGTAAATACTAATTTCCCCGCCAAACAGTGTAAATAGTATTTAGACCCTAAATAGAGTGTAATTATTTACACAAAAGTGTTCGGTAACTTGCCTCTAAATCGGATTTACAGTCACGCCATGACGTGGCAGTAGTTGTTCCCAGGAACCGTAAGCATCGGAACAATCGGCCGAATCGGGCTCAGAGGACGATTCAAGTGCATATCTCAGATGGATCCCAAGGGAAATATTCCATTACTTTTCCAGACCCTAAAGATAACATTTTGCAACGTTTTCAGGCACGAAAAATGCGTGAAAACACACTGCAGACGTGTCTCAATTAGCAGCAATTAGCGGACACAGCTTTGTGACGGTCCGCGCAATTATGTGACTACCCGTGTAAACAGCTGTGACTGTGGGATACTCTTTTTGGAAGTGTCTAAATAGTATTTATTTACAGGTGTAAATCGTAATTCGGGATCCCGAACAGGGCCTTATGGTCGATGAGCATCGGATCAGTCTCCACTGAGGACGACGAGTAAACCGGTTAGGTCGTCGGGTAGGTGAACTTTTCGGCACATTTGAGGGGATTGCGAGATCTGTGTATGATGGGTCAGGACGCGAATGGATAATGAGCAGGATGAGCAAAGGATGAGCAGGATGAGTATGATGAGCAAGATGAGCAGAGGATAAGCAGGATAAGCAGGATAAGCAGGATAAGCCGGATGAGCATGATGAGCAGAGGAGAAGCAGGATGAGCAGGGGATAAGCAGGATAAGCATGGCGAGCAGAATGAGCATCGATGCGGTGAGGATAAGCATCGGGATGAGCAGGATAGATGTTGTGGGTGTTTGGACCCGTCGCGATGATGGGCTGCACGGTGCGATGGACCGTTTTAGGGGTACGCGCAATACGGGATGTGCGAGGTAAAAGCATCAAGTAAAACACTCACCACGGTAGCCATATTCAGTGTAGAAGTGTATAAAAGAATCGAAATCCAGGATTGCGGATGTCCATACGCACGCGTAGCGATCGCATCGGGGGCCCGCTGACACGGCCGGGTGAGGACCTCCACAAAGGCTGCAGACATGGAGGCGTTCTGGTGGGTGCTTAGAGCCGTCACAACGTCCGTTACTGCTGCAGTTGTACGTAGTAAAAGTTTCTTTTTTGTTGGGCACCGCGGAAACGGTTCAATTGGAGGTCAAAAGTGTCGAGCCTTTGCATACTTGGCGCAAAGTAAGTGCGGCGATCCCGGACTTCCGTGTGGCTGGTTGAGTTGGGTGTTCTCTGAGTGGGTGGGGCGCCGCAGTCGCGCATACCAAGCAGACGACGCCCTTGTCCCGTCACGAAAATCGTCGCGGTTTGCCGAGCACGAGGAATCATGTTCATCACGGTCGTTATCGCGGGCTCGTAGTCGCGTCCGTTGTGAGGATCAGAGTCGCGGTCGTAGCAATCGCGGTCAAGGTATCTGTCGTGACAGTAAGTATTCATCTTTGCGGTCGCCTTTCTGTCCCGACACTGGCGCCGTTGATCGCGATGAGGATGATGGGGGCAATGCGTCCTTAAATGTATGCTACAGGTCAATGTAGTGTCCACAATTGCGCAATAAAAAAAGAATTGAATTCATTATTGAAACATCATTTTTTCGTACTCCTCGATAAGATCTTCCTCAAATCGATCGTTTTTAGGAGCCGTTTTCGCAGATCTTACTGTAGGGCCCATGTTAGTAAAGAAAACATATATAGTAGATAGAGCAATGCACACACCAATCTTGACTACGTGTCGAAGGTCAGAGCGCAACGTAGCGAGACACACGTGCTCTCCGTTTCCCTCGGCGCGCAATATACTTAGTTCCCTATTGAGGCAACGTTCCACTGCAGAAAGTGATCAGGTTCAAGATACGCAGGGAAAAATAATCACAGACCTTCACGACTAATTTCAACCTCTCGAGCGCGCTCTCTCCGCCCGGGTCTGTTCTTTTTTCTAGCTTTCGCCTTCTGAGATTGGGAAGAGGACGACGAAGAGGGTATTGAAGACGAGGAGGAAGATGACTAAAATGTTCAGAAGTATATACGTATTAAAAAAAACCTCAGTCTTCTCACCTCCATCGCACAAGTGCCTTGGGTGGAGTTGAAGCAAAAGGAGCGTAACTGTGACATTGTCACTCTCCACAATTTTTTTTTTTTTCTTTTTTTTTTTGGAGGAGCGGGGTATTGAGGGGATTAAGAGATGGAGTGGTGCTCTGTCTCCATCCTTCCCTCTCGCCATCGTTCCGGGTTCTCAGGCAACCTTTCCCGATGGGTCTTCGAGGCCGACATAGTCGGTCATCCCCTCCGCTGGTTTGTGGCCATGGACTTGGAACCCGGCCAGACGGTACAAAAAAAAACAACCTCTCGAGGAAATGTGTGTGCCGCATCCGTGCCTTTAGCACGGTATGTGGGGCTTCGGCATTCCGTGGACTCGGGTTTCCAGGGACCGAAGTCCCTTTCCACCTTCATCGTCTACGGCTATCCGACACCCACTAAAACCCCGACTGTTCTGGGCCATTCCTTGGCTAAGGAGTGTTCGTCCTTGAGGGTTCTTTTCCATGTAGCTTTAACTAATGATACTTTTAGTGACTTCCTTTCGTACTTGAATTTATCGGTCATGGCACAATCAATGGCCAGTCGGTTGTTAATCACGTGAAGCCAGCGATTCTTGATCATTTCCAGTGCCGCAGACCCTTTGTTTTGTATTCTTCGCTCGTTTTGTATCCTCCATATAAGGTGCGCTGATTCGGTTACGAGGATCTTGTATAGTCTTTTCTCACCTACATTTCCAGCTTTCGTTGCGCCGGCGGCCATTATCTGACCGACATCAGGAAAAAGCCAAATTGCTATGGGCTGCCACATAGACCTGCATAGACGCCGTAGACGTCATAGACGCCATAGCAACGTTGCTATGGCGTCTATGAGTGTCTATGTGGGTCTATGTAACTGCCCATAGAGCCCATAGCAATTTGGCTTTTTCCTGATGCGATCGTGGGTCGCAGTTCTTTGCCGGTCTTCAGTCGCCACATGTCGGAGGCTAGATCCCATATTTCTTTCTGGCCGGGTTCCGCACATTCTGTCAGGATGTGTTCCATGGATTCCCATGCATTGTGGCATGTCGGGCATACACCAAAGTGTTGAGATCCCTGTACGTTACTCCAGAATTTTCCCACTTTGTAGCCGTCGTGTATTAACATCCATAGAAAGAATCTTATACTCCGTGAGATCTCTTTATCACGCGTTGTCCACCATATTTTCCGTGCGGGAGGGTTCCCGTCGGTAGTAGCTGCTGCTGCCTTCGCTAGCGCCATATTTCTTTTGGTGGCCGGCCGGTTTAGGAGTGCATGGTTTGCAGGTTTTTCCATATCAATTTTCCGGATTATTTTATATGCCTTAGATTGGGTCATTGCCTGGAGTTTTGCTCCGGGGAGCACCAGGGAGGCTAATGCGGTTGTGTTTATTTCGTCGGGATCAGCTTTTCTGCTTCCCTCTCCTGCTAGTGCGTCGGCAGCCTCGTTCCCCGCATTTCCTGCATGTCCTTTGACCCACGCTAACTCTGTTGGGGCTCTTCTTTCCCTTATTTTACAGTATAGTGCCGCTCGGTGGATCACCACTTTGATGTTTCATTCCTAGGGCCAGTATTTGGGCACAATAAATTCTGAATTTAATTGGAGGCATATTAGAGCATGTACTGAGTTATTCTACATCTGAACTTTGAGGATCTTGGCAGTGGTATGTTACGAGGAAGGGATACAGACTTTTTGATGGCAAAAGTCACATTTCCGTTCCTTGGACCACCCGGTTTTCTCTGGTATTCCTAGTCCTGGACACTTGTTAAACCCATTTGTAGGCCCTAATGGATTCTTATAGCTTATTCAGAGGCTCTTGTTGGCAATTGATGTCCGCACAAGCATTCTGAGAGCCTGGTGCATTGGGGCTTGATGCACCAAATATGGCAATCTCGGCTTGCACAAATTCTCGAAGACCAGTCTTTGGTCCGATTGCCTAGATCTGTCGAAGTAAATCATAGATGGTATAGCCATCTATCATACAAATATTGTTTGGGCCAGAATCTACCTAAATGGTCGCAAAATGGACGAAAGGAAAAGTCAGTGATGGTGTGATCAAGGACTGATTTGCCTCGAAACACGTCGTTTGGGAGCATCTATGAGCCTCTTCACTCAAAATTAATTCACAGTATGCAGAAGGTATACATGATTATGAATGTCGAAGGGTTTGACCCCAGGATGGATGTATGTGCTGCAAAAAATGGATGATCCATCGATGGATCGTGATCCACCGAGCGGCACTATACTGTAGTCACGGTCAGTTCGAAGATGTCTCCGTTGGACACTGTGTGGAACCCGTCATCCTGCCAGTTTTGCAGGTATTTTGTCAGTCCGTCTATTGCATATTTCGAGTCGCTGAAGATCTTTAGCGGCGCGTCGAGGGGTGCCGCCTCAACTGCTTCCTTGATCGCTAGGATCTCGCCGACCTGGTTTGACGGTCCCATCTCGTCTGGTATGCGGATGGCCTTGTTCCTTGGGTCGCCATCTCCGAAGTATACCCCCGCTCCGGCACGGACTTTGTCCGTTGCGTTGTCTATTGCCGAGCCGTCTGTGTACGCCACGACTTCTGGTCCTTGGTTTATTGCAAAGCTGACGTCTGGAGCCTCGTAGCTCAGGTTTTGATTCCCCTCAGTGAATATTCGGAAAGTGTCTGCTAGTGTTCCTCGCGTGGTGATTCTGGCGTCGAAATCGGCTGCGTCCGGGTTTGTTTTTTCTCTCGGTGCCTGGTACTCTTCGTAGTCCTCAGGTTGCATAAGCCATGGGTCCCATTTATATGCCAGAGAGTTTAACAGGTCTCTCGCCTTCATGTAGCACGTGGATGGGTGTCGGCACCCGCTTATGGCCTTTGTCACCTGGCACGACGCACAAGGGCAGTCTACCCTGTTGGTGTGTCCTACCGTTCCGATTTTGCTGGCTAGCGCCCGTGTTTCTCTGACAAATCTCAGTTTGTGGTTGTCTTTCAGGCATTTCACCACCGGCCGAGGGGCATTGAAGAGGGTTTTGTCACCGCCTGAAAAGCGGTGGTACCATACAGGCATGTCATCTTGCAACTCTCGCGAGACTGCCAGTACCTCCATTTTCACACCGTACTTACGTCCGACCTGCATCATGTCTGCCAGGTCTTTACTTTTCAGGTTGTCTTCCGACTGGTACGGTGCCCATGATTGGAGATAAGCATTTATTCTCATTGCTTCATCCACATTAAGGTCAGCGGCTACAGTTCTCTTGGCGAGAACCTCGTCTGCTACGAAACACCAGAGCGGCCTGTCGGGTCCGAAGTTCAGGTACGTTTTAAGCCACGTTACGGCAATAGCCTCGTTGCGCGCGATGATATCGAGCAGATTTTTTCCTCCCATCTCTGCGGGGGCGTGCACCATTTGTTTGTTCACGGTCACTTTCACTTTTTCGGCCCATAGAAACTCACAAATCCTTTTATCCAGTTTCGCTTCAATTTCGGCTGGCATTCCTTGTACTGTTGCCATGTACTGGGTCATTCCTCCTACAACCATCATCACAATGAGGCGGCGGCCTTCCATTGAGGGGTGGCCTAGTTCCCATTGATCAAGTGCGGCGTCAATCTTCTCAATGGTGCATGACCATGTGCCCATCTGTTCTATTCCGTTGCCAACCCATGCGCCGAGTGTGCGTATAGGTTCACCTTCAGCTGCGATCTTAATGTGTGCTGGGATCAGTGTCCCGCCCAGTCCGTTCACAAATCGGGATGCTCGTACAAGGTCTCGGTGCGTTAGTGTTCCGATCGGGATCATTTCTGTCTTGCTGATGTTGAATCTCGCTCCAGCCGCCACACACCATTCATCTAGGATCTCGAGCAGCGCCCCGAAGTCATCCGTAGCATCCAGGTACACTAGCGTGTCGTCTGCGAACAAGGTTGTTATCAGCTTTTCTCTCTTTCCTCTTATCTGAAGACCTTTTAGGTTGGATTTTCGGAGGGCTTCAGCTAGTGGCTCAATCGCAAGATCGAACAACAGACAAGACAGAGGGTCTCCTTGACGCACTCCCCTTGTAACTCGGAACGGATGTGAACTTATTTTGCCATTCAGGATTACGTCTGTGTATGCATCACTGTACAGTGCCTTGATCGTTCCAATGAATTCCCTCGGTATCTCGAAACTTTCCAGTGTGTGCCATAAGTAATCGTGTTCGATTTTGTCGTAAGCTTTTTCTTGATCTAGTGCTACAATGACGCCGTTCGTTTCCGTTGCTTCCGCTGTGCTGGCCGGCGATCTCCTCGAAGACGCCGCGATGGGATCAGGCGGCGGCGGAGGCTGTGGGCAAAAGACAAGGTGGAATGACTACAAAACAGCTACAAACAGCCCCTATATGCTACGGTTCTACCCGGCCCCGACACCTCCCGGGGACACCCGTCCCTGTCACATGCGCCACCGAACACAATGGCGGCGTCCTGCCGGCCAACAAGCAGGAAAACCACGCAAAAAACCCAAAAAAATCAGGCCGAGCTTCCCTAACCTACTGGCTCCTCCACCTCCGCAATAGGCGCCAACTTCACCTCGTACTCCTTCTGCACCTGCTCCAATCGTCCACCTCGCTTCGGAACGAACACACCCAGCCGTCGTGAACTGTATAGGCCATCCAGTAGTACGCCGTCGAGTGTCTCCAATTGATAAGAATGTGATATGCGTTGCCGCACACGATGCGGAGGCGACCAGCGGTATACGAGTTTGCATAAGCACTTGAATGTGAAGTCCCAATCGCTGCGGTAAACCTGGACGAGTTGGCCCTTCGTGAATGTAACCACACCGGCGCGCGAAGCGAGGACTTTGCGATCAAAAACCGCCTTGCGACTGAGGGCATAGCGCACCCGTTCCGCGTAAGCGTCGAGACGCTGCTGTTCCACATAGGCCATGTGGGTTTCGACGTCGGCAGCAGCAGGCGCCTCGACGCCTACTAATGCCGGCGCGTCCGCCCGGTCGACTGAGAGGCCTAGCAGGATCTCCTTCGGCGTAAATTTCACAGCGGGCAGTAACCGTCCGTTCATGACGTGAATCGCCTCGTCAAAATGCTCGGGCCAGTTTTTGGGCAAGTCTTCCCACTTCGTCGCGTTCCAGACGTCTTCCCCCATCTCGGGCGCGCACAGCCGGGCGAGAATAAAGAGAAGTATTTTGTTAGCGATCTCTCAACAGAACGTGTGGTCCCATTATAACATACCCTGGATGATCCAGAGGTGCGCGTTACAATGCGACCATGTCCTCCCCGGGGCTGGCGCATATTATAATGCGCGGCCACCACGGTGGCGCAGTGCCGTGAACCGCTTAGGGTAGAGGCCCCGGCACCTCGGCATCACACGCATCTTGTTGATGGATGCCTCCTTTAGGTAGGTGTGCCCAAAGCGGAGCTGTCACACTATATATAGCCAATTGATTTGATGCCTGCCGCTAAACTGAAGGCCCGATTAGGATGAAAACGCCAGATGCTCAATTAGGAAATTTAGTCTAACAAATCGTCGTCTGGCTCCCCCTCTTCACCATCATACTCCCCATACGCCACGTCCTCCTCCAGGTCCACCTCCACTGCCACTATGTCCATGACATCCATCACTGATCCAGCCAGTGCAGATGCCGCTCGAGTGCGCACAGTCGCCCAGCGCGCCTACCATGTAGTGGCCCAGTAGCGTTCCCGCGCTGCCTGCTCCACGGCATATGCGGATATGCCCTCCGCCAGCTCCGCTGAGACCCCCGTCCGTGCCGTACGGCGTCCATCCCACCACGCCGCCTTCCATTGGCAAAACTCCAGCACACGGCGCATCTCCTCCTCCAGCAAAACTAGCTCTTCCCGCCAGCGATCTGCTCGCGCGCGCGCCTCTGTCCACTCTATACGAATATCTGCACGGTGGTCAGCCTCGCGATCCCAATTCCACACCGCACTCACCGTCATGAACCTTCCCAGTTGCCGTTGTGTCGGCAGACGCGCCCGTATACCATAGCCAGGAGAGGGTCCTCGTACCCTCCCCAGTCTCCAGATTGAAGAGCCTTGTAGGCTCCACAACGTCCCCAAACTCGTCCACCTCGTCTTCGTCTGGTGACAACCCTGCCAAGATCCTTGCCCTCCTCTCCTCTTCCTTCTCATCGTCGTTCAGCGACCGCTCGTTCATCCCCCGAATATCCTCCTGTCGTAACACCCGCAGCTTCTCCTCCCACACCCCAGGCCCACGCAGCGCAAGCAGCGCTTTCCAAGCGTTCCTATACTGCGACGCCGCCCCCTTGATGCGCTCCTCAATACCACTGCGTAGGGCCTGGCTCGAGCCCAAGCTGTAATATATAGAATAAAGGTCCTGGTCGTAGCCAGGCGGTGAGCTTGCCTTTTTCAACGGCTGTAGCCAGTGCCCTGGCAAACCTTACAAATTGTGTCCCAGGCCACCTTCCGGCGCCGGCACCGCCAGCGCTTCGGGTTTTTTAGCCGATCGCCGTCGCTTACGATATCCTTTTCGGGGGTTCCTGGCAGATATTGATGGCCGCCCCGAATATTTGTTTTTGGTTATATTTGGCTTGCCCTTCCCTCTCGGCCGGCCCCGCCCTTGTCCCACGCCCACCCTTTATTCCCATGGACGTCGTTCCCGATCAAATCCGATATTCGGCCCTTCTCGGGCTTCGGGCTCCTGCTGCACTCCTCTCGGCCGGCCCCGCCCTCGTCCCACGCCCACCCTTTATTCCCACGGACGTCGTTCCCGATCAAATCCGATATTCGGCCCTTCTCGGGCTTCGGGCTCCTGCTGCACTCCTCTCGGCCGGCCCCGCCCTCGTCCCACGCTCAGCAGTTATTCACACGGACCTCGTTCCCGATCAACTCCGATATTCGGCCGTTCTCGGGCTTCGGGATCCCTGCCGCTGCACCGGCTATTCGGCTAGCACCGGCGCTGTTCTTTCCCGCTCCCGCTCCCGCCCCCGCCCCGCCCCCTGCCGTCGGTCATCTGGGTACCCGCCGTTTAAACTGGAGGGTACCATTAGGATCCATAATCCAATTCTCTACCTTTCTCCCCCTTTTTTTTGTGAATTTTTTTTTTTCTCTTCAGCGGGGTTCCTCCTCTGTATATCACACTAACCCAAGTATGTTCCATCCCGACTCACCTCCCGCCCTTCACTCGCGCCAAATCACCTCACGTTCTTGGCTCGAGGCCGCACGACACATCCGCACTCGTTTCCGGCCATGATGTCATCGCATCCGCGAGTTTCAAGTTCCAAGTCCATTCTCCCACGCACCCTATACTGTATCATTCACACCCGCCGATGAGGCGACTCTCGAATCCCCAACACAAAGATCACACGATTCATATGTACATACAAAAATCCATAGTTATTTCAGCGTGATAGTGTTTTCAAATAAGTAAAATAAAATCATGAGTCCGAGACCAGAGAAGACCGCGCAATATTTCGACAGCAAAAAGACCGCAATATTCGACAGCAACAACGCGAGCGAGACGGCACATCATATGCAAATGGGGGTGGGGTGGAGGGAGGCGTCAGGCGTGAGGCGTGAAACAAAAGGGCAAGCTATGATGAGGGAGGTGAGCGTCGACCCTACACTTGCAGCGACCCTGCCCGCGTCTCAGGTTCCTCCGATTCGGCAGAGAGCGGTTCGGCGCCCTCGAGCCCGCGTATCATCCACTCCACGTCCGCCACCGCCTGCAACCAATTCTCCCGCGCCTTCTTCTGCCTCTTCACCGCCATCCCCCACCAGTACAGTGTCGCCACCACGATGCACATACCGTTGGCCCCAGGCGAGCGTAGTGGACTCCACGACGTCTCGTCCCCCGAGTCCGGGTACTCTTGCGCGTGCGCCGTGGGGTTGTCCCCCGTCCCCTTCCTCCATGCCGGCTGTATTGAATTCCACCAATCCCACCAATGCTCCGCGAACGCGTCGATGTCGCTCACATTCGGCCCCCTCCCTTGGCTCATGATCCCAGGCCGCTGTCCTCGCCCCTGGCCCAGCCACAGCGTCACCTGTGCAGGCCGATGGGTAGTCGGAAGTGCCTTCCCACCCTGAGCCCAGCCGTAGCGGCGTTCGAGGTTGGCGAGGGCGCGCAGGAGCTCGTTGAAGTTGGCGCCTAGGTTTTCGGCGCTAAGTTGCTTGTGCGTGGCGACGAACCAGGCCGCAGCATCGTCCGGGGCCGCAGGGATCGGTTCCTCCTCCGCCTCCTTCTCCAGCTCATCCTCACCATCTGTATTACGGGCAGTGGCAGACGTAGCAGACGACGAAGGGGAGTTGGACAGGTGGAAGGCGGTAATGGGAGGCGGCGCATCGACGTCCATGTCGGTGTTCGCAGCTGTGTCCACCTCCAATTGTCGTTCCACGTCGGTGGACGAGTTTGCGCCGTCCACCGCGCCGGTGGTCGAGTTTCCACCGTCCTCCGCGTTCACGTCGGGGCTTGCGCTGGGTGCGTGCACCACGTTTGTCTCGTCACTGGTTGGGGTCGCGGCCGCTTCCGAGTCCGGGACTAGCCCTCATTCAGTACCACTTGAATCGCGCGCAAGGCTTCCTTACCTGAATCGTCTGCCACGGTCTTCGCACTGGACCTCAGCCGCGGCTTTGGCCGGGACGTCTCGCCTGACGCGGCGCTCGTCTTTGGTCCCTCTCGCGCTCGTTTCCCGCCGCTCTCGCCTCTTTCCCCCACGTCGTCATCGCCCCTCTTCCTCTTCCTCCCACTGTCCTTCTCCCTCACCCTCTCCTTATCTCTGTCCTTCCCCTGCCCCTTCGTCCTCCCCGTCTCCCCCTTCTCCTTCTCCCCCTTCTCCTTCTCCCCCTTCGCCCTCCCCTGCGTCTTCCCCCTCTCCTTCTCCTTCGCCGACGACATCGCAACCTCCCTCCCCCCCTTCCCCTTCGCCACCTCTACCCCCTTGGCCTTCTGCGCGGCCGCTTTCTCCTTCAGTTTCCGCGCCTTCGCTTTCTTCTTCTCCCGCTCGCGCTCTCGCTCCTTCTCCTTCTTCGTACTTTTCTTCGACTTCTTCCTCGCCGCGCCCTCGTCGTCGCTCTCAGACCCAGACTCAGACTCCGACGAATCCGCCGCGTCGTCAGACTCGGAGTCTGAATCTGATCCATTGGAGCTGGCTGAATCGGAATCCGAGTCGTCGTCCGATGCACCGGATTTGGGGTCGATACGGTATTTTGCGCCCTTCAACAAATCCTCGCTGTCGTCCTCTGCGGGTAACGCCGCCTCAGCACAATCGGACGCAGCTACACCTACAGTCAGCGTCGTCCAGCTCGCGTTGCGGGATCCCAAGACTTACTGTATCCTGTCCGCAGCCAATCCTTCATAAAGTCCAGGACTTCGCGATCGAATCGCGCCTTCGACCATTCCGGAAACGTGCAGGCGCCAGCCCCTAGATTACGGCCCATAGATACACTGTACAAAACCCAGTTAATTACAAATTCTGAAATGTAGCCGGCACAAGATGTAGAAATGGCCCAACTTACTGAACGGTTCGCAATTCCCCTCCGAATTGGGGGATTGGGCCACCAAAAACGCAAAATGCCTTCAAGCCAGTGTACTCGTTTACGCCCCTCAGAATATTCAGCATAAATCCCCCGAGTCGGTCGATACACCTGAGTCGATGCCACGTCAAAACAAAAAAAACCGCTGCTAATCCCGCTACTCACTTTTGGCGGTCCTCGGGTCTCTTAGATGGCGGCGCTTTCATCGCCTTGTTATACTCATCGCGCGCCTCCTTTGCTTCTGCCTGGGCCCGATCTCGAAGAGCGTCTTGTTCGTCTTGAGACAGTTCCGCGAAAAGCTCGCGCGCAACTTTAGCTCGAAACGGCGCATCCGGTCCTCTCTTCTGCTTGAGGGTCGAGCCGTCTGCTTTCACACAGGTCGTCGTCCAGCGAGCCGTCACCACAGGCCCGATCTCAGTTTCGTACGATTCGTGCATGTATTGTTGGAACCCTTGCCGGGCTTTGGGAGGGGCGTTGATTCCGGCGAGCTTAGCCAGTAGAACAGCGAAAGGGTCATTGCGAGTATCCATTCTCGTGCTCTTCTGCAGCCTCCGAGCGCGGTACTTGAGCCACCGATGTATACGCTGACAGTGATGAAGTAGATTATTATAGGTCACGAGCGGCATCATCGTCTCACTTACCGCATTCATTTCTTCGACGCGTTTATTCTTCCTGGCCAGCGTTTCCTCGTCCAAGTTGTCGTCGTTCTCTGGAGTTTCGAACTTGTTGTATTCGGGCAGCGGCTCCTCCGGCTCCTCGTGGTCCTCCAGAGTCCAAGGAATGCGAGCGTGATATTCGTTGCAGACTTCGCGCACATAATCGCGCTCAGCCCGCCAGCCACGTTCCAGCGCATCTGTGTAGCCTTCCACATGGGCTTTGAGAAGAGTTTCGCGCGCGCCCTCCGCCCAGAGCCTCAGGTTGCGCCTGTCTGCTTTCGCCTTCTTTTTCCATACGCGCTTACGCTTCGTCACCGACTGAGTTCGCGTGCCCATTGTCTGCTACCAACCCCAGAGAAGTCAGTCAGTCGGTTTACTCAGGAATCCCCGCCGGCTTACCTCTTTCTGGTTGCAGCGGCCACAGTTTCGTCGATGCGACCGTCCTGGGGGAGAAATCGCAGAACGGTCTCCTGCCTTTTGGTCACAGATTTCGCTTCCTCAATCTCCATCTGTCACGCACCGCTCCCAGATCCAACGCCGATTCAGATCTAGTATTCCCCATGCATCTCTTCTCCGCCTTAAATTTCAGTACTTCCTCACGGCGTTCCTTACTCTCTTCTTACACCCCAACTCAATTTGTTCCAATGCAGCTCCCTTCCAACCCCCATGTCGTTGGTGACTCCCAGGCCTCCCCCTCGGTGCCGCCATCACAAGGCCAGTTCCTCTGCCTCATGTACATCCCCCTCCATACTAATTCCCCCCCAGTGGCTGGATTCTACGCCTACGTCCCCTACCCCCCCGGTATGAGTGTCTCCCCCGCGCCAGTTGCCGCCGTTGCGACCCAGGAGGCCCCCGCGCCTGCGCCTGCCCCCGCTGCGCCTGCGCCAGTTCCCGCTGTGCCGGCGCCAGTTCCCGCCGCGCCTGCCCCCGCCGCTGCCGCGCCTGCCCCCGCCGCTGCCGCGCCTGCCACAGCAGCGCCAGCGGCAGTCAATACTGCGGGGCTTCCCCCGGCACTCGTGCTTCTTCTCCGCAACACGGGACCCTGGGTCGCGAACGAAGTCTACAGCGTCACCCCCACCGGCCCTTTGTCACCCGTCGCCGAAGACGTCCCAGCGCCCGAGTGGTATGCTGTTACGCGCGGGCGTTTCGTCGGAGTCGTTGATCAGTAGTAAGTCTGTCTTGCTATCTTTCATTGACCTCGTTGCCTAATTTCTTTTCCTTTTTCCCAGCGCCCTCTCTCAAGTCGCCATCGCCGGCGTCGGTAACAGCGCGCGCAAAGCCTACCCAAGTCAGAATTCGGCGATCCGCGCCTTCAACCAGGCTCTCACATGGGGAGGCGTTACCGTTGCCTGAGTCGGGGCCCCACGGGCGTACCTTAGCTTAACTTCCCATTTGTTGTACTCTTGCTCGAATGATCAGAGGTTTCGCCGTTCTCGCTCAAAACTTAAAAGACCCGCAAAAAAAAAGAAAATAAATTCATTTCCGAAACTATTGTATAGCGCTCCTTAGCGCGGGAGCAAATCCCAGCTGTTCCTGCAGTGCTGCAGAGCTCCTGGTCCCTGGTAGCCAGGGCTCTCGCTGCTTCTCCATCTTTCGATGGCTCGGCTCCCGCGACACTTGATATCGGCAAAATTTCATCGTAGACGTCGCGGGAAAACCCAATGTCCTAAGCGTCGGCCATCGCTGCAGCTGCAGCCCCTGGCCTGGCAGTAGCCAGGGCTTCAGCTGCTTCTCGATCTTTTGCTGGCTCCGCCCGAGACATTTGATCTCGGTAAACGGCCGTTGCGGACGTCGCGGGAAGGATGTGGATTTTGGACCCTGGTCCGCCGGTGCGCAGCGTGGTTAGTCCGAGCCAAACTCTGGGGGCCAGTCAGCAAATCCACGAGAAACAAGCAAAAGAAAAAGACACTGCACAACCAATCGGTGATTTTCGAATATCCGGTAGCCACATGTCAAGGCTGGGAATGGCCTCCTTCCCTTCCCCATTGCTCCGCTAAGTCAAAGTGGTCTATGCCAGATCTGGAACGATAAGCGAACCCACGTACCGCGTCTCCTGCATCCGCCACACCCCCGAGCACAAGCCAACCACTCCCGCACCCCTCGCACCATGGGCCCGCCCCACTCCCTCAGCGTCGACGAGGTCGCGAGCCTGATGGACCCGTCAAATCATCCAGAACGTCTCTCAGCCGTCGAGTTAGAAAATTTACTGTCACCTCTCACAGACGATCAGACCGTCGAACTGGTCGAACGCTTGGGGCTTAGCGATCTGGCACGCCAACTCCCGCCGGTCATGATCAAAGTCATGAGTGTGGCGCAGCGGCTCGCGCAGGACACCCCTCCCGAGGAAGACGACGACGTCGACCGCCTCATCAGGAATTTTGATGCAGCTACGTTCTTTCGTGAGTGGAGAGGCACCGACAGCACGATCAACCGTTCCCAACTCACCCGTACGTAGGGAGCTCGCCCCTCATTCCACCCCTCCCTACCCCATTGCCCGCGAACTCCCCCCCAAGGACACCCCCGCGAAGTGCCCGGAATACAGGGCCACCGCAATCTCCCGTTTCACCTTCGCCAGTTCCCCGTACCCCCGTTCGACGGGCCCCCACGACCGGCTATATCGCCTCTGTCCCCGCCGTCAACTCCCCAGGCCAGATCGACTCCGTACACACCGACGATTGGTTTGAAGCAGCCAGCTTCAGCCAAGGAGTGTCCAGCGGTAGCGTCGTACGCGCCTCTGGCCAGAACCGCAAAGGGTACGTGATATTCTTCGGCGGTCGCGTTGGCGTTTACACGTCTTGGTACGCCATCTTACCCGAACTCCTCATTCCTCTGTACTCACGCTCCAGCAGGAATGAAGTCCAGCCTCTCGTCAAGGGCCACGGCCTGGCCATCCATTCCAGCTTCCCCAGTGTCACCGCCGCGCAGGCGGCCCTCGATTATGCGCGCGCGCGGGGTTTGACAGGAGACAGCACGCAGGAGGACCGGCTGCCCGCCCCTGTTCCCCACATGGACGACAACCCGCTCAATTCGGCCAGTCCCAAAGGTGACTGGTACGTGGTGTGTCGGGGCGTCAATCCGGGCGTCTATTGCTCCTAGTCAGTGTCTTGCTCGAATTCTCCAAAACTTTGGTTAATCCTGTGCATGCTGCCAGCCTTGAGTGTAGTCTCAATACAACGGGGATCAATGGTAACCTGTTCAAGAGTTATTCTACCCGAGAGGCGGCACAGATGGCCTTTGCACGCGCCGAGCGTAATGGTAGAGTGCGTTCGTTGCCGCGGGATTGAGGAATTATTGGACGTGTTACAAACTGTTTTTCGCGTCGAGTAGCCACTTGTAATTAAATTGCTTCGTCATTTCTTGCAATGGTTTTGTGGCTGGAAGATGTGTCTGAGTCGTTGAGAGCTGGATCCGTCACGTATGTCACGGTGGTCACACACACTTGGTTGGTGTTCGATTTCCCTCCTGCTTCTTGGAAACTGTCCTGCTCACGTCCTTGGTATTTTTCTGCGCGTCGTATCAATGGCCCGAACGAGGTTCTTCAAAAAAAGGAAAAAGAAAAAGCTCTCTGGGTGAGGAAAGCGTCGCAGATGACGAACTCCCTAGTTCAACATGACGAACTCCACCTCGTTGCACAGAAATTCGTTTGGTATGCCTCGCTAACGTTCCCAAGCCCCTCTTGAATAGTGGTCCCTGCTTCTTCATAGTCCAATACGATGTTTTCTTTTAAAAATCCGCCCCACATGCTCCCCTACCTGGCCCCTTCGGCAACCGATGACGAACTCCAAAGGTTCGACATAGTTTACAGTACTCAAACTGTATTTGAACTAACCACCCTTTACGCTGCCCCCACCCATGTCATGTTCACCCGCTATTTTCACTCCAAAATCGACTTTATTACAGCAATGCGAAGCAGTTCAAAATTTCCGTTACTCGCTTTCTTCCTCGATAGATCCTGAACCTTGGAGTTTCGTCTAAACCGGTCACGAACTCCAGCGGTGACGAACACATAGGATGACGAACTCCTTCCTTCATCCACCTTCTAATTCCCTTCTCCGCCACACTTTCATTGTGTATTTCGTTTGGCACTAACCACTCGGCACATCCCTGGTAGGGCCCCACTGGCGGAATGCCCCTGCAATCCGCCCTAGCCGACTCTGTGTTACATTTCCCTCACATGGGCACAGCCACCGCTTGTACCGCTTCCCCTCCCAATCGACCATGCCCAAGAAGAAAGTCCAACGCTCCACCGACGAGATCCTGGATCGGCGGGCCCAGTCAGCTTGGGAATATCGCCAACGGTAACATGGGATCTCTCTCTTTGTCTGTCGGTCGTAATACTCACCCACCCTTTTTTTTGCTGCCAGTAACCGGGCCGTCACAAATGAAAAAGCGCGCCTGCGAATGCAGAAGTAGGAAAACCATCACAGACCGTGGTGCGACACTGAGTTGGGCCCTAAACAGACGCCGTGCGGCTTGAAAATCGCTCCGAGCGCAGTGCAGGCCGAGTACGATCGACGTGCACAGCGTTCTCGGGAGGCCTACCGTGAGTGAGTGTCAAATACCACTCACGAATCATGACAGTCTCACTCACCACACCTGACCTTGCGAATCACAGGCGACGCGGTCAATCCCTAGACGTCAACAAAAAGAAGCAAGCGAAAAAATTGAAGAAGAACCGCGACCAGCCCCAGAAAAAAAGTGCGAAGGCGGCGGAAGCGGATGCCAAGATAACAGACCGCATGGACGAAATCCGGCCAACTGCGGTGGCTAAACCCGTGAAGCACCCTGGACCTGTACTCAAAGTACTCCCCCTGCTCCCATCACCCATGGATTACGACGAACCGATGCGCACCCGCGCACCGGAGTCGCTACCACCCCCACACGTTCCGCCCTCGCGCAATTCCGCCCTGTGCTCGCCGCTCGTGCACCTACACCGACGTTCCAGGACCTAGCGGGCAGCGACAGCGAATCAAGCATCAGTGGCACGGATAACCCCACGATTGGGATGCAGATGACAGCGATTCCGAGCTCGAGGACGAGCGGCGCCGCATTAGCCGTTCGAGGTGCGACGATGACGAGGAAGGACCTTTGCTCAATGAGACAGGTCGCGCCGATTACGTTCCCGAGCCGGGTCAGCAGCCGTATTACCGCAGCGGCCGTAAATATTGGTTTTAGTCGGTTTGGAGTCTTGATGCAGTCCTTTATAATTTTTTTTTTTTTTTTTTTATCAATTGGACGGACCACAGCAGAACATGTCAAAGGAAGGGGACGACCAGTATAGTGAGGGACGTACGCGTATGTCAAGCCAAGAAAAGTAGGAGTCTGTTAGGGTTCGCGACCTATGGAAGTATGCAAGCAAGACGGAAGTAGGCGTAGTGTAAAGCAAGAAAGGTAGGTAACAGCAGAGTGCGAGGAAGTGAAGGAAAGCGCAGTAAGATCCATTCTAAAGCCAAGCAGCATCACACCCGTCGTCGTGTCTTCAATTGGGCCGTCGCTGGCACCACTGTATGGCCATGCCATTCCCACCCCGGTTGGAAAGTCTAGCGGAAACAGAGGGAAAGACTCTGTCGCACGCTCACGATTGCGCGCACGGAGCTTCTCTCGAGAGGTGTGCTCCATCTTGGTGGCGTTGACGGCGAATTCACCATCAAATCGGCGGCCATTGTCCAACCATCGGCTCACCCCAGCCCCTGCCCACTGCAGAATAGAATATCGACGTTCGTGAGGGCGAACGGCGACAAAGGAGTAGCGCAAGACCCCGCCGCTCGGAAGGAGGATGGAGGACCCGGGTGGAAAGCCGACGACCAGCCCCAAATCCCAGAAGATGACCTGCCCGCCGAGGCTCGGTTCGTATTCCCCCAGGGCGATCAGGTTATCCCACCCCCCAATTTCGTGTCGCCTCAGGGAGACTAGGCCGCCGAATAATCCTTGACGATGTGGCCCACCCAGTTCGAAGGCTGTGGCAGAGTAGACGGTCGAATCCGAGGGGAAAATGGCACGACGATCGGCCGCAAGCAGGGCGTTTTTGATTTTGGTGTAGCGCTCGAAGGTCTGTGGGAAATAGGCGCGCAAGAGACCTGACGCCATTGTCAACCAAACATGGACCAACAACGCGACTGTGCATACGCACAGGTTCCATACCCAACCAAGCGCCTCATCGCCAAAGTCGAAAGCAACTGGTAGAATACGAGGGCCGTTAATACGACCCCATTGGCCAGTCTCTGGTGCTCTGTCAGCTTCCCAAATCTATCCGCAGGAGAACACTTGATCGCACCTCTGCCTCGACATTGAAGAACGCTCCACTACCTCCAATGACTGTCGGGTGATCTCCGGGACACGATTTCAGCGCCTGGTCGCACGCCTCATTCGCTGGTTTCACGACACTGCCCATCCAACCCCGGTTGCCTGGCCGCCCACCGAGGAATAGCACCACTTTGCCGTCGGCGTCGACAACCGGGCGCGGTGATCTACAGGCGCACAATGGACACTCAATGCGACAGAGAACCAATTTTTCAGAACGGAGCTTACCCAGCAGAGTTAGATACATATTTGAAGTTAAAACACGATCCTGGCCCAGTAACTTCCGCAAGTGAGTAGTCTTTATCTTCAATGAGTGCGGCGTCAATCTGGCCTCCTGCGGCTGCATGAATCAGTCCGGGCTCGGCCTTCTTCTGGAGGTACGCACGGCGAGCTGCCATGCGCGCGCTCATCAGCAGGCGGTATCGAAGACGGCGCGCGGCGTCAACGGCGCGCTTTTCGTGCAATCTCTGGCACGCTGGAATGATCGTGCGCACGCCCGAAGAATTCCGAGGACTGGTGCGGAGAGGGTCGGGGAGCGGTTCCTCGCCTGGCAGGGGGTTGCCGGCATATGGCTCGGGAGGGTCGCGGATCGCAGACTCTTCGCTCAGACGTTCGGCGAGGACGAAGGCGATATGAGGCTGCAAGGGAGTGTCGTCCAGCGAGGGGATCAGGTAATTGGGAACATCGCTGTCCCAGAACGGCGGAGGTGAGGTGCTGGGTGAGGTGCTGGGTTCGACTTCGGGGCTACGTTGGCGACTCATTGGCAGAAGCGCACTCGAGACGATAATGAGCACGAGAGCGGCGTTGACGGAAACAGCACACAGTACGTTTGTCTTCCTTGGTATTCGGACTCGGGATATTTTAATTGCTGAGAGGAGAGATTCAATAGGAAAAAAAGATCGTAGATGCAGATACCCGACGCACTAGGGCTGGCTACAGATGTGGTTTCCCCTGGCTGCAGACTTTTGCCGGATACCCTTGTGGATAGATGTTCCCATATGCCTTTTATTCGCCAACCGAGCAAGGCCAAACAAGGATACGTATAAAAACCCGTATCTCTTTTTGAATCTACCTGGAACGCGTATCTTTTTTGAATCTCCCTTGACTATAGACGCCCAACGCAACCCGAGTGACGATGAATGGCAAGTTCTTATGTTTTCTTCGGTGCCGTTGGGTCGCTAACGATTTTCTTTAACACCCCAGAACCCCAGGGTGAGGAGAGGCTTTTTAGTTTCGATGTCACCACCACAACGGTGGTGTCCGGTCTACCGGTGTGCGTTTACGACATTGCGTGTCGGTGGACGGAACACGACCGTCTGGTGTCGTATTCCCCAGTTCCGAGTTCCGAAGACGGCGAGGAGGAGCTCCAACCTCTCCCATCTGTCGGGTGCGTTGAGGCCTTCGCAACGAGTTCACTCGCTGACAATAGCCCAGGCCGCCCCCGCGTCCCGTGTTCTCGCCGCCGGTGCCGAGTTCAGAAGACGGCGAGAATGATCTCCCCACTGTCGGGTACGCTTTCACATAGGGGGAGTTTGACTTCATCTGGCTGACGACCAACGCTACAGGGCTGAATCAGAAGACGACATCGACGGGTTACCTCCACTGTACCCGATGAGGTACGTTTGCATCACCGTGTAGAATGTGTTTGTCGCTGAACCACTATACAGCCCTTCTGACTCTGAGGACGAAGTTGCAGAGGCTGTCGCATCCGAACAGGATGTCCGCATGGGTATGGGGAACTCCGCGCCGTTCGCGCATATCGGGGGTGAGCAGGGTCCGCAGATGGCGGCTGGTGCGTCGGAGGACACGCAGGACATGGTGCATAAGCTCTCGGTAGGTGGCGAGGACTTTTTTTCTTCGTAATTGAAGCTGACCACTGGACTCTTAGATCCTGACTCGGAAAGGAATTCGCAAGGTCGAGTGCCGCTGCACCGATGGCAAACACAGCGATTTCACTGCGATGCACGAGGACAGTTACACGGATGGGAACGGGGACCTGGTTCTGAAGAAATACGAGACCTTCTTGCTACCTCTAAATTCTTGATTATACTTTCAGTGTTACATTTAGTATACGCAATTTTTTCTGAAGTGTTGGGTGGGGCAAAGTCACGTTATACTGTAACATGTGTGACGTAACGTGAGTGACTGCTCCTCGTCTTGGTGTGTCGCGTCGCCCTCGAACAGGGCGACGCGGCACGGCTTTCCCATCCTCGCCCGCGTGGTACCTTCTGATGGCGTCACGTCGGATGGACCCCCGTGTGCCTTGAAACGCTGGAAACGCACCCCTTCACATTTCTCTAAAAAACCACCACCAACCGACGCACACTTCACGCACTTGCCTAAAAAATTGGGAAACCTCCTTCGATTTCTCTAAAATACACCACCAGCTACCGACGTCCTTCTCGATGGCCTCCTTCAACATCTCGGGCTCTCGCGAAGGCAACAAGCGCACGGAGGGAAGCGTGCGGTACGAAGTACGCCGCGATGAGACGAGCCACGACAAGGGCTATCGACTTACCTCGGATGGCCGTCACAACATATCGTCCACCACCAATGTTGGGATGAAGAAGCGCAAAATTCGACCGTCTGACCTGGTGGATACATTCGGCGACTGGATCCCAGTTGCAGGCCATCCGAACGCGGATGGGGAGGATCCCGCATGGGCTGAGTGGGCTGAGGAAGTTGAGGGCGTCGACGCTGGCGCAGGCGATAAAAGGAAACGTTATGCCAGTTCGGTAAGTCGTTTCGTTGTTATTTTTTCGAGTGAAATTTGGCTGACGGGCCTACACGACAGGACGAGCCCAATCGTCTCTGGAGGGTGTTGGTGCAGGCTTTCCTCGATGGCACCTTGCGACGCGAAGCGCTCGGCGAGGGCATACCCCAACCTCGCTGCGCTGATTGCGGAGCTGCCCACACCGCCAAAAACCCTCTTATGGTCTGCGACGACTGCGGCACTTTCCTCCAGTGTCGGAGCTGTGTTGTCGCGCGCCATGCGCTGCACCCATTGCACAGAGTCAAGGTACGTGCCATAATCTGAAGGGAGATGACGATGACCACTGACGCCGCAAACTGCAGGAATGGAACGGGACCTACTGGGTTAAAACGACTCTCAAGAAGCTTGGCTGTGTCTACCAACTTGGACACGGGGGGTTTCCTTGTTCCAACGCCACTATCGCGCGAGACATGGTCGTGATGGACACTTACCATATCCACATCATCTCTGTTCGCTACTGCGGCTGCTCGACGTCAGCGCGCGACAGCAACCTCGATCAACTGCTTAGGAACCTGTGGTATCCTGCGACGACGGTGGATCCTGCAACGTGCGCCACCTTTGCGTGCCTGGATCTGTTTCGACTCTTGAATGTGATTGGAAACATCAACGTTAAGGACTTCGTGAGTACTCTCGAGCGTGAGACGGACGCGTGCAAGGTCGGGAAGGTGCCGGTACGTGTTTGGTTCATATATGGTTTGGGGTCGTGCTAACGAATGATGTGGATTACTAGGATCGTTACAAGGCCTTCGGTAGGATGACGCGACAATACAGTTTCCTCACTCGCCTACGGCGCGCTGGCCGCGCGCACGATCCGAACGGGGTGGTGAGCACAAAAGAGGGGGAATGCGCAGTACTGTGCTGGGCCTGCCCACACGACGGGAAGAACCTACCAGAGGGTTGGCGCGACGTTGCACCCCAGTTTTGGTACGTCGACATCGCTTTCTTTGAAGTTGAGAGCCGACTGATGGAATTGTTGAAGGTACCTATATTTATTGGTCCTCGCGATGGACGCCAACTTTCGACTGAAGAACCGGTTGCGAGCGAACGAACACGACGATCCGTCGTTTGGCCCAGGGTGGGGATATCTGGTGGAAGAGGGCCCGTACAAGGAACACCTCTGTGGTTATGTTGGGGAAGCCGACGTACGTAGCAAATGGAGACAGCCGACGCCCACAACTAATACAGATTTGCAGGTTAGTAACGTGCATCGCGTTCGCCGCTTTGATGCAGAAGGATACGCGGATGACGACTGGGCTGCGCGTGTCCGGGGTTGGGGGCGTGGTGTGTGCACGGCATGAACTAGTGCGTCCCCAGGGCTTGGGCGATTTACAAAAAGGAGAACGGTATGTATTATTGAGGCGTCTTGGGTAAGGTGCCCAATGTTCTGACGAAAAAATGACAGGTACTCTAATATGGACTACATATTCCTCTCGTCAATCATCGGTGTCGGGGTTCTGTGGATTGCAATCTCCTACGATATCGCTTGTCAATGGAAGATTAATCTCGCGGATCGAATGTCAAAGCTCCCAGACCACCTGCAGATGGACCCCGCTGTCGGCCTGCGATTCGGCTTACCGGTGTGGCATGCGGGGGCCCACGAGAAGAAGTGTCAAGTACAGAATTCCTTGAGCTTCGTGGAAGGCGTTGGGCGGACGGATGGTGAGGGGATAGAGAGGACGTGGGCACTATTAAATCCTTTGGGGTGGGCGACGAAGGAAATGGGGAACGGGGCACGCCACGACGCGCTGGAGGACAAGATTGACCATCAGAATTGGGAGAAAAACGTAGGCCAAGGTACGTGGCAAGCTTTGACACTTGAAGCTTGCGACTGAACGCTTCGATTTTAGGGGACACGCTGGCTCGCCGCCTAGTAGTAGCGATGGACGAGCGCGACGTACAAGTGGCTGCGTTTGTGGAAGTCGACTCGACGCTAGACCCCGCGTTACGTAGGAAATGGCAGAAGATGGTGGATGCTTGGATGGACGATCCTTTTCAGCCTAATCCGTACGAGCCGAAGCCTGGAGCAGAAGGTAGGGCCACGGCTGGGTTCTTGCTTTGAAAGCTGACTCGCTGACAAATTGGTGATAGGTGGGCCGACGGAAGCTGCCATCCGCCTCGAGTTGACGAAGGAGGAGGGAAAAGAGGCTGCGGCGGGAGGTGGGAGGCTTCACGGCTCCAGTGTGACGTCGTTCCTGGTCGCGGGGATTGCAGCTCGAAGAATCACAGTGAGTAGCATCTGAGCTAGGTGTGAAAGACTTACTAAACGAATGACAGAGTCCGGATCAAGCGCGAGGCGAAGGGGCGCACCGTCTTGACGACGAGCCGCGAGGAGAAGGTCGAAGAGATGCGTATCGCGTTCTTGTCGAAGTTGAGAAAGTTTCGGCGGCTGCAGCAGATCTACACACCTGGGGCAGCTATCGAGGTGGATAAGGAGGAGGATGCGCGAGACCCCGAGCTGCCGCCGCCGAATGCTGAGGACATCAAGCTGTACCTCCCATCCCAGTTGAAGGACAGCGTGCGCGACGCGGGGGTGCCAGGACGGAATACCGGAGCGAGAAGCCAAATTACGCGAAGGGCAATGCCGGGACGCACTGCATGCGTTACGCAGCCGACTGCACTCCAAACGCCACCTCATCGACAGCCGCAACGAGGATGCAGTGGGCCAGCGTGCATCTACAAGGGCAGCCACCCTGATCGCCCGGGTGGGGGAACGGGTCGACGCCGCTGCAGCGAAGTACAGGCGGGCGCGAGCAGCTCTCGTGCGACTGAAGGGGCGGGAGTACTGCGAAGGCTTGCGGTTTCGCGAGCTTTCGACGGCCGACGTCACCCTCGACGAGGAGCGCGAGGCGGACGCGAGGGCGAGGGAAAAGTTGAGCTTACTGGGGTCCAGCAGGTGGCGTCGGAGGCATGGCGGGGGATTATCGTCAAAGGAAAGGCGGCTATCGTGGATTTGGACGAGCGGCGGGGGCCCAGGGGAAGATGAGAGCGATGTCCAGGAAGGTGAGTACGGGTTTTGAAGGCACTGAATGCCAAAGATCTGACGTGGCTTATTATAGCCGTGCGCGTGGACTGGGCGAAGGCGCAGGCAAGGAAGAAGAGGTGGGAGGAGGAGGTCGAGATGCTGCGTGAGGAAATGAGACGTGTATTGCGGTTCCTGCGGTGGCAGGCGTCGCAGTGGGAAGCGCGACGGGCGTCGCGGGCGGCCGACGTGAGGGCGGAGGTGCGGGCCGGCCTGGAGGCATACGCCGCACGGCACGCTGCGTTGGCGCGAGAGATGGCCCGCCGTTTCAAGACCGAGTGGGACTCTTCGGCGAAGACGGTGCTCCGCAACGCCGTGCTTCACGACGAGGCGCTCGCCGACATCATGGCTTCTTTCAGCGCGCTAACTGACGCGGCGGGGCGTGGGGGAGGCGGGGTGGCGCCGCTGCCGGGCACAGGCTCCGAGGACGCGCTAGGAAGAGTGGCGGACAGGGCCGAGGAAGCGTCACTAGGCGCAAGGGCGGGAAGTGACGCGGGAGAGGCGTTTGGGAGTGGGGGTGCCACAGCGTTGGCAACGGGCACCGAGGACGCGGCGGGAACAGGGGGGGTGAACGTTGTGGAGAACGTCGCGGACAGGGTCGATCAGGCGTCACCAGGCGGCAACGGCGGGAGCGG
>JARJCV010000660.1:0-16693 GCA_029281435.1 Mycena haematopus
TGAGATACGGAAATCGCTCTCGATTTGGACGTATGATACTGCATCGGGGTTTACGAGACAGTCCCGGTTTCTTGAAGGGGCTAAAACAAGCATTGGCGCCGGCCAAATTCATTCCATTCACACTAGCTTCGCACTCAAGCCTAAGTGAGTTAGCTCCCACTCAAGCAAGCTCCACCGCCATTGGGCTTTCCGCGCATTGGGTTTTCGGAAAGGTAGCGCTTGCCACCCAAGTCAACCCACTCAAAGCTCATCAATGACAGTAGGGCGGCGTCAATGGGCAACTGTCAAGCTGCTGTTCCGCATGTACAATCGTAATGCCATCTAACCATTCGTTCGACCACTTAGTCTACCGTCTGAACACCCGTACACGCCTTGGTCGAGTGCAAATGGGTTATCAGTAATTCGATTGATTTCGACTCCTGCATTCACTTTAGTCCGTCTATCAGGAATTCCTTTAGATGGCGGACAGCGAGAAAATACCCCGAGTCGAACTCGTGTCATCAAATCAGATAATGGGTAGACTTAGGAACCAAATCTACTTCAAGAAAGTGGACTTCCCAAGCGTAGCATACGCAGTAATTATGTAACGATGAAACTAGACAAATCCACGAATGACGGACTAGTTTTCGGAATCGGTCGTCAGGCGGTGGGGAAGCATGAGCGAGCAGCGTAGTGCGAAGCAGGTGATTCCGGTGAGCACAATATATACCATGTACCCTCCAACCAAGTTGTGCTTCGCGGAGAATGAAAACAGTGACGATGCGAGGGACTTGAAGGAAGGGAAGTAAGAATCATATAAAACACTAGATGAGAAAAATGCGCACAGGAGCGACGCCGCGGGAGATGGTTCCAACCATTTGGGAAAGACCTGCCACAGTCCCAACGCTTGCGCGGTTCGGCGCGGAGTCCATAACGAAGAGCATGACCGCGGCTGTGGATGTACGTTAACGTCCACGTACCGGAAGGGAAGCGGAAACGCACCGTAGGCGAAATACGTCACGAACGTACAGCTGAGCTGGAGCGCAAGCACTACGATCACTGCGGCGTCAACCCGTCCTGCGCGCCGCGCGGCAGTGCTGAGCAGCGGGTACAACGAGAATGCGACCACGAGCGCGCAGAAGGCGCTGATGAAGACGCGCCGAGGGCCGAAGTAGCGGATAAGACACCCGCCAAGAAGCGCCTGCACGATGGCATTGCCGATGCCACACAGACCCAAGATGAGCCCGATGTCGTAGGGCCTGCAAGGAAATTAAGATGAGCGCTAAAGAGCAACAACCAGTGAATATGTTCTCACTTCAGTCCAAGTCCACCGTAGACGATCGGTGTGGAGTACACCTTTGGCCTGGATTAGCTCTGGACAGGGCAGTAGAGGGAAGGCCGAGGGGTACCAACGGAATGAGGGACTCCGCAGCCATGTCGCAGAGGCAGAGCATTGAGTTGTTGAGCAGAGCGATACGGACTTCGGGTGTAAAAAGCTCCCACAGCGGAGGAACGACATCTGAATCAGATTGGGTGACGGTGGCGCTCTCGGCGCGCAGGAGAGGATCAGTCTCAGTTGGCTCCTGATTTCCTCTTTTGCTTCTGGCCCGTTTGAGGGCCGACGGGAGGGTCTGTTCCGCCAGTGAGTATTCAGGCTCTCCGGGAATACAAGAGAAGCAGCACCTCCCGTAAGCCGAAAAAAGCAAATGCGAAGGAAGCAAAAGCCACACTCGCAGCCACTAGACAGGGAAGGAAGTAGGGGTGAATCCGTAACAACTCGATTTTTCCCAGGCTGTTTGGCCATTTCGTTGCTGCATTGGCCAAAACGCCGCCGATGAAAGGGCTATAGGCAGTGTTATAATTAACTGGGAATTGGAGCAGAAAGGTAGACGTACCTTGTGGTTGCCCCGAGGCTCCACAGCAGTTGCAGGTAGGAGAAGACATCGGCGACATTCGATGGGTCAGAGATCTAGTGTGCGTTTATATGGGTGGCGCACAAAAAATGGTTGTTCCGTCACTCACCTCGCTCATCACAGTCTTTGCGACGCCTACAGTTAATGGAAGTTTAGCGTCAGGGCGCCTGTGCGGAGATGCTTACGCACCAAGATTCCCATTGAAAGCCCCCTGAGCACAGCGGAAGGCTGCAGTTTTGGAGGAGTATGGAAGGCAAATACGAGATAAAGGAAGTGCACCCACCGAAAAGCATCCAGAAAGATTTGGATAGTCCGAAGCCAATCATAGAGAGTCCCAGGCCGAGAGGAGCGAGCAGCAGCACCGGGCGTCGCCCGTAAATATCAGACAGCCTACCGAATTGATACACGGTGAGAGCCTCCGATAGGAAAAAAGAAGACTCCTGAATTTTTGTGAGCGATGAGATGGGCTGATCAAGAAAAGAAACGACTGCTTACCAACAGCCCAGCGTAAAACCCGCTTTTTGTCTCGTCGCCACGCGTGATTCCTGTCTCGCGCACGAATTGGACGACGAACGGGTATATCACCAATCCTAAGTGTGCGTGAGCCGTTGACCTTGAAACTCAAAAAAAAAAAAAACACCAACCCGTCATCGGTTCGGCGAACTGAATCAAGAGAAGGATGAAGAGCTGGAGTTTGGGAATGGGTGTGCGGGTGGCTGGCGCTACCGCGTCTTGGGATTGGGACTGCGACTCATCTTCGGACAGGATTTCGTCGCTGTGCATGGTGGATGATGGTAAGAGGCCAAGGGTGACTGTCGGAGTTTCGGCTTGAGTGCGCGGTGCTCGGGACCCTCAGGTCTGAAAAAGAATGGGGAAACGGCCGGAGTGCAGCCATCGCCGCTGTAAAGCTTGTTCGGATGAAGCAAGACGGTGACCTTTTGTGACTCAATGTCCTATCCGGCTCTGGTGCTGTCACGCTTCATTGATCAAAAGGTCACTCTAACTCGGCACTCCTTAATTCAAGCTTTTACCTGTGCCAGAGCTGCGCCGTCGGGGTCGCTTCTGGAGATGGGCCGAGCCGAAGTAGTGTACCGCTGAGGCTCTGACCCCGATTCGAACAGTGTAACACAATTCTATTCCTGACGGCCTTCGAAAGTACCATCTCCCGAATCTTGTCCCGAATACTGTAGCTGAAAATGAAACAAAAATGAAGACAGTCGAAATTTTCACTACATTCAAAGTTCGATCCAATTTTCAACCCAAGCCTTCTATCACTACGCCTAGGCCGCTCTCAGCTCATCCGTTACATAACGTCGACCGCACTACGTTGGCTCGTCGAAAGTGATTGAAATTGGTTGGGAAATGCCGATCAACTCCGAACCTGTGCCGACGCAGGTTGACTGAAGGACTGAAGTCGGCAGGCACGGCCGTGATCAACCATTGCCAACCGAACGTCGACCCACGCTTTACCACACGTTTCCAGAGCATCTACGATGGGACGGCGACGTACATGACTTCCATCACGCACACTTATACGAAGAACGCGATTGTGGTACATTGTCCACCAGAACTCGTTCTCGTGTGATTTTTTTTCTGACTCGCCAGTTTGGTACCTCAGCCTACCTGATATTTTTTCGGTCAGGCGAAGCTGCCCGAGGACTCTCCCAGACCTCGACGTATTCTTTCCATCGAAACTTTGCATTGTGGTGCACTGTCTGTCCAATTTCGGTTGAACACTGGACACAACAGGACGGGGGGCCGGGGTGCAGCGCCGGAGAGAACGTCAAGTAATTTCGCCAATACCTCGCATGCGGCAGTGTACACAGTAATCAATCACCTGGATTATACTTAATTGTTCATGCTTTGGCCTTGTTTGGTATGACGCGCGCGTCTCTTTGATCACCTGACTCGAACAAATTAAGTATTTTGATCAGAGATTTGGCCAGCCAAAATTGCCCCAAGAAACGTTGTTCTCATCAAGAGGCGTCGCAAATATATATATTTCCTTGCCTCCTGACCGGTGAGTGCGCCGCAGCCGTTGTGATCAGTCGATTACGTAGATTCCCACGGTTTGAATCCGATTGGATTTGTGAGAGGCGATGCGTCGCTGAAAGACACGCTTCATTGCTCACAATCATCTCATTGTCCATGCCCACTAGTAGAGCACTGAGAAGGATCTCTGGCGTTGCTCTCGTTAATCAGCGCCGCTCACTAAACTTGAATCCTTACTGTCAACTAACCTCCCTCGCCGGCGAAGTAACCGTTTTCATGGATGCGAAGACGATCGACCACGGACAGCGGCGCCTGAGAGCCTCGAAGCTGTGTCTGTCATGTCTTTAAGATTCCTTCGGGACGGTTCAGTGGCTTAACACCTTGCACTAGTCCTTGAATTTAGGGTTGTATGTATTTTCCTGGAAACGTAGCTTCGATGTAAACAAGCCGAACCATTACCAAATTATAGCCTCGTACTGCATTATTTACCTGCCGTAGCCCTCGCCAAGCAAATTCTCCAGAAAAGGCAAATTGTGTTCTCCCGATTTCGGGCCGCCTTTTTTTGGAAGCGGACCTTCTTTATCATCGAAGGAAGGATTCCCCTAGAACCTGGAATGAAATTGAGACACCGCTCAAGAGCCGGCTCTGAATACTTTTTTATCCTGATTCATATGGTCACCACGCTAATACCAGTTTTTTGGTGAACAAGTTGCTGTTTCAGTTCGCTGGGCTCCGTCTAGGCCGCTCTCGATTGACTCCCTCACATAAAGTCCGCCTCACAAGCGCTTCCACCGCCGATCCGCGGACAAATTGATCATTGGTTCTTTTCTGCTCCGAAGACAGGCGACGGACACGTAGTCACGATCCAGACGTTCATAAATACCCAGCCACAGGTGTGCCATCCGACTGCCATCCATTTGCTCACAATGGTCTCCACTCTGCTCTCTCGAGCTCTCGGCGTCGCCTTTTTCGGGCTCATTGTTTCCAATCGTGCCAATGGCTCCAAGGATTACATTCCCAACGACGTCCATTGCCCCGAACCATATTCTATCACCTTTTTGCACAACAGCTATGCATACATCGCGCCGTTGGACAAGTTCAAGAAGATCGTGGGGTCATTTTACGACGCGTCGTGGTATGTGAGTATCCGGCCTCATTGCACTCACAGAATTTATCTGATTCACCCATTCACAGGGCGGGGACGCCGTGAATGTCACCACTGGCACAGAGAACGTTCCGGGTTCAACCCGCTCTGGCCCAGTGGCCGGAACCATTTATAAGGAGACGCTGACAAGGTGGACGGAGGAATCGGACTCGTTGATATTCTCGTTCACCGGCGACCCTTTCAAAATCATCCACCCGAACAGGCCTGCCGCGACGTTCCATGCCTATGCCGAGACCACCCGTTTCCAGAGCATCTGCGATGGGACAGCGACGTACATCGACTCTATCACGCATATTTGTACCAACAATCCGATTGTGGTGTATAATGCGTGGTACATTCTCCACCGGAACTCGTTCACGGGAATGGCTGATCGCATTGGGGCCCGGGTCCTTCCGGGAGATTGTCCTCGTGTGTAATTTGTTTCTGAGGTCGCCATTATAGTGCCTGATATCTTGCGGGTCAGGGGAAACTGCCTGGATCCCAGACGTCGACGGCGATGAAGACAACGATGGTTACGACAGTCTGAGATATTCTTTCCAGTCGGAACTGGCCCCGTAGGGCACTGTGCCTGGCTATCCGAGCTTGGTTCAACCCAATTTCGGTCAAAGCACCGCCCAAGGGCGCAGGTATAATCACCGGAGAGAGTACTTGAAGATATTTCCGGCGCATGGTGTATATCTTCAAGTACTTTCACCAATAGATCGCATATAGACAAACAAATGAACTTGATATTTCCGGCGCATGGTGTATATCTTCAAGTACTTTCACCAATAGATCGCATATAGACAAACAAATGAACTTATTTCAACCCCAAGTTCTTGCTGTTTTGATCACCTGACTCACGAAATTGGGTTGAATTTTCGTGGTCAGGTGATCAGCGGTTCGAAACTGTTTGCGATTCCAACTGACACTTTTGCGAGGAGAGGGGGGACTTTAACGACAGTACGAAGCTTGTTGTCCAACATTCACGCACACCGTCTCAAAGTTAGCTTTTGTTTGAGTTCAAGACATTTGACGGTGCAAGGTGGGGCGCATTATCCCGCCATTAATTCCGTGACTGTTAATTCACCTGAGGCACCCAAGTTCTCCAGTCTGGACTTCCTTGGAATCCTAGTATACGTAGTCTAAACAGAAATACCGAAAAACGGTCGAACCGCTTGCCAATCGCCGCCGACGGTCAAAATACTTGATTGACTACTGGCGGTGGACAACCATATGGTTTCTGGATCTCAATACAGCGTTGATGACACCAAGAGCGCGATGACTTTGAGCAATTTAATTTCGGGACACGACTTGCCCTACGCGGAAAGTGATGACAGCTGCGTCCTGCGCCTCAACGGGAGCGCCGTTTGTGGCGTTCTGATCTGTCAAGGTTGTATCAATCGAATTGGAACGCCATTGTCAAGATACCTGTTGATGATATGACATGACAGGACCGGTATTGGAGCCAGATGGTCGAACAATTGGCGAATTTGGTAACAGGTGCGTTGGTCGGGGGTGAGCGGGGGCGGGGGGGGGGGGGGGGGGGGGGCGGGGGGGGGGGGGGGGGGGGGCCATTTTAGGCAACCTACGGCATCTTCGGCTAGGTCTGTCAGATCCGCGAAAACTGTCGAACAAAATGGACGACTTGGGCCTTTTGCGGATCTGGCTCCGAAGGGATAACCGGGGTCCTGACATGACCAGGGACCATTGGTAGGCAGCATATGTGTGGTTTAAATCCCGGCTCAAAATCTTCATAAATCTAAAGATAACAATTCTCGTAGAACTTATAGACGTAGCAGTACAGTATGGGGAGTAAATCCGAACAGAATTTACGTGTCTTACATTTTCCGCCCGAAATACAGAATCGAATAAAATAGTGGTATCTGTCTGTCCAACTCGTCTTTCTAGAGCTTACCGACGGAACCCTTTTCAACGTCGTCTTGAGCACTGAGGTTGAAATTCTGCCAGAATTGTCAGTCAATCCACCAGTTTGAAGCGGAACACCTACGGTCATAACGATAGAGTCGGGGTGATGATTGTCGACGTAAATATTGCGTGAGACATGCACTCCGCGAACAGGATTGACCCCAGTAACTCTTGGTGTGTCCGTCGGCTCAGCCCAAAATGCGGTCTGAGGTGGCGGAACAGGCATGGGATAGGCGTGGGCAGTCGACGTCCCGGCTTGACTACCAACGACCCCTTGACTACCCGTGAGGAATATCGGATTTCTGCAGTTGAGCGTTGCCATCAGGACGTTGGAGTAACTGTGTATGAAGTCACTATGCGGTCAAAGTAGTGAAAAATTGAGAATCTTCGCACAGTTTGCCCAGCATAAGGAATCTGTTGGCAGGGAGCATGAGCCTATAACGACGGAGGAAAGAACATAGGGCGGACGAACAGGGTGAAATGATAGTTGAAATCTTCCCAACCGAGCCAAAGGATGGTCTCGACTGTGGCTGTGATACTGGTGAGGGCACCGGTCTCGATACTCAGACGGATCAAACGATTGAGGATGCCAGATGTTTCGGCGAATTTGGTTTGTTTTTTACGTTGATAGAGCTGTGAGGAATGTCAAATGATGTGAGGTCAAAGATTTAGGACTTACAATGCCAGTCAAAGCTAACGTAATGAGCACATCGCACACGGCACTTCCAGCGAGCCATACGGTAACTCCGCCAGAGAGCGGAGGTAACACCGCAACGTGCCATAGTCCAATGTTCCACTGAGAGATGTAGTTGAAGTACAATCGCAAAACTGGACTCAGAATTGCTTACCTTGATCCCAAACCACCATAATCCGCCG
This sequence comes from Mycena haematopus, assembly GCA_029281435.1. Taxonomy (NCBI): domain Eukaryota; kingdom Fungi; phylum Basidiomycota; class Agaricomycetes; order Agaricales; family Mycenaceae; genus Mycena; species Mycena haematopus. Next base: position 7,834 of record JARJCV010000660.1, read on the forward strand.
AGTTGGGCCAGCACGGCCTAGTTCAGAGAGTAAACAATGATTCCACGGCATTACATCAACTGTGCGACGTACCATGGTAATAGGGATAGGCAGCCAGAGCTTTTTCGTGAGATGCCAGATGCGCCAGATATAGAAGCCTTGGGCCATCCCCGAAACTTTCAACGCGAATATTTAATATTAGACATAAAATAAAGTTAGCTTCACTCACGAACACCGCTGAGTAGAGGAAGGACCCCCCATGTCCAGTTCAACTGGATAAGTACTCCAACGTCTCCCCAACCATCTCCGAACATGTTCCATGCCCCGATGGTCATCAAGACCGTGAACAACGACTCGAAGAAGAACAAAATCCAGACTAAACGACGAAATCCAAAGGTGAGTCTGGGCAGCAAGTGGGGGAAAGATGGAATGTACCGAGAGCTTTGAGCCCTCCGCGATCGTTGGGGAACATCTCGGTGTACATGTCTTTGGAAATTTAGATTGATACAGTGAATAAGACATTAATAACGCACATATTTGCACCAGGAGCACGCCGTAGAGCATGTAACTCCACATATACCCGAGGACCTGAATAATGTTGAAGTTAACTGCGGCTAGGCGTCGGGAGCATCATGTTTTACCATTGGCCCCGTTCTGCAGAAGGAAGATCTCATGAGCGGCAGTCTAGGGTTAGGGAATCGCACTCACATACGACCAATCTCCACGCCTGGAATAATTACGGGGTGTCCCATTGGAATTTACCTGAGGCTGAAGTGGGCAGAACGAGAGCGACCGGTACTTATGGGGGCTATTTTAGAGACGCACGAGAGAGCACGCGGTACGTTGTTCAAATCTGTTGACCATCAAAAGTGCTTCGTTTGTCTGATCCGTATACTAAGTCGAATCAATACCCCGTTCCATTCGGTAAGATGGAACAGCAGTTTGACTGTTTTGAATTGACTCCGAATCAGTAAGAGTCAAGTTAGCAACTGTTGGCAACCGCGTGGAGTGTCCCGTTTACTCCGGGATCAGAGGAAGCCACTTCTCTCGAAGATGGGGAAGGCAACTTGATGATGGGAACAATCATAGAACGTTGGGCGGGATATAAATCATATTTGGGAAGCAACGCGCTGCAACGGGCCTGGAAACCGAACGCCTGACAGTGAGCGAAGTCGAGCAGCGAGCGACGACAGCCACATGTGGAGACGTTCAAACATTAGAACCCTTCACGATCCTTAGAAGCCTTCAACTTCAAGATTATTAGACAGGGTTCGAAGTAACGCAGATCTGTAGCGAGACTCGCGTAGTGATAGATAGCGAAGACATGAGAATAAACTTAAAAGCTTAGTAGCCGGCCCGGCTAATGGCGATCGACTTACATACGTGTTTTGTTTAGTAACGCGTAAACTTAGTTACTTGGGTAAAGCCTTGGGTCCCCAAGTTCCAAGGATTTATTACACGGCACGGTCCGAATAAACATCAAAGAACTTTGTGGCGAATCAACCTGTGATGCTTCGAGAGATCAATCATGACAATCCTTGAATGATATGTAGTTCTCCACTGATATCTTTTGTTGTCTCCCGTCAATGCCGGCGGAGGTACAATATGTGCATTTGTCTATTGCTCGCTGTCTGCACTCCAGGCCATGCGACTCGCGAGGTGAAGCCAAGGAGAATGGTACTTAGCACACACAGCCACACCGGTCACCGGTCACCAGTGTGTCATCTTTTGATCCCCGCCCGGGCCGTCCCTACATAAGGCGCCGGTGTTCAACCATCGACATACTTTGACTTATACAACGACTCCTCGGTCTTGTCTTTGCTGGAGGACGAGTCTCCCTGCAGACTGTGCTACTACATTTCTCAATCTCTCGTTCTCGCTCTCGAAAGTAGGCCGAAACATATTATACGTTACTGTACTCACTCATCTGAGGTCGCCGATGGCAGTTTACCCCTTCAGAGCCCTCCGAGCATAACCCTCACCGCGAAGAGCGGGCTGAACTCGGCCGGGAGTTCTTCACCGACAGACCGAACAACCCATTCTGCTTCATAGTTGGGTCGCAATTTCTGGCTAAACTAGGGATGTATTAATCGCAACAGCCTGAGCTCCCGCCACGTCCGCCCGCCTCCGCTTAACTTTGTCATTGCTGCGAACTCTCTGCGTTGTCTAAATCCAGCCTTACTGGGAGAATACCCCTTGACCGCCGAGCTACTCGCTCGAGGGGATATCTCCATATTTCTTCAGCGAATCTATGAGCAAGTCCGGTACAAGGGATTTCGACTCCAGGGCTGGATCATTTCTGCCACATTGACATCAACTTACTGCGCTGTCCCTGCCCACCGCTAGGACTACAAGAGGCGTTCACTCTGCGAGCCTCCGAGATTGCTTACCTTTCGGCGTGGTGCGAAAGTGCGGAATCTTGGGAGGCGGGGTATAGGACAGAGGAGGAAAGAAGCTTAAGAGTAGCCTATCCGCAGGACAAGAAAAATGTCAGTGTGCATACGCCACGCTTCCTGGCAATTCCCAAGAAAGGCGAGCATGAGACTAGCAGTATTTCCAAAATTTGAAAGCGCTTCCAGCTGCTTCTTCAGATACTCGGGAAGACGTCTCATCTTTCCGTCTGTTTTCCCAAAGTTTCGGCTTGACTTACGGACCGCGTTGTAATCTTCACTCTCCGCTTTGTTTCTCACTCCAGCTTCAAAACATTCCGCGTCCTTTGTACATAAGCCCTGATCCAATCCAAGCACTCCGTGCTTGACCGATACGTCGCATTTCGTTCTGCGAGCGCCCATTAGTTGTTTCGAACCACTTTCCGGATATGTCTTTCTGTTCAGTGTTTCAGGGACGGAGTTTTTGGTATCGGGACACCGCGTTCCGAATTGAGATACTTATAGCTGAAGCTGGATCTCGCTGCATCACAGCGACGTACATGGATTTCAGGGCCGAGATATGAAGCGTCCGCACATTTATCAGGCGGTGAAGTCAGGTGAGTCATCGAGAGGCCCCGCTCCTCAACGTCGGCCTGCGCTTGGTTCTCCCGAGATCACCGCTTAGTCTCCCGAACGCAGATCTTTGTTGTTGGATCTCCGACTTTTTTCTCCAATAGAATTTCATCTGATCGGACCCTTACGAACCTTTACGAACCTCGCAGATATATTCGTTACTTCTTCTTTCGAATTTTCTGCGTCCCTAGCTCTTCCTACCCACATTGTTTCGCGGCCTTGCGACAATCCGTTGAGTCGGCCTTGACAATCCGACAGTGTTCGTTATCTGCACAGCCACTGATTTAGGAGCGTTGCTACCTCCACGTCGCATTCCGACGCCTTCAAAGTTCAAGCTCCTACCGCTGCCCCCAGCGGGCAGCCGCTCTCATCTTCATTTGCTGTTCACGACCTCCTTCCATCAAGACTTGCAGTGAGGCAGTTCCTGAGGATGTCACTGTAATGTTATCGAGCTACTGAACCGTACTAACGAAGCATTTTTATCTTTAGACAACGAAGGTCATCGAGGAAGAATTCGAAGTGGTTGCCAGAGGGAGTTGTTTACTTGGCGACGTACTGAGGTAACACACATACTTACCGAGGTACATTTCACCTGCCTCCACAGCCGCTGCTGCCCTCCTTCTGTGCGACGACAATGACGACTGCGTGCGTTGCGGGAATCGTGTGATTCTAATTTACCTACCGGATGAAGTTTGTCGGTGCAAATATTTGAAATAAATGGTTCCAGCGTCGCAACCAACCAACAGCTCTGCAACTTGACCGATCATCGTCTTCCTGGAAGCTCCAATGAATCTCGGATGTGCATTGTTCGAATGGTTGAGCGTTAATTCGTGGGTATTTATGGCGAATCATATTTCTTCCCAGTGATCTTCCTCTCGAGCTGCTCGGATCTTGGAGGCAATGTCGATGTACTTTGAAATTCACTGCAGAGATCCTGTACCGAAAATGGTCCGGCCATTACTACTGGGAGGCTGAACAGAGGATGCACTTGACCTTGCGACGTTTGCATGTCCCGGCCTCAATTTTTGCCCCACAATCTCTCCATCACCATTGCGCACTGCACGACTCATTGCATGGTAAACAGCTTAGAACATTTTGTCTACACATTATGTGGGATACCGTGTTGGTTTTTCGTCTCCAGCTAGCGCCCGAGTCTCAAGAATGGATTAACTCGAAGACCCACACCTGCTCCTCGATATTCTTGTAGGTGGGGTCAATGGCATTGACCCTCCTCTGGAGGAACATATGGTTCAATACTTCTCGATACCTCAACGGCATATACGTACCAGTCCGGAGTCGTCCTCCCCAAATGCCAGACCAACTCTCGACCGTCACTAGGAACATCAGTTTTGATCTATTGGTAAATTAGACCTGAGCAGCGGACGACGGTGCATGGAAAGAAGGCAGTGCACGTACCAAAAACTCTCCTTTGCCGACAGATTCAACAAGCAATGGACTGTGGCGGCCAGGAGCGGCGATGACGATATCGCCCTGGACCATTCGCTTCATCTTCAGGTTGCAATTGGGGAAACTATAAGACATACGTCGTCGAGGATTCCCTCCCCGCAGGTGCCTATGTTGGCAATGCGATATTTCCGGCTGTCTCCAGGTACCGGCGAGACCCTCCACTGCAGTGCATTCAGCAAAGTGAAATGTGTTTAGGGACAGTGACATACCGTTGTAAAGGCAAGTGGGACGCTGCCATCAAATAGCACGAGCGGGGCACCCAGGTTGAAGGACGCCAGGCGGTCTTTACCCGCGGCCTTGTTGTAGATCGCATAAAAGCCCGGCTGGAGGGGCGCACTGGCATCCACTTTAAAAGACTAGATAGGCAATAAGTATTTCGAATTGCAGGCCGTTGAGAATACGATGCACAAACCGAGTGAAAGTTCAGGCTGCAAGATGCCATTGCCGTCTTCAGGGCGGGTGGGAGGGGCTTCTCCCCCAATGCAACGGTGCCGACCAAGGCAGAAAAGCCGAGAACGGCGAAAGAAAAGAATGCATACAACATTTTTTTTGGAGGAGTCGAAGTAGGAGTGAGTGGGGTGGGCGGTTCGACGCCTTTTATGCATGGACTGACTGTTCGCGACGGCAGCGGGATAGGGGCTCATGAAGCGAACCGAGGAGGACGCTAGGGCAGAGCAACTTACTTCTGCAGTGCAGGACGCCCACTTACAGGAGATGCGAATTGGATGCCGCGGAGAATACATCCTCATAATGAACGTTTGTTCATAACGACACGGCGACCCAGTGGCGGCCGAAGAAAGTGTTCTTTCAGTGACGCACCTCTTCCATTTCCCTGTCGCCTTAGAAGGCCCGTAATGCATCGGGAGCAAGCTTTGCAGGCCATCTCTCATAGCACCGCGGATGGCTCGCCCGATGCCAAGAACTAATCAAGACTCCTAGTTCTTCAGTTAGCCTTAAATCTAATAAGACTTAATAACCGACGTACGAGCATTTAACGGGGATGCGATTTGAGGCAGCCTTGAGCAACGTCACAGCAGAAATCCAGCAAAAGCGGCATTTCGCATGCATGTTTCAGTCCCGACTTGGACTTTCGCGGCGGGAGAAAGTCCTTGGGGAGACAAGGTAGCTGGCTGCGCCCAGAACCGCGTTGGGTTCGTGGCATGCGCAGGACTGATGGTTTCTGGAAACCGGCCAATCTCGTACACAGAGGGAGACTTCGGCAGTCTCGGAAGGCGTCAAAGTGGCATTCGACTGCGCACAGAGCCGTAAGCTTCGATTCAAGGATGCTTGACGGTATGTGCCTCGTTTGAGAAACGACTGGTAGGGATGCATCATCGACCAGCGAACGATGGATTCAGGAGAGCCAACGTACTGCTGGGGCGAGCAAAGTTGAGCAGAGAACTTGTGTGGGGCGAAGGGCCTTAGGATAGAACGGTAGCAATGGCCCTCAAAAAGCAGGTGATGCAAGCAAGAACCGACAGGAAGGAGCGGGGGCAGGGGTGGGCCTTTAAGTACACGGGGCTACAAGGGCGGATGGCAGCTACTTAGAGATAAAGAGGGATGGCTTGGTTCGGAGCTCGGGAGAAAGCGATACCTCGACGTTGTATATATACGAAGCTAGAGGACGCACCGCGAGCCCTGCGCGCAGAAGGCCCTCCCCTCGCACTGGCGTTACTCGACATGGAGAGCGCGGGCGAGGCGAGCGGTAAAACAACATTATAATTACATGATGGGTAGCGGGGCAAACCATGGGAACGACTTTGCAGAGACCGATGGGAGCCAGTGTTGCAGCCTTCTTTTAAATTTTGGACGTGGAAGGAAAGTCACAAATGTGACAACGTGACATCGACGATCAACCAAACCACGACTGCGAATTTGGAAGAAGACGAGACTGGGAGGACTACGCGCATATGCGTTGGACTAGGTATGTGCTTTCTGTCAATCTTTTTCTCTTTTCCCCCACCATCGTCGCGTCGTTGCGCAACCTGCATTCCTTGTCGCTGGCTCGTGTACGCGTCGTCCACGGTCCTCCTCCCGGGAGGAAGGCAGCGGATTCGGCACAATGCCGTTTGCCACAGTTTCTGCGTTCGGGAATTGGAAGGCCTGAAGTACTCTAGCTCCTCAGTTCTGTCTCACTCAGCGGCGCGTACTATGATACTGACAAAATCTCCCTTCCCGCAGCTTCCCATTCATCGAACGAACGGATAAACGCAGGTATGTCTTGTCCTCTCTGCTTCCTCGGAGCCTCAATTCGTCGACGTCAATAATACTCTCGTGGGCGAGTGGCGTACTCTTCGTTTCGCGTGTGGTTCGGTCGTCTTGTCCATGCGACTTATGGGCGGCAGCACCGTTCGCTATCTTCGGTGTACATGTGCAAGTTGTACGTCCTGCCCGTATCATCGCAGGGTACACGCATACGCATCTGTCTCCGTCCTCGATTTCGTCTCGTTCGCGCTTCCAGACAGATATCTTCCTTTTGGGGGACGACTCGCACCCGCTCTCCCGGCGTAGAGTCGCGTTCCATCGTTATTTGTGAATCTAATGGATGCATCTCCGTTCCAGCCTCCTTCCGGGTGGAAGGCAGCTGATACGACACAATGGACAGCGGACTCGTTCGAAAACATTAGAAGGCTTGAAAGACAAAGCGCCTTCGTCGTTCATCTGATCCTCTTCCTTACTCCAATTCCTCATTTACCTCTCTTCTTTCTTCTTTCTTTATGCTTATTTCTCACTCAATGGCGTGTACGATGCTGACTAAATCTTCCTCCATCCACGCAGCTTCCCATTCATCCAGCGACAGATAGACGCAGGTAAGTACGTTGTCCTCCCTTCTTCCTCTCGCGCTCGGACCTTCACCTCAATTCGTTCATGATGCTCTTGCGTGTTTCCTGCCCACACATCCGCTCTTCGTTCGGCGTGTGGTTCGGTCGGGATTATTGTCCGTGCCACTCCTGAGCGGCAGCACGGTTCGCTGTCTTCTCTTCGGTGCGCGGGAGCCGTCCTGCCGTACCCTCAGGGGGTATCCGCGATTGCCGTCTCGAAGGACCTTGGTTCACCCCTTTTGAGGTTAGATCCCTAATATCTTGACGACAGTTACGAGCGTGGAAGATGCAAGTTGGCTCCCTGTCGGGTACAATGTTTTATTTTCGTTCTCCCCCGCTCCGAGGGCAATCCATATTTCCGAATCGCACGGTTCGCACCTATCTAAATTCCTGGTCCTCCAATCTCCTTTCTTCCGTTTCCGCTGCTCCGTCTCTGTATCAGTTTCATTGCACAGTTTCCATCGCTTTGCCCGCGGCGACCCATTCCTGAATGCATCCAGCCTCTCCCAGTACAGTACCCCACCTCAAGGCTCTTCTCGGCCATGATCCCACTCTGAATTCAAACCTACTTACAACGATGGCAATATAATTCTCGAATCATGGATCTTCCACTCCGTTTATCCTTCCACTCTTTGCCTCGCTCGTGGCGACCGATTCTGTTTGTATCCCTGATTCATCCCTTGACTCATCCAGCCTCCCAATACCCACCTCGAGCACTGATTACCACTAAATCCAAACCTATAGAAATGCCAACGTATTCTATCATTCTCGATGCAATGCCCGTTTATCCGGAGCGCCTTCCACTCGTTATTTGGCCGCATTCAGACGTCGTCAAGTGATTGCTACATCCACAGCTTCACCTTAAGCTTGGACTAGTCCGTTCCCGAAGTGAAAGAGCAGTTATCTCACGGGCGGCAATCAACTGTCACTTGTGGCCCGAGTTGCTGCCGTCATTGAACGGTCACCTGAACTGTCATCTTGTTAAACCCGGTCACACCCCCCCTTTGCTGGACTTTTCCGCGGCCACGCGTTTCGGCACTTTCCGTGAGATAAATGATTTGAAGGTGATCATTTTTTTCTCTCGAGCTGATTTCTGGAGTAAATATTCTCGGAGATGGCTCAAAATAAACCTATTGGTATAGGGTACAAGGTTCTGAAAAGGTTTTGAGGGAGAACGTATAGAAACTGAGCGAGAACATGCCCCGAATGCAATAATGCTGCGAAAATTCAATGTTCTGTTTCATTCAAGGAACCAATTCACCTACAGTTCAATGTGTGCGTTGCTTACAGCTATAGTACAATTCCTAAATTTTCTTTGGATTGAAATTCATGGTAGCAGAGGTACTAAGGAGACACATCAAGACAAGTGTGACAGTAGAGAACCTGCCGGGTGCGGCCGGGGAATCCCGAGGTGTCACGCTCATGGTAATGCATGAGCGCACCAGCCATTTTGCTCCTCATTGTGCTCTAAAAAAAAATGATAATTATTGGGTAGCCAAACTCAATACCACATCAAAGTATAGGTGAATCGGCACCTTGAATGAAACAGAACATTGAATTTTCACAGCATTATTACATTCGGGGCATGTT
>JARJCV010000661.1:0-16657 GCA_029281435.1 Mycena haematopus
TGGACTTGGCTTGAGGAGCAGGTGGTCGATATATAATTTTCCATCCTCATCCCGAATAGATAGCTATCCTCTTAATTAGTAGTAACTTCAGAACTGCAGTGTTCCAGATTTTTGGATACCTGATGCCTGATCTGAAATGCGACTCGCGACTGGCACAAAATCTTTGCCCAGAATATTCGCCGAGGTTTCAGTTCACCGCCAGAGAAGCAACACAGGATTGTCGTCCAGATGCTACGGGTTGACCCAGTTAACAAGTTAATGGTCCGACCTGTTCAGAATTATTCCCAAGCCTACGCTACTCACTGAAGAAGATTTCGGACAAGCAACGCCAAAGGCAAGAAAGAAAACACAGTTATATTTGTATGAATATACAACATACTGGACGGAAAGGATCAGAACTGGATATTTTGTATAGGGAGAAAAAAAGAAAGGAAAGGATTTGATCAAGTCGAAAGAAAAACCTGGTGTGACAAACGCATCATTTTTTTCGAAGCGCACTTTGTTCCCCCACCTGAACCACACCACTGCACCTACACCGTTCACCGTGCCACCTAATACCGTCTCTCATCGTATCCACCCCTCCCACCCCTGCTTCCTCCTCTGTCCCCCGATCCCTATCATCGTAATAATCCCTCCCTCCACCTCCACGCTCATAGTCCCTCCCTCCACGGTCATAATCGTCTCGACCGCCTCTGCCGCCATAGTCGCGTCCACCGCCGCTGCGGTAGTCGTCGTATCGCCCGCCACCGCGGCGCCCGCGGTCGTCGAAATCACGCGCGTAGCGTGAGTCGTAGGGGCGAGGGTCATACGGACGTTCATCTGCAGGTATGGTCAGCGTCGTGCGAATAGCGAGAGCAGATTGAGGAAGATCGCAAGGCAGAGACAGCGATCCAGAAAAGGCAATTCGTTATCCATAAAAGGAAACCGTTAGCAGTGGGCAGTCGAGTCCATATGGTAGCCATGGGCGTAACCCTGGGTGAATTGGGTTTGTGAAGTAGAGGCATCTACATCCCATAAAGGCTGCCCAATGGCCAAGTAGCCACAAGCTTCGTGTCTCCCGAATCCCAAACTACGACAATTATTGCAGGTAGAATGACTCACTGTCTCCTCTCTTGGGCGGCCCATAATACCGCCCTGGCGTCGGTGTGCGTGCGCGCCCACGACGCGCCTGAAAGAAAACGGGTCAGCACATAAAGCTACAGGCAAGGCGGATAAAGGGCGGGAACGCGGGGAAGTGGAGCCAAACGCACCTTCTCTACCTTCATTACCTTCCCGCCGAGCTCCGTGCCCTGCAGCGCGGCCACCGCCGCATCCGCCTCCTCTGGTGTCTCCATCTACGTGTGAGATTCAGTTGTTTTATTCGCGGAACTGAGTTAGAAGATGGATAAGACGATACGCACAGTGACGAAGCCAAACCCGCGCGACTCGCGCGTGTGCGGGTCGTACATCACCGATGCCTTCTGGACCTGTACAACGGCCGTTGGCTCATCAAAACAATAAGGATACAAGATGCACGCACCCTCCCGATCTTGGCAAAGGCCGCCTCGAGGTCGCGCGTGTCGATTTTGTGGCTCAGGCCTGAGACGTGGAGGTTGTTCCCTGGGTTGTGGCTACGTGGAGGTGTTAGCGAGGGAACGTGGAGCGCAGCAAGTCAAGAGGAAGGCAAGTATGAATGGAGAGGAATGGACCGAGATGGGTTGCAAGAGACGAAACGATGCACAACCGACACCAAACAGCGTGGAAACGAGAAGGAACACTCACCCTCTTTCCCCATCTCTCCCATCCCTGCCCGGACTCCTGCTCCTACTCCGTCCCCGGTCTCTTCCTCCTCCTCCCCCATTATCGCGGTCGCGGTCGCGGTCATGATCCCCGTCGGTGGGGATGCTGATCCCACCAGGGGCTATGTCTTGCGATTGCCAGGCTGTGGTGTCGTAAGTACGGTGTTTGGAGGAGGCGGAGGAAGGGACAGTGGTGGATGGCGGATATGTGAGATTCAAGACGCCGTTAAGTCGAGATGGCACCAAGTGAATAAAAGGCGACGAGGCCACAAAGCCGAGGCCAAAAAATGCAAAGGTGTTCTCCGAACGACCCGGATCGACGACTACCGGCGTAAAAGCGACGGGTAGGTCAAAAGAAAGCCACTCTAGGTCGGCGATATCGTCTCGAATACACCGTCGGTCGACAGCAAGGGGGCGCAAGTCGAAATCGAGGCGATGAGGTCAAAAAGAGGAGCGGAGACGGTGAAAAAAAAGCCAAAAATCGAGCTGAAAATGTAGAAATATCGAGTCGAAAAGGTGGTAACGGCGTGTAGTGGTTACTGAAGTACTGATACTGAAGGCGAAAGGGCGAAGGCGAGGCGCGTACCGTCTGCCATTGCTGAGTACTGTGCTGGTTGTTGAAGCTGTGTAGGTGGTGGCGGTCAAGAGCAAGGGGAGGTGTGCTGGCTGTTTGGTTCCCGCGCCGTACCAAGGAGCACGTGACGGTCGGATAGTGCCGGCGGACTGATCCGAGTTCAAGTTGAATTCCGTCTGCCTATTAGAGACTCTACGGTCTGCAATCGTAGCTGTGGCCAATTCCTCGAGACTTCAGGCTTTAGCGGCAGAGATACCTACTTGATCTTACATTCGGTTGGACTCGGAGATTGCCCTATCCTCTTTCAGGCGCTAATCCGCCGGGTGCGATATGCTTCAGTGCAATGCCACGCTGGATTCGTACATATTACCGCACACTCAGGCTTGTGCCTGTCGAGAAGCAACTGTGCAAGATTGCTTTTCCAGTGTGGCGGAGTACTTACGTGAGAGCCTTGTCTGATGGCCTCTAGGACGGCGACACCGGGGTAGGGCAATTGAGTTGAATTTGAGACTCCGGTGGCCTCCGAATTTGGCGAGTAGCTTTGTGCTTTTTTTGTTCAGCATACTATAAGCATGCTGAGCGAGTAATGAATGATTCTCCAATAGGGACACTGCACAATCTTGTATCTCTTCAGAACGAGTTCCCTGAATTTGTTGAGCAAGTCATAATTCATGGAAGTTAGAGACTTGGAGTCAAGAGGTGTGGTCGGTCCAAGTTGGCCAACACGACACAATGAAGTCGAAAGCAGGCAGGGCAGCACTCAACTGGAACCTGAAAAGATACCCATGGCTTCACAATGAGAATAGCCACCAATGATCCCATTTCGTAGAGAAAAGATCAACGGCAATATTCTGAATTATTTCTGCCCTGTGGTTCGATAGGATAAATGTTATCGTTCAACCCAAGGATTTTGAATGGGCGGAAGGGCGATGCGGCGATGCCTCTCTGCCTGCATGAAACAATGAGAATTTAACTGAATCAAGTGTGGCGGGGAGTAATTGACATTGTCTGCGTACAACGGATTCCTTCAGCCGCAATGGTGATATGAATTGATAGAACGACGCTACAACCCAAATCCGTAGAGATTCCTCCCGGACCGTCGAAGGGCATGGACAACATCTTTGGCAGTGACCGTTGTGCTACAACAAAGTCTCGCCCGTCAGCTCCGAATAATGTAGAGGACTCAGAGGCGGGTGTACCGATAATCATGCGCTGTGTGAAGCACAACTTCCCTCAGCAAACTCTGCACATATGGCATCATGCAGCCCCGCGTCTCTTCGTATATGCACCCCGACATTCGCTTGACGCCGGCCCTGCGCGCGAGGCGTTTGATCGTCGGTTTGTTGCCGACACCTAGCGATTCATCGCTTCCTTATTCTTAGAAATATATTATACACTCACCCTCGCCGTAGAAAGAATTGCGGGAAATGCGCCTGTGGCGCCGGCGAGGTATGCTTACCGTAACTGGAGCTGGAACTGGCAGGGCGCTCTGGGATCTATGAATGAATTCGTCCTGTGGATGACGTGAGATTCAAGGCGTACAATCGCGGGTATTCCTCCAGCTGCAGGTCCTTGAGAGGGCCCCGGCGGCGCCAGCAGACTTGTCGCAATTGTAATGGCACCGGCTGGGAGGGCGTTCATCGGCGTGCTGGTCTAGGTGATAAGTGAGGTCAGATGAAGGCTCGAATCGGCCCCGAATACCGATGTCGTAATGCCGACAAGAAGACGCGCGCAACTTTCACAATTTTACTAGGCTACAGAACAAACCAACAGATTACGACTAGTAAAGGGCTATCAGTACGATACACTTTCGAAACGTACAAGGTCTACAAAAACAGGAATTTACACGAATTGACGAGCCATGAAGAGGCCGGTGGTATGGGTGGGTATATCTATGACGGAAGACTGGTAGCTAATTATGGCAAACAACGAATTTAAAGTAAGTAACAGGTCCGAGTAGTGTAGTGGAAGACAAACGAAGACGGATACATTGACGAAGAATTGCGGGGTCAGAAATTAGCTGAGCGGCGTAGTGCATGTGAAGAGAAAAGGAGACATGGATACAGGCAGGTTTCGCATTTAGTGGAGGGGCAGAGCCAGCACTAGGTCAAGGATTATGGCGAATATGAACGGGCAACGAGATGTTGGGAGGCGGCGGTGGCTCATGGCCCGCTGACCGGCAGTGTGCAGTGAGTCTTTTGCGCAGCGCGGTGCATTGCAGTTGAATTACTGTGAGGGATCAGCAAAGTAAAAACGTGTGAAAGCGAGAACGCACGATCGCAAGGCCACAATGCGTTGAGCACATCAAGCGGGACGAGGAACGACTTGGCGAGCTCGAGCACGTTAACGAGCGACGTGTCGCTCTCCCAGAGCAGCAGACAGCTGTGAGAGCGCGTTTTAGTCTGAGATATAAAGAAAACAGAAGCAACGAACATCGCAAGCTGATGGTAGAACCAGGTAACGGCGAACGGTCGTTGTGTGAGTTGTTGACCACGGGAATCGGAGAGATACTGGATTGACATTGTGACACGCTTGATAACTTCAGCCTGATAGTAAACTGTGCGAGATCAGTTCCAGGTCAGACTTGGATAGATGGGGGAACACGCACTCCATTCCTCGGCCTGCCGCCGATTGAAAAGAGGTCCGGGACGATTTCCTGGAGGAAAGCCCTGCAGACTGCACCGCGTCAGCTCAGTTCAGACAGTAAACAAAACTATGCACTTTCGCAATCCCTTGGTAATGATCATTTGCGCGCTGATAATGGACCCGTTTAACCGACTGGTCGCGATATTGTCTGCTCGACTCACTTTGAAATGTTCTCCCGGCACAAATAAGCGACTGAGGTGTGCAGATTGCACACGTGCCCATCAAGCGCGTCCTGGATAGCCTGTGCCTCGTTCCAGGACTCGTGAAGCGCATCCGCCTGAGTCTCTCGGTCCTCGCGGCTCTCAGTGTTGCGTGCAACGACATTTCCGCAAAAGTTGGCTAAGAGCATACTGCGGCAGAAAAGCGTCCAGATGGCGTTCTTCGGGTGCGCGATCACACCGCCCTCCTGTCGCCCGCTGCCAAAGCTACCGCGATCGTACATCTCGTTCGGAAACAAAACTAGATACTAAGGGTAGGGTTTCTGAATAAGTGGAAAAACAGAAAGGACGCGGACGCACATTAGCCGGATCGCAGATCCTCAGCCCCTGGCTCTCGTCGGGGCGGGTGAGCGCCATGCAATCGACGCGGAAGCTCGTCACGAGGCTCAGCGCAGCCCAGCACACGCGCCGGCACTCCTCGTCGCGGATCTCGTGCTCGCCCCAGGTCGGGTCCCACGGCAGCGCACTCGGCGACACGCGGTCAGGGCCAGGCGGCGGCGAGCCGGGCGGGAAACACGTACACCGCACGTCGGGCTGCACGTCCACGACGGGCGCAGCACCACGCGCATAGCGGCATACGTCCGGGTTCCCCGCGTCGACGGACGTCAGCCCGAGCACACTCATCACCTCGTCGAGGAATGCAAACGCGCGCGCGAGGCGGTCAGGGTGGTAATCGGGATGCGCAGATGCTTCGTACTGGGCGATGACCTAGAGGTATGGACTTTATGAGCACGGGGGTGTGGCTGCGGGAACATGGCACGCACTAGAGCTGCCTCAGCGAGGCTGGCGTCAAGCCATACACCCTCGCGCCATGTGCGCTCGAGTGCTTCCTGGGCCGAGTGGCGCAGGAAGGCAGCTCGCTCGCGACCTGCTGCGCCGCGCTCAGCGTCGCTCGAACGAATTAGAACCGCGAGTGCCATCGACGCAAGGATGAACGGGGGCTGAAGTGTCAGGTACTTTGTGGGACTCCAAAGCGTCTCCATCAGGAACCTCACGTTCACAAACGACAGCGCGATCGGACTCTCATTGTATCTGTGGAAAAGGAGTAAGAAATATATTTTCGCTTCGGCAGATAGACTTACAGGAAGGTGAGGTCTGTCGCGATCTCGCGTATCCTGCGCGTAGTGTTAGCGATTCTGGCGTCCGGAACGAAAATAAATTTACGGGTATGAGCGGAGGAACGCATCCCACCAGCCCTGCTGGGTCGCATGGACCGCCGCCGAAGGGATGCTCGGGAACTTGGGATGGTCGACCTGCGGCACTGAGGGCTGGTGTCCCATGTCGTAAGGTGCCGAATGCGCAAAGGGCGATACGTCGTACCCGTAAGCCGAGGAAGGAGGTGTGACGTATCGCGCACCGGAGACCTCAGAGGATGGCGGTTGTGTGGAGGAGGGCGGTGGGTGGGCTCGCTGCACGATTCAGTTAGCTAGAGCATTACAGCCAGCCAGATAACGCACTCCAATGAGCACTGACTCGTCCGTCGAGATTCTCAAGGGCGTAGTACCATCATGCTGGACAAGCGGGCGTATTGGGCGGCCCGTAACTATGAGAAGTATTCGGCGTGGGTGTGGGATGCTGCTGGTGCATCCTGTTCGCGATGTCGTCAAGGCTCTGGGCCGTTTCGTCGGTCAACTTCTGTCTCTTGGGAGATCTCCCACTCTGGGTTCCCGCCGCGGGTGCAGAATCGGAATCGGGGGAGGCTATGGGTACCGGGGATGGCAGCGCGATCATCGTCGCGGAAGCTAACGGAGCGGGTTCCAACCTGGCCAGCGGTTTGTGGGTCAGCTCTAGCGCATCCTCCTCGCGAGAATTGGCGCGTTTTTTACAGCGCCGCTGCCGTGTGCCTGGCTTCTTGTCGGGCTGGGAGCGCTCGAAGTAAATCTAATGAACAACAAGAGCACTGAAAGGTCTCACTCCCCGCCGTTTTGGTGCAGGATCATATTCGCATTTGTCTGCGCGACGGGAGCAGTTGGAGCAATGGGGACGCGTCGAGTCGCAGCGAATTTTGCGCGAACGGCTGAACAGTGTCAAGAAGCGCGAGTCGGAGAAGTTGAGCGGAATAGGTCACACACCATTGTTGACACGCGATAACAGCGGTCGTTGTCGTTCGTCGCGCTGGTCGTACCGGACTTGAGCTGCGGCGCTCTGTGGTCTTGCTTCCACTCCCACTCCCGCTTGCAGCGTTGCTCGGTACCTGCATACTAGCGGCCCGATTCGGGTCTTCGTACATTTGGTGATATCGAAAGTCTTCAGACACGTCTGGCGCCGACAACGATCCACGCAATGGTGATGGGTCGAATTTTGGGGCGGACGAGAGCGCCGAGTGGAAGGGATGTCGACGCGCTGGTCGGAAAGCGGTGAGGGCGAGTTGATGCTGGGGCGGGTGGGAATCTGTAGTCTTGGGAGTGTGGGCTGTCGGATCGCGCTCTCCTCCAAGGCCTCGGACAAATTTAGGCCCACGTTCGAGACTTGACCATAGTCGTACTGCGACGGCTCCATCGGAGCATTCACAGAGGTCGCGTGTGGATGGTATCGGTCTAAGCAAGATAAAAAAGTCCGCGACAGATCAAAAGCGTACGAGAAACTCACAGGTATTGCCCCCGATGCCCGACCCATATATTGGAGGGGAATGAAAGGACGCGTTTATGTTGCTAGAAATGTTGACGTCGGAGGGGGGGAATAGAGGGCGCTCTGGTGGCGGACAGCCATCGCGAGCGAGAAAGAGAGAGCAAGGAGGGAACGTGCGGGACATGAAGGCGAGCCACGCGATAAGCAACAGTTAAGCGGGATCAATAACGCCACTAGGAGATCACCCAGATTTGGCTGGTAAATCAGCTGCCATTGGGTGGTAAATCAGATAAACGGTATATACTTTCTAGGTCTCCGAACAAATTGTGGCGCACCCAGTCGCCGTCATCCGCGTCCAAAATACCCGCGCCATGTGCGGTAGGTAGCATTAGGACCTCTGATAATACCCTCGGAGGCCAGATCCCGGTTCGGACAAATTTGGGCGATTTTGGCTCGACACCTAGATCCAGTTCGGACAAAAATGGGGGTCTGACCGCGCCCACCTAGATCCGGTTCGGACAAAAATCACAGGCCTGAGCAGATTAAGAGACCTTCTGGGATACAAAACTGGCACAAAGCTCGGGGTAAACACGTTCCGGACGAAAAGTTGCGCCGATTTGCACTTGAAAGAGCACGAAAATGATAGCCGAAACGAAATTTTTGCTTGGTGGCCGTCAAAATTTCCTTTTTTGGAAGCTTACGGCATTATAGGCTAGATCCCGTTCGGACAAAAAATGGCCAATCCGCCCAGAATGTGTTCGGACAAAAATGGGCCATTTCGGCCATTTTGGGATCTAGCCTCTAAAGGCATTATCAGAGGTCCTGTAGCATTACACGGCACGGTTCCGCTCAGGAACACCGGCCGCAAAACATTGAAGTGTCCATTGGATAAACCCCGGAACTTGGAAGTTGGAACTTGTTGGTCGTCAACCACGTGTCAATCTATAATCTTATTGCCTCCGAACCGGGATTCAAACGTCGGCTCCGAGCACCTCCGAGCACCGGAAGACAAGGAAAACATCAAAATTGAACCGAAAACTCGAAGCCAGACTATGAAATGGCTCAGAGTCGAACCATGGATAACACAAGGACTGGAGGACTCACTGGTAATATGGTCAGCCGGGCCTGGGCCTGGGATTGATATACAGCGGGTATATCGGATGACAACCAGCAATATTAACGCTGTCCGGCAGTCGGAAAAAGACGCTTGGACTCGAGCGTGAGATCCCGAGGGCGTAATATTGCTGATGGCGTTGCCGACAAAATTATTATTGAGATGAGTCTTAAGGAGATTTCAACACAGCGGATGTGAGGTTCGAGAGATGCCTAGCACACGAGGCCAGCGACTTACAATCTCTGAACCCTGAGAGTTTGCGTCACATACAGCCAGAAAACCATTGCAAAGCTGGACCAGGAGGATACCGGAGCAAGGATCACGAGAAGATAGGAGTAGTTGCCAGAAGCGGCAAAAACAAAACCCGGCAAGCGAGATATAGCGGAAAATCTTCGGGGTCGGGACTGAAGAATTCAGCAAAAGAGGATACACTCAGCAAAATTGGAATGATTGGGACATGGAGAGTAAAGCCAGCATACGTACATTGGGTATCTTCTGACACAAGTGGCCGAACATAAAAGTTCCAACGAACCAAAGAAAATCATCGCATTGAAAACGGCCTTGGAAGCCAAGAATGAGTGCAGACACTGCAGAGTGGTTGTGGTGATTCCAGAACCGTGCGCAGAAAGACAGTTTCTTATCGAACAGAATCAGTGGGCATTTCAGTAAAAGGAAAATTTTCGACACGCGCTCTCATCGAGGTGGCCGCATGTTTTTTCCATATCTGTCGGGCTTGTCAAGTTCGTGATGATGGACGGGGCCGGTGAGGAGCAGAAACAAAACACTTGTGGGAGCGGCGCCGGGGCGACCACGATCCAAAAAAATTCAAGACTGGGAATCCGCCCATGCTCTAAGATCGTCCCTCTAAAAGCTCGCACCTCGCTCGAGCGAGAAGGAAAGGCAATAGAGATGGGAAATATCACATACTTATGTGTGATGGAGGACGTTTTGCCCGCTCGCTGGCTGCTCGCATCGGAGACTCGAGGAATTGGATCATGATGGGGAACACAAAGAAACATGGATCACGTGCAGGTCACCATCTTGCACTCTACTGTCAGTGTATCGTTTCGACCAAAGGTTCACGGGGTGTCACCCGTCACCTCAATTGTTCACTGAACACATAGTTCATTCCTCGGCAATCACGTCAAAATCGCCTTATATGGAAGTCCGGCGAATGCCGGACCAAAATTTTTTGACATATTTTGCCTTTTTGGGATGAAAAATTGAAAAGTCACCATCACAGGTACCAAAATTGTTCAGTTCACAGGTCTCTGTCACCTGTCACCTGAACCTTTGGTCGAAACGATACAGTACCTCCCGCTCTGCGAAGTGCTTGCCATGGTTATTGGTAAGTAATCAGGTCGCAAAATTGAGGGCTTGGTCTCGGTAGTTCTTTCCACCGTGAACAGACTCGGATAGTCAAAATACCAACGACTGGCCAATGTGTCTCGCACCGGTGCAGGCTTCGATGAAACGCGAAAATCATAATGCCTTCGTGCACGTTAGTCAGACGTCTGGAAGGAACAGCCTACCATTCTTCGGATCGAATGCGCAGTCGAGCTTTAATGACAGCGTTAACAGCTTGTTTACTACAAAGCGGAGCCAATCTGACCCCGGTTCAGAGCTCTTGAATATGGACTACACCATCGCTCCCACCACGTTTGCGGTGTACTGGGAGTTCGCTGTCTCGCGGCTCTACGGAGTATATGTACGTCGGCGTTTCATTCCACAGTCCAGATAGTACTGCAATCATTCTAAATTATATCCCTAAGGCGGAGATTTTGCTTTATGGCAAGTTCTTACCTTGATCTACAAACTCAGACGGACCCTCTATTTCTCGCTTCTTTCAGGCGTGCTGCTTGTCCTTTTATGTATTGCCATTCATGGCTTGAACTATTGGACTGGAGGGGCCCGCAAGAGCCTCGCGGTTGCTACATTTTTAATGGCGCTCCTCGCGACTCTGCAGGTCATCGTCCATGTAGGCGTCACTCTGCTAGGTCTCGAGATCCTTCGCCTCGAGATCGAAGGAGAGACATGGCCGGCATCCCCTACGCGTGTCAGACTCACCACGTTGAATTATCGCCTTTATGCAGTCAAGGACTTTCTCCTCGTCACGAATAAGTGAGTATCACTCTCTCAGGTTGCTCCGTGATTCTAAAATGCCCACAGCCTCGTCACCGACAGCCTCTTTGTCGGTCTACGGCGCCCTAGTTACCTTCAGGTCGTGCATTGACGTCCGCTTAGATTTATCGCTGCTTTTTCGTCTGGGGGCGCAATATTCGTGTAGTGGTTCTTCCTATGCTCCTGTTACTTACCACCACAGGTATTGAAGAAAAATTCCCACTTGTCTATCATGATTGACAATTTTCCCATATAGTTCTGGGCTACCTGTCCGCATACGAAGATGACTTGGTGTCTCCTTACTTCATCGATGACCGGGTGATTTTTGTTATGGTTATCGTAACAAATGTCGTGCTAATGACCTTAACGGGTGCGTCAGTCCATAACACTGCTGCAGTTCTATCCTCACATAGTTTCGCAAAGCGGGACGGATTTGGTGGATCCGCCGCGATGCCATTATCGTGCTCGAGTCGGCTTATGTCCGTAAATACGACACCGTTGTTGCCATCATGTACGTCTTGCCTTCTTTCACCCAACAGAACGTAAAAATTACACAGATTGGAATCCGGAGCGATCTACTGTTTCAGCATAATTATCTTTTTAATTTCAGTTTCGGTTTCGAAGTCGGATAATGCGGTAACGCCTTCCTTACCTGACGTAGTACCTAGTTTTGAATTCCCACAGCCAATTACACAGATATTTCGATCTTCCTTGCCGCAAATAATGGTGGGTGCCATCTAACTTCCCTATCTGGCCATGATTTGCATACCACAGAAAGAACATTGCGCCGACGTTGATTATCGTCCGGGTTGGCATGAGTCACACCGTCGGCGGGGGCATTTCAGAAGACCGTTGTTTACCCCAAGAGCAGCTAACAGCTCCTGTTGGTCACAGTGGTAGCAACAGCTCTTCCTTTGTAATCGATATTGGCGTCCGCCAGGAGTGTGACTTAGGCGCGGGAATTTCGATGAGTGACTTGGGAAGAGAGGCCTGATAGCTATGTAAACTACCAGCCTGTTTTTTTCCAATTATCCAGTCTCTAGATTCACCAGTTTGGCGGCAGGACATATTGTTGAACTGGTTAACGCTGAGCCAAATCCGACCCAGACTTTTTTTTCTTGCCCTGATATGCCGCTGATGAATTGTCAAACCAGCCCAGATTGAATTTCTAATATTCTGAATCCTAAATAGATGTAATGCTCGACAAATTACAATGCAAAAGTCAGTCATGCAAAAGTCAGTCAATGCGATTCGTAAATGCGGTTCGTAAATTGATCTATCAGTCAGCAGCAATCTCGCCTCCGCAGCATCAATCTAGCAGTCTGAAGGGATATCCGCGTTATTGACGTGATTTGCTGCGTTAACGCCAAGCCCCTTGCTCGCATACACCTTCCACAGAAGGCAGCGGTTGGCGCCTCCGTAGCGGTTGACATCTGCCTGCAACCAGGCGTCGCGGGCAGTCAGGCTGGAGTACACATTAGCTAATGCAACGGCAAGTGGAAGGAATGAACACACAAAGTAGGGTTGCACGGCTGCAGCGGGAGAGCGTCGATGAAGAGGTGCATGTGGACAATGTTGCCCTCTGTGCCATCGGGGTTGGTGCGGGAGTCGGGTGACCATCCATATTGGGCAACGAGCGCCGCATAGATGTTGTGCAGAAGATTGGCCCACACCTCACCGATGTCTGGGAAATACCCGAATCAGCTTTGAAGAAGGTAAGATTTTAGAGGCCTGAGCGCGTACTGTGAACCTCGTTCAGTGTCTTCACGCTTGCGTATGTGAGCGGGTTTATGGTCGAATTCGTCAAGTAAGGGTGATTGCGAATGCCGGCAGCGCTGTTGACGATGTACTATATGATTGGCCCTTCAGTGCTAATGTTCGCAGATAAAAGAATATCACAAGCACCTGGCCCATGACGTAGTCGGGAACAGCTGCGGAAGTCTTTTCGGTCCAGCTGCCGGCGAATAGCTCAGTGCAATTCGATCAAGCAAGAAAACGAGCGTACTCAGCCATAGCATCACTCCATCCTTCCACCCATACCACCTGCCTCAGTGCTCTGGAGGCAAGCGCCGGTTCCACCGCCAGTCAAGCGGTTCGTAACGCCGTGGGTGTTCTCGTGGACTGGAACGTCGTTCTCAAGCGCACCGTCGCGGTTCGGCGTGGTCGACGTGAACAAGTACATGCGCATGTGGCCGCTCTGGCCATCAGGTGGCGTAGCAAAGTCAGCGTTGTTCGTGCCAGCGGCGTCCTGGATGGAGGCGGTGACGCGGTCCCCGGCCTTGCCACCGAGCCCAAAGTTATTGTTCTGGAAGCTTTTAATGGGTCAGCCGAGATGGAAAAGAAAAAACATAGACCATACTTGAAAGCGGCCTCCGTAAGCCATACCTGTAGGTAATGTCGTGAACCGAATTGACTTGATAGAAACAATCAAAAGGAGGCTCGCAAAAAAGCTTCAACACGCACCCAGGTAAAAGTTATTTACACGCGCAGCATTGACGTTCACGGTTGTCGTCGGTGCAACGGTGGGTCCTGGACGTACTCGAACACGAGATCGGCGTCGGTCTCTGGCGAGGTCTTCGTCGTGGAGGTCTTATATGTGACGACGTTGTTTCCGCTGTTCAACAGTCGATTACAGCCCTCTGCTAACGGAAATGCGGGACTCACGAGGTGTCGGTGGTGTTGGTGGTTCCGTCAGAGTGCCATCCGTCCGGGCTGAAGAAGAGAAGTATTGAATAGACATGCTATGCGAATATCTGGAAACATACACGCTACCGGGTCAGCGGGGTCGACGACGTCCTCGAAACCATCGAGAAGAGTCTCCTTCGTGATGGGGAGAACACGATACTGCGTCTACGTTGACAAAAAAGTGCGAATGGCGGGAACTGGGGCTCACCGTTGCCTGGGCGACGTAGTCCGTTATCGACTCGAGTGTGTTCGTGTGGGCATTAATAAAGGCGTTATACCAGGTGCCGGCCGCCTCGTTGCGAATCTGAAGAACATGGACAAGGACGACTTCTCCGGTGTCCTTGGCGAGGTACTCGATGGTGCTAGGGATTTCCGAAACATAAGTTCCATCGAGTGCAGACTCTGCCGTCGTCTTGGCGTCGTCGAATGATACAGACGGCGTTGCAGATGCGACTTTGGCTGCAGAAATGACTAGGTTATTTCGAACCCATCGTCACGAACAAGCTATACTTACAAGGCTTGACAAATGAAGATCCCAACGGCAACAACCTTGTCATCAGAGTTGAAAGCAACATTGGACACGGCGTTCGAGACGATGAGGCCATTCTGAATGACATAAATTCGAGTGCTTTTGCTGGACTGTTATTGAAGCAACTCACAATAACCTGATGAGCGTATGCGTGGGATGTGACGTCGCCTGAGAACCCGTTGTGATATAGGGAATCGACGCCGAGGTGGGAGCTAATAAAGGACTCAGAGGCCTCTTTAAGATTGGCACCGCGCTTGCGCAGAGGGTGGTCAATTCCGGTCCCAAAAGTCTAAAGAGCGGTGTCAACGAACGATCGAATATAGGTACACATTCGTGACTCACTTGATACGTGGACTCTGGGTGGTAAACCTCGATCTCAACGTTGTTCGAAATGGAACGGACACGATGGGTAGTATGCTTCGAGTCGATAGGCACAGTGAGGGCCGCGGAAGAGGAGGCGTAGACGATGGCGAGGAACACCGACGTGAAGAACTTGTTGAAGGCAACCATTTTTCTGACCAGTGAAGGACGAAATATGTGCAGGAGTGCTAGTGGACGAAGCTAGACGGCCTGGTGAGATTTAGTTCGAAGCCCTCTTTATGTTGGAGGTATGTATGTGCATATGTAAGAGAATCTATTGTCGCTGCGTGGCCTCGCGGCTGAGGCAGTGGGGATTCACAACCAGATAAGCTCGCATGTGGCGCCCCGCAGATTCAGTGGGCTTGGCAGCAACGCTGCAGGAGAAATCCCCAGAACGATTGAGGATGCGGCACTGATGGAGGCAAATCTGTACAGTAGCATGAGTTCCCATATGGCGAGAATTTCTCGGAAGAATACCTCCCGGTAAACCGGCTTGGCAACGACAACGAAAGCAAAAGAAAATGAGAACGGTTGGCCGCAGTGGAATTCCTCGCAAAGATGAGTCGGAGTCAGCATTCTCCTGTCTTGTTGCAAGGAGAAGGGACACGGATACGAAAATTTGGGCAGCATATTTGGAAGGGAGTGGCAGTCCAAGCCAAGTGCATCGTGAGGGATCACGGAGGCGCCAAGACTTGGCCAAGACGGTCGGGAAGTCTCAAATTGATGAAAAAAAGAAGCCGGTGGGCGGTAGAAAATGTTGACCAAGGAAAACCTCCGGAGGGCAACTCGACGAGAGTCCGATGATTCCTGATCACGTGAGTGAGAAGGTTTACCTGGAGGATCTTGTCCATGTTGCTCACGGGACCACGTCGGCATGCTCGCGGCACATCCGGGTGATCCCGGTCGGATATCCGTTTCTTCTTCTTTTTTCTGTTTTCTCCTTCTAACTTACGATATTCGATTCGTACCAGTAATTTGTCGCTTGTCGTATTCCAATGTCGCTCGACTCGCTCGTCCACCCTCGGCCCTCGTCGACGCCAATCCGTCGATCACCCCTTCTGGTGTGTTTTCCGTTCTGTTGTCTTCTGGTGGGTTCTGTTCTGTTGTGCTGCGCTGCTTCCTGCTACGCTACGTCGCGTCGCGTAGTGTTGGTCTCGTGGTGTTGTGTTGCGCTGCGCTATACCGTATCTCGCCGTGTATGTCGTCCGTTCGTCCAACGAACAACCTGTTTCAACCCCGTTCTCCCACGCGTCCCCGTATATTCCCATCGAAACCAGTCCAGTGCCATTCAATAATGGTGCCGACTCGCCAGGTATCCCTATAGTTGCTAGCACACAACACGGCCACATGACCTGCCAATCAATATTTGCCCGGCGTGCGCGCTGGAGAATGGTAACTCCGGGGCAGAGTTTCTTGGTTCGAAAATGGTCTATAAGTTTCCTGTAGTGCATTGAACTTCACATAATTTCTTAGCTAGACGAGCCCCAGGAGCTACGACCGAATACGAGATATATTGTGGCTGTGCTGATACCGCGCGCCTTTTGTTCTGTTGACCGCCTCCGAAGGTAGCTGGCCAGGAAAGTGGTGCGTACATGACAAAGACCTGCCTGTGAACATTTTGGAGGCTCATCAGGAGCTAAAAGTGAGCAGTGGCAAGACTGGGCGGCACCCAAAAACGGTGACTAGCAAAGTGTTATTTCTGTAGTAGATGTGCACTCACCTAGAGTTCGGGCTCCCTGTCTTGCCATGTTTCGACGTCGCAGCATCGTTCGCGCGGCTCGGAGGTTTGCGCTGCCGCTTTCCAGAAAGAATTCAAATGCTTGCTCTGAGTCTTGCTAAGTATGCCGACGGCGATCAATATTTGTAACCTTTGGTTTTTTCGGGGCTTGGTCAGTTATCCACGGATCTTACTCCTGAATTGGTTTGTCGGATCCTATCGGATCTGACTGTGACATCGCCGGTTCCGATGTTGCCATGAGTCGGAAATTGGTTTGTGACATGGTGACAAGCTCGTTGCTTCCTGCTCTCATCCCAGTCTGCTCTCCCCTCGATTCTTTGACTTCG
>JARJCV010000662.1:0-16562 GCA_029281435.1 Mycena haematopus
AATCTATAGTCAAAACACGCCTGTAACTCCTTTAATTATCACAATCTTCTCGACTTCACTCAGACTCACTGAGATTGCTCAATTTCGAGCCCCAATGTGATAAATGTGGTCGCGGTGTGTGGTTTCTCGATCTCGACACCTGCCCCCGTGCGCATCAGGTCTTGCCCAGCCGCAGCCTGATGTCTCTCATCGTATGCACTGAAGACGCGTCAATCACCAAATTTTGAATTGATCACGATCACCTACCTTGCTTCTTCATCTCGAATGGCGAAAACGTCCCGTCCGTGTGTTGCTGTGAGTACCATTGTTTCACCCACGCCCTCCGTATGACAGGATGAGGACCAGAATTATCGTATTCAAGATCGCGGAGAAGAACAAAAAATCCATATTAGCGTATCTATCATTTACTCGTCAACTTGAGTGTACAATGCATAAAAACCAGACACATACCGCTCTCGAGCTGCAAGTCGCCGATCCCATTCGGACGCCACATGTTATGCCGAGCGCATGTGACGCCCCCCACACCGGTAGTCCGCAGTCCCTTCACCCGCTTCGCGTTCGCCAAGAACATTGCTTGGAAACCGGAGCAGGACGATATCTCCTCCTCGTCCACGTGGTTGCGCAAGTACTCCTTGTACGCCACGCGGTTACAAAAATACCCCAGGCCGTCGTCGATGACCGGGTCACGCGCCTCTGTCGAAACGTTGCGGTTGATCAGTCGGAAGTTGCAGTCTTGTGCCAGGGGAAGGAAGTATTTGTATCTGGAGACGCGTGAGCCCTACAGTTAACCACCGCACATCTCAAATGAAAATTAAAATTCACGCACGACTGGTCCTCTGGCATTTTAGACCAGTCCACCTTATCCCATCCCTCAGGCAAATTCATGCCCGGCTGCGGACACGCCCGGCAAGGCAAAGCCAGCTCGCCTTGCGCCGTGCCAGCGATCCCCAGATCCGAGTGCCCGCGGCCCGCGCGCTTCATCATCGCGATCATCCGGTACTGACGCACAATGTACATGAATGCGCGCCGCCGGTTCTACGATAACATAAGCGTTGTTAGCCACTGCAACACAAAATCTCACCGGCGGAGGATTCAGGCCGTCGGCATTGGTCAGGAGCTCAAGCGATCGCAGAAAATGGTAACCAGAAATCTTGCCGAGGGAATTCATGTTTTGGAATAGGCGGATGACATTGAATGTTGCGCATGTCGACGGATCGCGTACAGTCGCGGGCCACCAGCATACGCGCATCAGCTGTTGCCGATGCTGGATGCGCGAGTCGCATTCACAGAATTGGACCGCGATGTTATGAATACCGTTGACATCGATCAACGTGAATTTATGAGCGCCGCGCCGCATGGCCAAACAAGCCGAGCCTACCGTATGGCCCAGTTGCACCACCAAGCCCAACGAGGCCAGACCCACCCGCTCGAAAAAAGAACCGTTCCATTTCTATTCGCAGGGGTGAGTCGCTGATTTACACAAAAGCCGGTTCAACCAACCTGGATCCAATGAGTTGGCAACACCTGATGGCGCGCCACGATACACTCTTGGCAAAACATCTCCACCCCGAAGCAGCTCTGGTGCTCGCACCGGAACGTCGGGTCTACTTCCCCACAACCCCCACACGCTGAATAAATATCGACATCACCTCTTCCTTCCCGGCGCAACGTCTCATCCAGATACTCATCCCGATGCCCCACCCATGTTTGAAACGGTAGATCCTGTGTAGCGTAGCACATCATCAATATCTGCGTGTTCTTCCAGTCTTGCACGTACCGAATTAACATATCTTCTCGGTTTGAGGCGCACCGAAATCCCGTCTGCCTCGGCGCCTTGAATCTCTGCCGGCAAGGAGTCATCTCCCATGTCGTAACTGAAGTCGGCATTGTCCATGGCCGCGTTGGTGAGCAGATCCTCTTGAAAATACGCTGGTGTCGATCCCCGCCCCAAGTTCGGGTCCACCGCGGCTGATTGCTGTACAGCGCGCCTGCCATCAGCTGATATCCGAACAACGTTGGCGCGGTCCGGTTGGTGGATATACATGGGCGCCGGCGCGCCCCCACGAGCAGTGCGGTGGCGTGGCCCCCCAGAGCGTTCTGCCATGATGATAGGGAATGGACCGATTATCGAAACCTACCTTATCTTGAGCGGAACCCCGGGAGCGCATGGGGTTGACATTGCAGCGAGCGCATGGGGATCCACGCAGATTGGTGTGAGCACGAGCGCACGGGGATCCACCCATATGCGGATCTCGGTCAGCTACCTACAGAAGTCACTGTCGATACTCAGTTGACCAGAATATGTCAAGGAGGAACATACGGAGGAGGGCGAGGCGAGGGGACGACGTGCAGATAGAGGTCAAGAATTAGACAAGAATCGGAGCGGTGGCCCGCCGCAGCGCTGCTTCTACATATCGCCACCGCTGCTTCCGTGAATCGCCACCACAAATCGCATTGCCACCACGATCCACACCTCGCGACAAGTCGCATCGCATCGCCACACCTCGCGACAGAGCACAATCTCGACGACGCGTGCGACGCACCAGGGCTCTTTGGCGTTGATCTCTTTGATCCTGTCTGCGTACGACACTCCAAATATATCATGGCCAACTGGTTAATTCCAAAATAATCAAAATTGTCTACATCAGATCTCCTCGCGTGCACGAACTGGGAATTGCAAGCCCGACCAGCTGTAGGTAACCCCACTCTCGGTATCCCACCCCGGATAGTCTGCCGCGAGGCCATGTTCCTCGGGATACTGACGGAAAGGTCGGTGACAAATGACTGTTTGGCATTCGGGGCAGTGCCAGTCTTTCTGCAGCCACTGTCTGATGCAGACATAGCAATGGCTATGTCCGCAATCGTACCTGAACCCCGCCGGTCAGTCACCGTGTAAAACAAGACAAGACCTGAAAAAAAAACGCACAAAACTGGATTAGACTCAACATTGAGGCAGATACCGCATGACTGATGGAGGCGATCTGTCGTCAAGGGCGTGGGCCGGGCGCTCCCCACGTAGAGTTCGTCCTCAGTAAGCGGATTGGTGCGCAGCGCCCGGCTACCACCCTCCACGATCTCCCTCGGCGGTGATTTGAGTGCTCAGAACCGTGGGTGGAAACGTCCAACTGATATCAACTCCAAATACCAAAGTCAATGTATCAACCTAGAACAGACGAATCCGTTCCAGATCAAGCCAAAGACGAAGATACGAAAGATACAGTGTACGTTCCAGTGGTTTCCGACGAGTGTCAGTCCCAGATTCAGTGCTTTTGATAAGATGATTGGGAAAGTTTTATGATTCAAGAAGTTGTCGGGCGAACAGTCGTGCTTGATATGCAAGGAACGAGTGAATCCTGAAAGGACCACTAGTTCCGAGCACCAAGAGACGAGATAGTTTGATAATAGATTGAGGGAACCGAAGTTCCAAACGTTCCGAAGAACTAGTGTTGTGGTACCCTGAAGGTACACTCAGACACAAGGCTTGATAGAGTCATCTTTGGATGGTGTAACACGTATCGGACTTGAAACACGATAGGTACACATGAAACACAAAACACGGATGACCTTGAGGGCAACATAGAGTGTATCTTGCACGACGCACTAGCAGAACACGGACAGAACACAGGGAACGGATGCGCACCCCGAAGGTACACTCTGATACTGGACTTGGTTGGTTCGTCTTTGGACGACGTGGCGTGTATCGGACTTGACACACGATAGGAACACACGAAACACACAATGTAGATGGCTTTGAGAGCGACTTGACGTGTATCTTCTTGACACACAATGGGAACACACGAAACACACAATGCGGATGGCTTTTGAGGGCGACTTGACGCGTATCTTCTTGACACGCTACCCGAAACAAACGAAACACAACACACTGATGGCCTTGAGGGCGACTTGACGCGTACCGATCGGAACGACACGCAAACAGACAGTTTATACGTCCCAAGGACGATTTGAGTACAACTGGACCAACCAGTACGAGCCGTTTATACGTCCCAAGGACGATCAAGGTACAACCGGGTTACCGGTACAATAAGTGTTCATTGGAACAGTGTAGTCTTCATCGGAACGTCTTGATATAACCACACAATATAACCAATGATATTCGAAACCACAAAACAAAGCTTGTGGACTCCGAAGACCGACAAGAACATCCCCTAGGCGCAAGGCCAAGGCCCGCTTGTGGGGGGAATGTTCCGTGTCGTCCTCCGGAACCTGTAGAACTACTTATACAATAAAGGATATGACTATGACAATGCAAGTTTAAGTAAAAAGGTCCTTTTATCCGGCCAAAGTCCGTGTTTCCGTCTTGGCAAATCGAAATCCAAAGTGTCCTATTGGTTGGAAACACCGAGAACGGTGTCCCAGGTATAAATCACGTCATCTTGGTAACGCGCTGCACATGATGGAGTTGATGTGGGCTTCAAGACATCACCATCATGTGGGTCCTTGATAGAGACTTCGTTGTTCCCGTCGTCCCCCATGCCCAACTATCGTCGGTAAATGTTCCCCCGACTTGTAGTTCCATTTTGATACCCAACTTCGAGGTATGTCCCAGAATAGGTTCTTGAGAAACGAGCCGGCGACTTCCTAATTGGGAAGCATCGGTTCCCAGATCGACTATCACTTGAATTGATGGACCGGAACAGTGTTCCGTTCGGCTGAAACACCCAGAGACCTGTAAGACGCCGAGTACCGGTCGTTCCCGCGTCACCTGAGGTATCGCGAACGCGTTCCCTAGGCAAACATTGTACAACAGATGCGCCAGACACATTGTACCAGCCGTTCCCAGTGTAGGGAACGTTGGAAACCATTGTGCCGTTCCTAATGTTCGATGGGCTACACTATCTCCTACATGTTTCGGAGCGAACCCATGTCAGAGGTGCCCAAGGATACCCAAGGGAACACCATCCCGTAGTTCTAGTGATGCTGGCCGCAGGCCAGCTACTTCGGAACGCGTAGTACTGCCTCTAATAGACGATAAACACTGAATATGACACGCTTGAAAACGAGAAAATAGTATGTTTTCAGAGGTGCGCAAATCCACTGCTTATCAGCGGTGCAATCAACGCGGTGAGGGACGGGTCCACCTCATCCTCATGTTCGTCCTCATCTTCACCCCCCGACCTGGTGAGCCGGCGCCGCGCCACCTCGATTTGCTCTGGCGTCCAGTTCGCCCAACTCTCGCGCCACACAGAAGAACGCACCGCTGCACGCCTGCGAGCCTCTTGGCCATCCGCCTGGGTGGTCATCACAGTCGCGTGCTGTGCGGCCAGAACGCGATCACTCCAGGACGCATCACCCCATGCGTTCTGTTGGGCCACATCGTCGGCACCCCTGATGCTAGCGGCCTCAAGCCTCACGCGGACCTCCAACGCTCGTGCGCGTTGTGCTGGATCCGCCGTTCCGTCACGCAGCGCGCGGATGAGACGCTCATACTGGGCACGCTCGCGGCCGCGAGCCGCTGCCCCTGGGATCCCCGCCTCGGGGCGGAACGCACTGTAAGCGTGCGTTAGCTATGACTAGGTAACGACACAGCCCACATACCTAATGTCCATTAATCGCGGGTTGGGAGGACCCGCCAGTGGCAAATCAGCCTCACGTCTTTGTTCGTCCCACAGCAGCAGTTCTTCGTGAGCTACCCCACGCACGCGATAACGTCAATCGTAGCTCTCATGGTAATGGAACACCTACTCCAGCTGGAACCGATGCGTGCCGCCGATGCCATGAGGGGAGGGGGGCGAAACGGCCTGGGTAGAGGAAATCAAAAAGTGAGTCCTGACGGAGGTATGATTGATCAGATGGTACACTCGGCTAAGCGCATGAGCTTGCCTGTCCCCAATCGCTCGCGTCTTTGCCCGATGTACCACAGACAGCGGTCCGTGGGTTCTCTGGGGTTACCCCTCTCTGGGCAATACTAATATCACAAAATTGAACAGAGCACCCGTCGGCGCGCGCGTTTTCGCTCATTTCGGGGGTGTGTGGGGTGTGTGTGGATTTCCAATGGTGCACCAGTTCCCTAACCTCGCACCTACCACAAACCAACCGAATTCAATGTATAAGCTTCTACCTCGATGATCTATCCACGACGTACCTGAATAAAAACCAAATGCATCTTTTACTCCGTGGGCGCGCTGAGTTGAGGCCACCAGTGCCTGTTCCAAGGTATATATCAGCGGGAGAACGCGTCTGAGGGTGGCTCACACCTCACCCAACGTACCCCTGCAACCGAATCCCCAGCCTCGCCCTGTAACGGTCCATGGAAATTGTTTTGTAAGGTGCGAGATTGGCCGGCAGTGTCGGGCCGCATCGGTCCGACCAGTCCGAGATTGAGGAAAAAAATTCATGTACGATGCGCAGGATTGGCCGGTGGTTCGCCAGTATTTTTCTGGCTTCCGTAAGGGTTCTGCGCGTCCAAATATGCGAAATTCGGGTATGGTAGTGTTGGCTGTGGACTGCAATGGAGCAAACGAGGCCGGTCAGAGCACCCCACGTGAGTTGCATTCGTAGTTTGGCCTTTCTGGGCCGACTAATTGGAGGGGGTAGTGGATTTCTACGGGTGGTCAGGTAAATAAGTCATATATGAAGTGATTGGCCAAAAAATATAGGATGAGAACGGTATATCTGGGTGAACCAAGTTGCTCGCTATGTTGAAGAAGTCCATAGTTTGAGTCAAACTGACGAAAACCTGAATTTACTCAGAATTGCAGGTAGCTGGGATATGTCATACCGACGCCCCGGTATGAATGGTTGGCGAAGAAGCGATTGGATCCAGATGAGCGGCTCATGCAATATTGACCAGCCGAGGCAGCGACGAATATATTTGGGGATTTATTGGCACGTGTGGGGTAAACGTTGAAGACCCCGTCTTAATTCCCATGGAACCTACACAATACCCCACCATAAAAATGTCATATTCGAGGAAACAGGAGCACAACGCAGTACACCTACACACGACGAGGATGGGGTGACTCGCGCTGGAAAATCAGGCCGAAATCATGGCGGAATACGGGCAACTGGGAGATTCGAGGTTACTGCGAGTTGGGGATCCGTGACCGGAGGTTCCGAGCGGATGAATTGCCCTGCTTCATGCAAAGGCCAGAGCGCGAATAGTGGGTGATTAGTCTCGTTTAGGAAGGTGTCACACCAGGTCACACGGTCACCATGCTCTTCTTTCATCTATCACGTCTCTTGCTTCGGTCTCTCTGTGTGCCATGAGCGTCGACGACCTTACTCTAGCCACCGCCGCCCTCGCCATCGGCTCCCATTGCTGCGACTCTTGCTGCGAGCCCAGTTTCTTCTTCTTGCCTGACGACCCGTCTGAGGAGGAGCTGTCGCGTAGTTCGACACGCAAGTTCTATGTTGTCAAGAAAGGCGCGGTGCACTCAGAGGGTGTTTATACTGACTGGTACGAGCGTACCACTTCCCTTTCTCTCAAGTGCGCAGTCATTCGTTATGTAGGTCTGTGGCTAAGACAAAAGTGGACGGGATTTCTGGTGCTATGCACGAATCTTCTCGAACGGCGGCCAGCGCCCGCGATATCTGGGCCAAGCACTGTCATACTTACCACACTCACTCTTCGGCGCGTCCATCCTGGGCGTCCCCGCCCGCCGCCCAGCCGCCCCCGTATGACGGCGGATCTCCAATGTCGTCCCCGCGCCAACGTTCGACACAAGAAAGGTTGGTGACGCGCACGCCCACGACGCCGACACCGGCAACGTCGCCCAACACACCCACTCACACACCCACGCGCACGGTTGCGCCGGCAACACCCCGAAGATACTATCGCGTGGCAGGAAGCCCGCGTGTCTTGATTGACCGGTAAGCAAGCGACGAGGATAACCTGATATAACATGTAACACAGTCAGCGCGCCGAGATTGAACTGCGCACCGCGGTTGGCGCTGAGTTGCTGGTCGGGAGCTCACTCGAGGACGTGGAGACTGAGGACGAGGAGCGTGCCGCCGTCGAGGGACCTATCTTTTATCGTGTGTTAGGGAGCGCGCGGGTTGGCACCAGCCGGTATCTACGTTCCATCACTCACGCACACAGTTCCCATATGCTGACTTGACCATATTTGGTAGCAGCGCCGCCATCACAGAACTCGTGGAGAGGGAGGTGTATGGCTTGCTGGTTGGCAGGTCCCTCGAGGCTGTGGAGGATTGATTTGTTTGGTATTTCTCCTTTGCTTTTTGGTTGGAGGGGTTTCGTGTACCTTATGTATATTATGAACTCAGTACGGCTTCTGGAATCGTCCGAGTGGTGTGCAAAATGAGACTCGAATTAAATAGTGGGTAGGGTACAAAGGATTTCGTCAAAGGAAATAAGGAAGTCCAAAAGATAGGTAAAACAGACAACAAAACTAGGCGCTATCCTCTGACTCGCACGCGTCGTCCTGCACGTCGTCATCCCAGCGGGCCAACACGACGCGCGCCTGCTCGATCTGAGTCGCTGAAGGACCCGGCTCCTTGGATGGAGAGTCAGGTCGTGGGGAGAGATGGGAGAGAGCACTGGGGTAATCAGAGACCCATCATGCGAGACATCAGCGATCTCGCGTACCGAAGGGCGGCCAAAACGTGGCATTTGAGCTCAGCGAGGGCAGTACGGCAAGCCCCGGCCAGCAGCGTGTCGTCAGGGCCAATGGGCTCAAGCTCCGCCCACATGTTCTCGATAGCTTCGCCGTCGACGCCTGTGATGAAACCATCCCGCACCCAACGCTCGATGGCGGCTTCCGCAATGCGGCACGGGAGAAGGGGAGCGCTAGGTTAAATTAGAGCAGCAGTGCGAGTGGTTATTCGACGTACCAATCCGCATGGGAGTGGAAATACCAATCGTCACGCGAGTTGCCCCA
The DNA here is from genome assembly GCA_029281435.1 of Mycena haematopus. Lineage (NCBI taxonomy): Eukaryota > Fungi > Basidiomycota > Agaricomycetes > Agaricales > Mycenaceae > Mycena > Mycena haematopus. The sequence continues at coordinate 8,859 of JARJCV010000662.1, forward strand.
GTTGAGCCCCGAGTGACCGTCGCCTTGGGCTAGCGTGCTGTCGCTCTGATCGTCCTCGTGGGCGAGTGTGCTCTCGCTTGACACTGTGGTCGATTCACCGGAGTCGGCGACGTAGCCCCAGGTGGTGTCGCCCCAGGTGCCCTCGCCCCAACCGGAGGAGCCCCAGGTGGAGTTGTGGCTACCCGACTGCGGCTCGGCGCTGGTGGAAATGTGCGCTGGGGCTGGGACGTGGTAAGAAATAACCAGTCAAAGAGTAAAGAGCAGACCTGTGACTGAGGCGGAGGGCCGGCGGACTTGGCGAGGAGTGGGTGCTAGAATTGTACGGGGTCAGTGGATGCGACAGAGACAATGAAACGGAACACTTACCCATGAAAGTGAGGGTTAGAGCGAAAAGTAAAAAGAGGGAGTGTTTGCCTTAGCCCCCGTGTGGACTGGCAAACAACGCGTGCCAAACCGTGCCCCAAAAATGTCGACCAGCCATGCAAACCAGGGGACAAACGACACACACCGCACACCGGATGGAGAGGGGGAGGCGACGGTTCCCGCGCATCAGGAGCCCAACGTTGACGCTCTCCGCACACCGGAAGGAGGAGGGCAGGCGACGCCGCCGCCCGCGCCTCGACTTCCCTCCCCTTCCATGGCACAAACTGAGGACGCGGCGCGTAGCTCAGACTCCCCTGCAGTCCAGTCCAGCTTAGCTGGTGAACAGCACGCGCCCGACAACTCAGATGCACCAGCGCCACCCGCTCCGGACGCGCTGCCCAGCGACGTGTTGCCCCCAAACGCTGAAACGCTGACTGCGGGGCTATATGTGAAATATGCGCTTTACAGAACTGGAATATCCAAGTCCTATATGCAACACACAACACTAACAACACTGCAATCTACGTGCGGGTTCGGGGTTCTAATCCAGTATAGATTATGGCAATTTGGACTTAGTTCTTGTGTGAGCGAAGTGTGATTTCAACTCTGCAAGACTGAAGTTCGACTATCAAGGCTTGAACTAGACGCGGAAGCGACTAGAAAGACAAGAAAGTGGTTTTTATAACAATATGGTAGTTGTTGAGGGTTTTGGAGAAATACTCCACAAGAGCGACTTAGTTTCAAGTCCAAGTTCCGTGCAAATGTTATTCGCGAATAGTCTTATACGTTCAAGACAGTTGCCAACTAGTCCGTTGTTATCAAATCCGTGTTCTCGTGTTCGTTCTCGTGTCCTTATATCACAATATCTCGCGCGCAAACTGATATGATCCAACAAAACCAATATATTGCAAGAAACCCAAACGAAACTTTAATAGCTTCTAATGGTTCTCCGAGTGTCTCCCAAGAACTATCAGATTAGGCGCTAAGCACTAGGTGCTTGAACGTCCAACGAGACGGGGTGAGATTCACTGGCTAAACTAGAATATTACATTGCCTTTGATACACTTCAAGAACCCAAACGCGGATACAAACAAAATAGAAACAAACTCTGAGATGGGGATGGCTCGCTGACTAGCTAAGGCTAGTCGGCATTATTGAGCTATAATTAGCGATTTCTGGGTCAGTCAGCCGGAATTAAAGATGAATGGAGTATAGATATGGGTATCTGTGGACCAAAGTCCTAATTTGGCCTTAAAGCCGTGGTCAGACGACCAAGTTGGCTCAGTAAGCCCGGAGTAATCAATCCCTCATAGGAACTGATTGGCGCGCAGCTCAGCCTTGGTAGAATTACCAAGATAGAGCCCCACCTCAACGGTCAGTTGACCCCCTGACTATCAGGTATTATCCCCGCTAAGTTATACTCCTTTGTACAACCGCTTTGGGATTCCGCGAATTGCCGCCTGACGGCCTGCGAGTACTGGCTCATGCCTAGGTACCAATGGATAGTTCAATATTGCTCCTAGATGGATTCCCCTCGTAGATATCCTTAATCAGGGACGTGAAGTTACTCCAATCCGTTTCCAGGATGGTTGAGCACTTATTCGCGGATACTCCCTTCGGCCTCGTTTGGCTCCGCGACTTTACCAGAAGCGTTACACAACCTTATCCTAGTGGTCCGCGATACGTTGTACCCCTTTAACTGACTGCCCGGATATGACATCAGCCCTCAGTGAAGATGGTATGTTAAGCGCCCTGGGCGCTTATAATTATAGTAGCGCTAGCAAAATTGGAAAATTGCTAGGCTGGCCCAATGCCAGGCTCATCAACGCGTCGCAAGCTCCGGGCACCCTGATCTCAGATCACGGAGAGGTATATACACCTCCGCCGCGCCCAGATATCGTCCAGTTCGTGAGGGAGAAACGGTCGCGGAAGAAGGCGGGTGATATGTCGGCCAAGCCGGGCAAATCGTCTTGCGTTTGGGGGACAAAGTTGAAATTCTTCGAGGCCAGGAAGACGAGTGGGTGAAGGCGTCAGAGGCGAGAAAGACCGGGGAGTTTTACACCAAGTTGGCGAGGCTATACACGGCGAAGTATGGCTTCAACCTCGGTGACAATGAGGACTTCGCCGTCGACGTGGTGGATCCTCCTGACTGGGTTGCCAACAAAGTCGTGAACGAGCGGCTGACGGCAGAGGAGGCGGCGTCGCGTCAGGCGTACTGGAAGACGTGTCAGATGTAAGTGAGGCAAAAAAAAAAAAAAGGAAGCGCTCACCGAGATGATTAGCGCCTTGGCCAATGGTATCGGCACCAGTACACAAACCTCCTCAAGGAGGACAAGACCGCGTTCGGGGAGCTTTTCAGCCAGCTCGACGGCGTGCGTAAGCCGCCGCGGAAGCAGGCCATCCAGCATTACTATTCTTCCAGGTGGTACGACAAGCGCATCAAGCCGCAGGTCGAGGCGCAGCTGACGTCGCTGCCTGGGCGCGCGAAGTTCACAGGAGAGGAGGTCCACGCGATCAATGTGCAGAATGAGGTGACACACGAGTGCTGGGAGGAGGAAAGCGAGGAATTTAAGGCGGAAATGGTGCGGCAGCGCGACCGAGAGCATGAAATTACGATGAAGGCTTGGAGAGAGTCGGCTGCTGATAGCCCGAGCAGGACGCCGGAGGAGTACCATGCGTGAGTAGTGAACGCGCTCTATATATGTGAGACAATGGCTGACGGTGCCGTATCAGATCTTTGAGAAGTGCCGCGCACTATCTGCAGCCCTTCGTGGACGCGATTGCAGAGCGGTACGGGATGTGCGTGTCGCTGCTAATGTGCGGCCCCATCGGGGACCAGGGTGGACGGATTCAGATGCGAAGGTAAGTACGATTACGCTGGGCTGGGGATGGGAATGGAAATAACGACTCTGGATTTACAGCGTGCACGCGGGAAAGACGCGGGGTTTGGTGGCGAAGGACTGGCCAATGCAAGACGTGGAAGGCTTCACGCAGGTGGAGGCGAGGATGGTGGAATTCGCTCATAATGTCTTCTGTGAGGAACTGCGTCGGCAATGAATTGAGAATACGAGACTAATTGCATTTGAAAATTGCTATTTACAGCCCAGGCCGAGTGCGACGCGCGGCGCGAAGGAGTCGCGCAGGAGCCCGAAGACACAATACCAGCTCTGCGCCCACCGCCAGCACCACCCGCTGCAAGAGGGCCACAAGCAGGGCCCGCGCGTGAGGCCCGGGGCGGTGCCAGCCAACAGGCCAGAGGGGGAACTGGCGGTGAGGATGACGGTGAAGGCGGGGGCAGAGACGGGGACGACATCCGTGATGAGGGCGAAGGCGGGGGTGAGGGCCGCGGGCCCGACAGCGACGGGGATGGCGAAGGCGGTGGAGGCGAGGGTGAAGACGGCGCTGGGGAGGGTGAAGGCGGCGCTACACTAATCGAGCGCCTGTGGAAACGGCGGGATAGGAGCAAGTGGACGGAGGAGCTCAAGCGCGCCCACGTCGCATTCGAGCGCGGTAAAGGGTGGGGCATAGAGTGGGCGGCATGCGTGGCAAGGTACTTCGACTTCGAGGCAGCTTGGGGGTATCCGGACGCAGGCTCCCAGATCACCGTCGAAGGCCGTCCTGCTGCGATCGAGTGGTGGATTGGGAGAGGAGGAAATGGGACAAGCAAGTCGACATCGGGGTACTTGGGGACGCGATGACAGCGGAGACGTACGTGGCGAAGTGGTGGGGATGGTGGGCGAAGGTGGCGCCGAATGACAGGTCAGACCTGTCATCGGTGCTGAAACTCCACGGTCGGAATGGCCTCCTTCACGTCATGGCCTCGCTGCTGTGGTGGGGAGAGCTTGTCGCCGAGAGTACGCCGGAAGAGCGCGCGGAGTGGCTGTTGGGGGTGGAAGACATGGCGGAGTTGTTGTCATCCATGCTGAAGCCTGGGGTTATCAGGAAAGCGTGAGTGAAAATCATGAAGAAAATGGGAATAATTACTGACCTTCATTTGCAGCCGCAAAGAGGCGACCGGCGCGCAAGCCCCCAAGAAGAGAAAGAGAAAGTAGGAGTCCTACTCGATGTAAGACAAGTTTGCTGAAAGTAGCAGGGACGACATACAGGAGGATGGGAACGTCAGGCGAGGCCGCTCGAAAGGGAAAGTGGGTCGTGGCGTTATAGAAATCCGATATTGACACTATGCACAGGGATAAAGAGGAGGGGAGGAGGACTAAAAGAGTGAGGGGCGGTGGATGAGGCAATGAGGAGGAGGACAAGAGAGAAATATAAAGAATGGCGCGTTCGTGGACTTAGCGCGCGTGGACTTAGAGATTTAATTATGAGAGACGGGGATCAAACTGCACAGCAATATTGACAGTGACAGCTGATGGTGTGCTCGTGGACCAGACAGCACAACTCTTTTGCATTCAACCATTGTGGAATAAAACGGCCTTGGAGAACGAAACATACATAAAGAAAGCCTTGTCTCAAGGCATGGGACAATTTGGGAGGGGGGAGGAAATGGAAGAGGAGATGCGGGAGGAAGCGGGTCTAGGCGCGGAAGAAGGCGGAGGTGGTCTAGGTCCGCCGGCCAATACAGGTATCACCCGGGGAGATTCGGAAAGAGGAATGGCGGCATGGTGCCGAATTGATGCGGAGTGGGAGGGTGGAAATCGCGGAAGACTACGGGACTGAGTGCGGGGCAACACGGGGCTGTGCTGATGCCGGGACTGATGCCGAAGTGCAGAGAAACACAGGTGGAAAAGGGAGGCCTGGCAACGTGGGATTCGATCATTCCGGGATGATGCGGAGATGATAGCAAGGACCGGGAAGGAGAGGAGGGAAATCAGCCCATGTTGTAGTATAATAGTGTAATATCCCGAGTAGTCTCGGGGGCCGTTTTACAAAATATGCGGAGACTTATCGGGCGTGGGAATATTGGATATTTTACAAAATATAGTGAAGCTTGTCGGGCTTTTAGAGTGAAATTGATGGCTAAAATAAATGTCACTAGCAGGGATTGAACCAGAGACCTCTAGATAACAGCTGACAAATCTGATTTATAATAACAGCATTATAACCATTATACCAAAGTAGCTATACAATTATTATTTCTGTTCCCACTGTCTTCGGCTATTGTTTGGCACTGCTTATTGTTTGTTTTGTAATGTTTTAAAACCCTAACCAACCCAAACCTAACCAAACCTAACCTCCTAATCTTCTAAAAATGACCTTATCTAACCAACCCTAACCTCCTAACCTTTTATAATGTCTCTAGGACCCTAACCCTCTAACCCCTAACCCCTAACTTCCCAACCCCTAACCCCCTAACCCCTAACCACCTAACCTCTAACCCTAACCAGCTAACCTTGGCCCTCTGGGCCATCTTGAGTAGTTGTGGCTTCTTGGCTCAGTTGGTTATTATGCTTGATCTTATGTAAGATTAAGCTGGAGGTTTTGAGTTCGACTCCCGGCCTTGCCATTTTCTTTATTTAACAGTCAGTTTCCCACGCTGGACAAGTCTCCTGTTATTTTGTAATACGGCCTTGGAGTCAATTCGGGATATTACACAAAGGTACTACAACCAGGGGTGGGGAAATCGGGGCGGCACGGGTGAAGGGTGATAACAGTATAGATTGATGGGCCAGATATCTATCCCAATGTAGCAGATATGATTGATGTAAGCTATTTATAGCATCCCTGGTGCTTTGCGAAGCCTGCATCATCGCCATCTGATGAGCTGGCGGCAGTGATGCTGATGCTTTGATTTGTATTCCAGAAATGGAAATCTACTTCAGCCGCAGGCACATTGCATTGTGCCTATACCTTGCTGGTCAGCAAATATTGGACACAATGCAATGTGTTATCCAGATATCTCTGGGTACATTACATTAATGTTAACACCTGTACACAGATGGCTGCTCCCGTCCTATCTACTCTCTAGCGTGTCTAGCACACGCTATCTTCACCCCATCCTGGATGAAGCCTAAACGACCCGCATCACATCCCCGCTCCAACCGGTCGAATTTGAAGACCCCGGATGTCTTTGACGGCTCCGACCCTTCCAAATTCGCTTCCTTCATGTCCCAAATTTACCATTCAGGATTTCCCCACCGACGATGAGAAGATTTTGTACGTCCGATCATACCTCCGCGGTACCGCCCAGAAATGGTTTGAGCCCTCTCTCTATGTCGGTGCTCCCATTCCGCATTGGGACGGAAATTTTGCCGTGTTTGTCCAAGAACTCCAGACAAACTTCGGCCCGCATGATCCAGTTGGTGATGCGGAAGCGGCGATCAAGGTGCTCACCGTGAAACCCAATGACAAGCTTGCCACGTATCAACATATCAAGTGGAATTTGATGCCTTGGCCAGCGTCATTGGGTTGGACGATAATGCTCTCCGGAGCATCTTTTATTCTGGACTTCCGCATCGCATCAAGGACGAAATGATGTGTCAGAGCTATACGCCGACTCTCGCCGGTGTCAAGCTCGTTGCTCGCATCATTGATGCCCATTACTGGCAGCGCAATGCCGAGCGCAAAATTGAACAAGCGCTCGAAAGGTCCAGAGGACAATCTTTGTCCAAACCCGCTGGTGAAACTTCCGGAACTCCCGGTGCCGGAGTTCCCAGAAATCAGGGCAAAGGCAAGGGAAAGGCTCCGCAGAATAGGAAAGGTGCCGGAAGATCTCCTGGCAATAATTCTCCCCCTGGCGCTAAGGGAAATGCTGGTCAGGCTGCGCCGCCTGCCAAGAAACCCTATGCGGATAAACTCGATTCTTCTGGACGTCTCAAGCAGGAAGAACACGAGCGGCGGAGGAAGAATAATCTTTGCATGTTCTGCGGACTACCTGGACATGTCGCTGCTGATTGTCGGAAGCGGCCGGAGAACGCGCAAGGCAGAGCCGGAAGTATCGGCTCTTCCTCGCAACCTCCGTCAACCTCCGAGTCAAAAAAATAATTAGCAGCTCGGAACCCTCAGTACCTCTTCCGAGCTGTGTTGACTCCGAGGTACTTCCGGAGGTTTGTCTTCACGCATCCACTCTTTCCCCTAATGCCCTTTACGTTGATCTCGATATATCTCTTCTTCTTGCGGACTATACTCCTTCCGGAACGCTTTCCGGTCTCGTTGCGGAGATGGGCCTAACCCCACCTCTCACATTTCTATTACGAGTTGCCGCAGGATTCAACTCCCGCTTACGGGCGCTCATAGACTCTGGCTCGTCTCATTGTTTTGTGTCGTCCAAAGTTTGTGAAATTAATGTGTTTTCTCCGTATGCGGTAGATCCGGTAAAACTCCGGTATCTCGACGGCTCCTCATCTATCATCAACTGGCAGCTTCAGCTGATTCCCCGGTTTC
>JARJCV010000663.1:0-16562 GCA_029281435.1 Mycena haematopus
GTATGCTTAAATCACAATTACTGCCAAATGTTAATGTTGTCCACGCTTCTCGTGCAACCGGCTGGTATAAACCTGACCGTAAACAAGTGTTGTCGACACATGTACAGATCAAAACATCAATAATGCAGTCTTTGACCGAATTTATATGCCGGGCCTAATGTTCTTTACTTTAATTTTCTGGGCTTCATGAGAGAGTTACTTTTAACCACTCTCCAAAACTTTGCCTAGCAAAAACAGAAGAATAAATTGGGACCACGATTGAAGAGACACACATTTTCAACTTCACCTTACTCCAAATGCGCGGGCACAGATGGCTTGCTGTTTCGGACAGTGATGGTGATCAAAGCTATGACTCGCAGATTGTCGTACGAGAGGAACAGTTGTATGGAATGCACGACCAACAACAGACAATTTCTAAGTACCTGATATCTGCAGCAAGCTGTTCGTCACACTAACTCCGTAATCAATCCATCACCCCGGAAGCTGGGATAATTCCTCTTCGAGTTTGAAGCCTCCTTCTCGTCTTGTTCATTTATTTCCTTAGCCCTAAATCCGCTCGTGCCACATCAGACAGTTCACTGGAACTCGGCGCAACAAGTGAAAATTATTTGGCTAATGATTTATCCTGCATCAAGACCCCCATTAAGTACGCTACCTCCCGCTTGTTCCTATGGATGCTACCTATATTCAGGATATCCAGAACTAGTAAAAATTGGCAGGTATGCTACAAAGGGATGACGAGAGGAGTCAGTCAACTCGAATGATAAGCTCTCTTTACATCAGGACGACTTGAGTCTTTTGAGGACAAGCCGCGAGCACAGTGAACTCGAAGTCGAAGTTCTACTTTTCGTGCGCTATGCGCATTATTAGCCCATGCCAAAAATCAAATAGACTTTTGTAGGCTCTGCAAGTTGGACATGTGAAACCCTGACTATGTGTTACAGCTTTCACTTTCCATTACTCTCACCTGCAAAAGCTCATGGCTTGAATGTGTATGCTGTCCGACAAAGATCTAGGTTGTTCCTGTCTTGAGCTTGTTTCGAGGTCCTCATTTTCCACTAACTACTTCTCTATTTTCCCTTTAGTTCTACCGCGGCGGGTCGAGAGATCGATAGCGTCCGTGAGCTCGGCTACGGGGTTATGGAGGAGTCCAGGGACAATAGTGTATAAAGTGCCTGTACACTTCGATACTTCCTGGGCCCCGGCGTTCCTAAGCGGGACCGTGCCGTGTAATCTTCCTTCCTTCCTTCCTTCCCACCTCCCCACGGTTGCCACCCACACCTTCCCCAGACCTCTCTCACACACAAGCTGAACACCTTCCCGCGTGCGCCCACATCCTGTGACGACCATCTCTTCTCTTCTCCGTCTTCTCTTCTGTTCTCTTGTCCGAGGCCAGGGCCCATCACCATCCATCCATCCGTCCGCCGCTTGTTTCCATCGCTCCGCCAGTGAAAGCCTCCATCTCTGCCACGCTACTGAATTCCTGCATCACGCATCGGGCCTAGACTATCTTTCCCTTGACTTCGACCTTCTGTGGGCGCAATTCAACGAATCACACGCCCGCACGCACAAAATAGTAAAAACGAGCACGAACACCGCATAGAAATAATCATCGCTCATCAATTGAATCCCATCGTCCGCGCTTTTTCTCCGTTTCTTCGCGCCGTCCACCATCAATCCATCTCTGCCAGTGAATTTTCCATCACGCATGGATGCAGTCTGTGGGCGCAACCACGGATTCCGAGTTCCACGCACGCACACACGCCGTACGTTTTTCGCAATTCCTCTCCCTCGACTGCAAAGGGCATATGGGAAATATTTTTTGGATTCGAGCCACGACGCACATCATGGTTTCGGTGAATTGAATATCCGGCACGAATGGATGCTCATCATCAATTAATTTTCTTGTCCCTCGCTCGCGCGTTCCTTTCTTCTCGTTTCTCATGTCCCTTTTCTGTCCCGTAAAAGTCACCACTATTCCTCGTATTCTCGCTGGCAGAGAATACCCGGTAGCGCTGGTGCGCATCTTCACTTTGCATCCATATGCAGAATAAATCCCGTTCGACTCGGGAATGGGTCATGCCTAAGACGTCTTGCATTTTTTATTTTTGCATTTGTTTTTATTTTCTCATTTGGCTCCAACACCTTCACACAGACTGCTGTCTAGATTCAAGACTGAAAACACCCGGTAGCGCTTCACTTCATTCAGATCATGAATGAGTAATGTAGGAAGAAGACCTGTTCGACTCGGGGCTGGGTCATGGCGAATGGCACAAGATTGTTTTTTTCTCTTCTCAGTTGACTAAGGACTTCAGACATTCACACTGGCACACTGGTAGGCTGGCTTGAAACACCCAGTAGCGCGTGGGCGCATCTCCACTTGGTGTTCGGTTTGCAGCAGGAGTAAGGGAGAAAGCCCGTTCGACTCGGGGCTGAGTTATGTGGCCCCGCAACCATTCCTTTTCTTTTCTCTCATTTGACTGCAGACGCATTCACACAGGTAGCACGACTGAAAACACCGAGTAGCGCGTGGGCGCATCTCCGCTTTGTGGAGAAGTAGAGAGAAGATGCAGGAAGAAGGCCCGTTCGACTCGGGGCTGGGCCCGTCATAGTGATTGACATTACATTTTTTTCTCATTTGGCTGCAGACATATTCACACAGGTTATGATCTATGGCAGGAAACACCTAGTAGCGCTGGTGCGCCTCTCCACTTACAGGTTAATACAATATCATGGAAGAAGGCGGGGCTGGGTCATCAGCCTTCAAAAAATTTCGTTTTATTATTTATTTTCTCATTTCCTTCAACACATTCATGCAGGTTACAATTCAAGACTGAAACATCATTAATGCATCATTAGGGTGTCTTTCACTCTTTCAAGGTCCTCAAAATAAAATTTGCTCTGATCGACTTGAGAAGCACAATACTCGGCATAAATTGTGGTTAAGCTTTTGAGATTTTGATCACTCGCCTGCCAAAAGTGAAACCGCGATGTGATGATGGCACACCGGGGACAGCAAACTATCTACCTAGGTAAAAAGGTTAGCCGAAAGTACTTAAAGTTGTGCACAAAGTAAATTTGTAGAAAGTTAATATATTTACCTATTTATGCTACGAAAGGAACTACATTCCGTACATCTTTTGAAAGAAACCCATTTATCTATTATCAGACAATGAAGAAAGGACTACGGAAAGATATCCTTTCAGCAGTCACTTTCAACTATTTTAAGACAAGTTCTTTTTGCAATTTGTGAAAGCATCGACGAAAGAAGATCTTTCAACCAAGTTCCAGGGCGTACAAATTGGCTGAAAGATCTTCTTTCGGCAATGCTTTCAGAAATTGTGAAAAGAACTTGTCTTAAAGTAGTTGAAAGTGACTGCCGAAAGTTCATCTTTCCGTAGTCCTTTCTTCATTGTCTGATAATAGATAAATGGGTTTCTTTCAAAAGATGTACGGAATGTAGTTCCTTTCGTAGCACTTCTTAAATAGGTAAATATATTAACTTTCTACAAATTTACTTTGTGCACAACTTTAAGTACTTTCGGCTAACCTTTTTACCTAGGTAGATAGTTTGCTGTCCCCAGTGTGTGGGCACTGTATGTAGTGTGCTAACTATCATGGATTAAGTAGTGGTATTATCAGGTGTGTAAATATTGAAGAAACATTACAGAAATTGGTTGGAATCTGGGATTTCCGCTGTTGGAGTACAAACCGATGCAGCCGCCATGCCGGCGGCTATGCAAGCATCTTTTCTCTTCTTCTCTGCTTCTATATGCTCTATCTGACTCGAAAGCTGTTTACTTGTACAGTGTTTACTTGTCCCCATTAAGTAGAAAGATTCTTCTCTTCCGTATACCTACGTATGGATCCATAGCTGTATGCTTTCTCATTTGTATTTAAACCGTAGTATCTTACTGAATGAACTTAGTTCTTCTGTGAACTTCCCCCACTCTAAGTCATATCTTCTATAGGTTATGGGCCCCGCCCGAATCTAAATTCTCCACACACATCTAGTCAACAAACTTTTCTCTTACCTCTACACCATGTCCACCACCAACTCGAAGCTCAGCGACTATTTCCTGCGCGTGCCGAAGTGCGAGGCGATGGGACCAATTGGAGCGTCTACAAAAATCGCTTTCAGTATGCCGCCGGACTGGCCGACCATTTAGAGGCCACTCACCTTGCTCCCACCGCTCCGACCACCGCTAGCCCGCCTACGACCGCCGACATCGCCGCCCTGGAGGCGCACGAGAAAGACTTGAAGACGTTTAAGTCTGGCCAGGCGATCATCAAACAGGCCATCGCGAGTTCAATCCCGGATCCACTCTTTTTGCGCGTCAAGGACGAGAAAATAGCGTCGGGCCTATGGAAGAAGGTATCGGAGGAATTCGAAGTAAGTCGAAGATGGTTACTGTGGATTTACGACGCAGGCTACAAGATGAGCGCTGCACAGAGTCCGGGGATGTTAGAACTCACCTCGCGAAGTTGCAGACCCTTCGCACCGACCTCATCGGCATGAGTGCCGATCCGGGCGATGACAACTTCACCGCCATTATCCTCGGCTCGCTCCCGCCGAGCTACGATCCCTATCTCTCCGCCATCACGGCGACCTCGACCCTACTCGGGAAAACCTTGTCCCCCGACGACCTCATCCGCGGCCTCAACGAGGAGGCCGATCGCCGCGCTCTCAAGCGCAAGTCCAAGAAGGACGACAGCGACATTGCGTTCACCGCGGGAGATCGCAAAGGCGGCCGTACAGGCCGCGCGTCGAAGCCCAATATGGAGTGTTACAACTGCCACAAGAAGGGGCACGTCAAAGCTGATTGTTGGGCGAAAGGCGGAGGAAAGGAAGGGCAAGGGCCGCGTGGAAAAGGGAAGGGGAAAGGAAAGGGGAAAGAGGAAGCAAATACCGCCGCCGAGAAGGACAACGACGGTGTGTGGATGGCGTGGGTCGAAGAAAACCTACGGTCATTCAGGGCCGAGTTCGATGAGATCGAGCACAGCGAACCCGCAGCGCAAGGCAGTGCGGGATGTTGGCTGTCCGACGACGAAGACTTCTTTGATGGCGAAGAAGACGTTTCGGTCAGCGACACAGTGGACGGCACGTCCAACCTGGAAGAAGGAAAATCAGACATACGGGAAAGCGACGCTGAGTCCTTACCCGATTTCCTCTCCACATATTTTTCTGACGACATAAAATGTTGCGATGTCAGAAAAACGACTTCTCTGGATGGGCCGGACCACCCACCAACCGTCCTCGCTGAAGATCTTGATGATTGGGTCAAGATATCTGTCAACGAGTTGATCAGTAATCAAGAGGACAACGAAGAGGAAAAGATTACCTCGTCCTTTGATTCAGCTATGCTCGCCAACGGGTCGAGCACCCCCAACTTCGAAACGGAGCTCTATGACTCAGGAGCATCCCGTCATATGTCCCCGCACCGACATCGCTTCATCAACTTCACCCCCATCACGCCGAAATCCATCACCGCCGCAGATAATGGTACCTTCCAGGCTATTGGACAAGGCGACATGCACATCAGTATTCCGAACGGAAACAGCACGGCCACAATACTCCTGAAGGGAGTGTTGTACGCGCCCAAGCTAGGACTCACCCTCGTCTCGATCAGTAAAATCACTGATGCCGGTTTCGCAATTTTATTCCGCGACGACTTCTGCAGGATTTTCGATAAGAAACGCAAAATCCTCGGTATCATCAAGAAGACGAACGGGACATACCGAGTCCAGCATGCACCCGGGGATACCACCGGAATTTTTGCTGGGAGCGCTGTCGAGACCGTCTCCGCTGACGAGTTGCATCACCGCATGGGCCACATCGCGCCGGAAGCGGCCAAGCGTCTCGTGAATGACGGCTTGGTTGCTGGGATCAAGCTCGACGGATCCTCGGCGATTAAATCCTGTGATTCGTGTGAGTACGCGAAAATGACCAGGAAACCGGTTGCGAAAGAGCGCAAGAGGAACAGGCCGCCGCCATGGGCGACATGGTACACTCGGACGTGTGGGGACCTTCGCCGGTGCGAACCATCAATCACCGTGAGTATTACTCCAGCTTCACGGATGACCATACTCGTTGGTCGCGTTTGTACATCCAGCGCACGAAGGACGAAACCCTCGGCTCGTATCAGGCCTATGAAGCGTGGCTCTCGACGCAGTTCGAGGCAAAGATCAAGAAGTTTCACTCCGATCGCGGAGGGGAATTCTGGAGCGGAGAATTCGACACTCACCTTGCGAAAGCGGGTACGGAGCGAAGTTTCACCGTGCACGACACGCCCGAACACAACGGCGTCTCGGAGCGGCTCAACCGGACGATCCTGGAGCGCGCGCGTGCGATGCTACACAGCAGCAGTCTCCCCAAATTTTTGTGGGGCGAAGCCGTCATGCACGCCGTCTATCTGAAAAATCGGACATCAACACGCGCACTCGACGGCAAGACGCCGTACGAGATGGTTTACGGCCGGAAACCGAACCTCGCGTACCTTCCGGAATTCGGCGCGAGGGTCTGGGTGCACAATACGAAGGGCAGCAAACTTGACGGCCGGGCGGAAGTCGGCCGTTGGGTGGGATTCGACGAAGTGAGCAGTGGACACCGGATTTATTTCGAAGGCAAGCATCGGATTGCTGTGGAACGAAGCGTTAAATTCGACAAGGACGACGTGCTGGTACCCATACCAGACGAGCTACAGCTTGAGGGGGAGCAGGAGGACAACAATCAGTCCTCGTCTGCAAATCAAAACCCCAGCACGCACCAAAATCCCGTTCCACCTGCAGCCGCCGCTCCTCCTGTTACCCCGACAGCAAGCCCACCTCACACACCACCTCATACACCTCCTTCATCCTCGTCTACCCTCTCGTCGTCACCCTCCATCGATAGGCTCAAGCGCGATTTGGCGCGTACCGACCCACTTGGTCCAGATTTCGAAGAACCCGACAATGTTCCCACAGGACGTGGCCAACGCGTCCGGAAGCCTTCGGCATACATCCGCGACATCCAGAGTGGTGTTGGGAGCACCAGCAACCGTCCATCCGACGCTCGAGTGCCCAGGGGAATCAGAGTACCCGAAGTACCCACAGTAGAAGAAGAGGCCGAAATGGCAGCTAGCGCGGAGCCAGCTGATGATTGGGAGATGGTTGCCGTCCTCGAGCACGGTCTGGTCGCTGCTACCTCGAACGCAGAGGCGCTGGACCCGTCGTCAATGGAAGAAGCCAAGAAGAGATCGGACTGGCCGCATTGGGAAGCGGTGATTCGGTCCGAACTCGATTCGCTTAAATCCGCGGGCACGTGGGAGATTGTTCCGCGCCCGAACTCTCCTCGCAATGTTGTCGACTGTAAATGGGTTTTGCGCATCAAGAAGAACGCCGCCGGCGAGATCGAAAAATACAAGGCGCGTCTCGTAGCGCGTGGATTCACTCAAGTCCACGGCGTCGACTTCTATGAGACCTTTTCTCCCACGGCCAAACTCGCCTCGATTCGACTCGTTCTCGCGATCGCCGCCCGGAACGACTGGAACGTCGACATGTTCGACTTCAACAGCGCATACCTTAATGGGGAACTCGATCCCGACGAAGAAATATTCATGGAACAACCGCCGAGCTACGAATTCGCGGATCGCGCCGCTTTCGTACTCAAACTCAAGAAAGCGCTGTACGGATTGAGGCAGGGAGGCCGTAAATGGTACGAGACCCTTTCCCGCTCCCTTGCTCAACTCGGGTTAACTCAGTGCTCCGTCGATCACGCCGTATTTTTTGCACGCGATAACGGCCATATCACCATCATGGCTGTTCACGTTGATGACTGCACAATCACCGGCAGCTTGCCGGAGCTGCTTGTGCAGTACAAGTCCAAGATCGGGTCGCACTTCAAGATGACGGACCTCGGTCCTGTCAGCTGGCTACTCGGCATCGAAATCAGACGCAACCGCGAGGCGCGTACGATTTCGCTTTCTCAGCAATCGTACATCGAGTCGATTCTCGAACGCTTCAATTTCGCTGATGCCAAGCCTCTTGCGATGCCGATGGACCCGAACGTGCAACTTACGACGGAGCACTGCCCGAGGAGCATCAAGGACACCGCTGCGATGAAGCGTATTCCATACCGCGAGGCGGTTGGCTCGCTGATGTGGGCTGCTGTTGGTACGCGCCCCGACATCGCATTTTCCGTAGGCGTTCTGTCGAAATTCCTCGATAACCCCGGCCCGGCGCATTGGGAAGCCGTTAAACGCGTCTTCCGTTACCTCCAAGGCACGAAGGACTTACGCCTCACGTACGGCGCGGGAAAACCTGGTTTGGAAGGATTTTCGGATGCAGACAGGATGTCGCAGGAGCACAGGCACGCAATTCTGGCTATGCATTCATTATTGACGGCGGCGCGATTTCTTGGAGTTCCAAGAAACAGGAACTCGTCACGCTCTCGACCACGGAAGCCGAATATGTCGCGATGACTTATGCCGCGAAGGAAGCCGCCTGGCTTCGTAACCTCATCGGCGAACTTTTCCGTCCTCTCGAGCACCCCATCACTCTTCACGGCGACAACCAGTCCGCCATCGCGCTCGCCTATTCCGACATAGGCCAATTTCATGCTCGCACGAAGCACATCGACATCCGGTATCATTTCATTCGCTACGTTATTGCGAACGGCACCATTCGGCTCGTTTACTGCCCCACCAACGACATGGTCGCCGACACTCTCACCAAAGCTCTGCCGAGCGCCAAGGCCAAACACTTCGCGGCCGCCCTCGGACTTCGTTCGGTTTGAGGGGGAGTGTTGGAGTTGTTATATCCGTGCACATCCGGATCCTCCGATTCCGGAACCTCCGCCGGAGGCGGAGGTTTCCTCCGGAACTTCCGGTATTTGATCTCCGCTGCAACGTGTTTGCAGCATGGCGGGTTTTTACACGATGAAGTATTCTGAGCGTTTCCCGTCTTCTTTGATCTCATGACCTTGCTTCTCTTTTATTGTCCTTATTGTTCTTATTGTCTTTACATTACTTCCTCAACCAAATCGGTCTTCTCCGTAATTTAGTTAAATAGGCTCTACTTTACGTCTTGTACTTCAGTTTGATAATTAACGTGCTTGGCCTTCCGCTTTGCTCCCAAAGTCTATCTTTCTTCTCTCTCGACATCCAAGGTAGTACGTACACCCACGCTCTTCGTGGTGTTGCGTTCCTAATCCTCCGCACCCCGGAACTATCCTCCGATCACCTCCGCAAACTTCCGACTTCCGCTCTGGTCGGAGGTTATATTCGGGCTCGGACTGACACGGGATATAACAGGAGTACAAACCGATGCAGCCGCCATGCCGGCGGCTATGCAAGCGTCTTTTCTCTTCTTCTCTGCTTCTATATGTTCTATCTGACTCGAAAGCTGTTTACTTGTACAGTGTTTACTTGTCCCCATTAAGTAGAAAGATTCTTCTCTTCCGTATACCTACGTATGGATCCATAGCTGTATGCTTTCTCATTTGTATTTAAACCGTAGTATCTTACTGAATGAACTTAGTTCTTCTGTGAACTTCCCCCACTCTAAGTCATATCTTCTATATCCGCAAGCACCAAGAATGTTTGGGAATTTCTGGCTCATTTTGATCCTCTGGTCGCGCGCATTGGGTGGGCGGGCCCTTGTCGTCAGGCTGGACTCTGTTACGGCGACCGCGGAGTAAACAGATCCGTTATAGATCCCCGGCGAGGCTGAGTAGATTTAGACTAGATAAAATCGAATCAAATTGAAACTCATAAAGCTTCGCGTCTTCGTCGTTACTTTGAGTGTGGAGAACGAATTACGCACAAGTAGTCAATATATTGCAGCACACGGAATGCATTACAGCCTAGGGCATCCCACGCCTCCCCTGTCGACTATGAGCCCACCGTACGCGAATTCGAGGGGCCCGGGGCATCAGCCTCAGGAATCGAGGAGCTCGTGCGTAATAGGTACTGTAGCATTTCGACCGAGTGTTCAAGTGACGCGTGACGCGGGCCTTTGAACTGAACACTTCGGGTACTGGTGACGGTGACATTTGGTTTTCAGGCCAAAAAATGCGAAAATTTCTTGTCCGGCAGATGCCGGATTACCATATATGGTAATTTTCTCATGATTGCCGAGAAATGAACACCTAGAAAAATGAACACTTGAGGTGACGTGTGACATAGGCCGAACACTTGGTCGAAATGCTACTGTAAGGGCAACCTCAAGGCCCGAGAAGCTCAGGGTCCTGGGGAGGGAAATCCGAAGTATGAATACAAGCAAGGTAAAATGAATACAATAGTAACGCACCTGGCGAGGGGAATCCGAAGAGAAGAAACTCTAAGGATTCCCACGCCAGGCCGTGGGTATAAATAGCTACTGGCTATGACCATGTGACCGAAGTAATCTACAGATGTCGCGGGCCCGGTCACAAGCTCTGTGCCACCGGGGACCGGAGGTACCGGGGTACCGGGGCGTGGGAAGGAACCAGCTGGGGCATCAGACAGTGGTTGATGTGAAGTGCAGGGCGAAGGACCGGAGGTACCGGGGAACCGGGGGTTCCGGGGGTACCGGGGGTTGCGGACGGGGGTTCCCCTGACATCACCCCCCCCCTTGGAAAGCGGCGCCTCGACGCATAGACCAGAGGTGGAGATTGGGATCACGGAAAGGGAGAGAGTCGAAGACAGCGGCGGCGATAGTCCGGGGTTTGTTGGGATATCTGCGGTAGAAATGCGCGACGAGGTCCGGAGCGAAGACGTCAGAGTGTTTAACCCACTTATCATGATTCGGGTCATAACCCTTAAAGTGGACGAAGTACCACAGGCTGTGATACCGGACTTTCGCGTCGAGGATCTCTTCGACTTCCCATTCCGCCGGGTCGCCCGGATCCTCCGGGAGGACCGGGTTGGGCTCGTTGTAGCCAGGACGACCTTCGAAAGGGTCATCCTCCGCGAGTTGCAACTTCACTACCGGGAAGACCGGGTGAAGTCGGGAGAGACGAGGCGGAAGTTCAAGCTTATACGCACCACGGCCGATGACCTTGAGTACCCGGAAAGGGCCTAGGCGGCAGTGCGAAAGACCGGGAGACGGGCGGGTGGTCTGGATGTCCGATGCATCGAGCTAGACACGATCACCGACCTTGATGTCCGGGGTGGGAGTTCGTCTCCGGTCATAGTACCGCTTGTACTCCTCTTTGGCCTTTACAAGCGCAGAGCGGGCCTCAGAAACGCCAGAGGCAATGCGGTCATAGAATTGGTTAACCTCCTCCAGTCCCGAGCACAGCCCATTCAGCTCGAACCCCATCCGGGGGAGCCGTCCAGTGTCCGTCATGAACGGGACTTGCTGCGTAGAGGAGTGGATGTGATTGTTGTAGGCGAATTCCGCGGCCGGTAGGAGTTCCTCCCAGTCATCCTGCTTGTAATTAGTGAAAGCCGGATGAACTGCTCCATCTCCTGATTGACGCGCTCTGTCTGTCCATCGGTCTGCGGATGGTAAGCCGTAGACGTCGCCGGAGTAATTCCTATGAGGCGCCAGAGCTCGCGAGTAAACTCAGCGACGAACTGGGGGCCCCGGTCGGAAATGTACTTCTCCGGCGTGCCATGGAGCTTCCAGACATGCCGGTAGAACAGTCTGGCGGCCCTGATGGCGCCTAGCTGAGTGTGGCACTCGAGGAAGTGCGCACGCTTCCCTAGGACATCACAGACGACCATGATGGAGTCGTACCCGTGAGCCTCCGGCAACTCGACGACGAAGTCGACAGAGACGTGCTCCAACGTTCCTCCGGAACCTCCGTGGGGTGCAACTCCCCGACCGGGAGTTTCCGGAGTGCCTTGGTGCGGCAGCACAGGTCGCAAGTGGCGACGTACCAGCCGACGTGACGGGATAACTGGGGCCACCAGTAGTTCCGGGAGATCAGCTCCAACGTCTTGAAACGCCCGGCGTGCCTGGCAACCCGGGTGTCGTGATGCTGCTCTAGGATCCGGCGACGAAGGTCCTTATCCCGCGGGACGACGATCTTGCCGCGGAAGTAGAGTAGCCCGCCGTCCAAGTGCCACTCTGCAGACCGGGAGGACCGGGCACCCTGGACTTTGAGTAGGTCCCGGGCCGCCAGTGCGACCGGGTCCTCCAAGTCGGGGTTCCCGGCAAGGGCATCGCGAATGTCCCGCAGAAGCGGAACCTCCGGTCCTGAGACGGCCACACCTTCTAACGCCCGGATCTAGAAAAGCTCGGGGCGGAGTAGGGTGACGTCTTGGTTGTCCGGAACTGCCCCGTGGTCTGGGCGCCGCGAGAGCGCGTCCGGTCGACCCATCAAACGCCCGGGCTTATGGTGCAACGAGAAGTCGAACCGGAACAGGTACAGCGACCACTGTGCCTGCCTGCGGTTGAGGTTTTGCGACTTCTGGAAGTACTCCAAGTTCTTGTGATCCGTCCAGATCTCGACCGGGTGCTGCGAGCCCTCTAGGAAGTGCCGCCACTCCTCGAGGGACCGGACGATCGCGAGCATCTCCCTGTCGTGGATCTCATAGTTGCGCTGGACCGGGCTCAAGCTCTTGGAGTAGAAGGCGACCGGGTGCCACTTCTCGTCTGCCCCAACCTGCGACAGAACAGCTCCGGAGGCAAAGTCAGAGCTGTCCGCCTCAAGCTGGTAAGCCCAGGATTCGTCCGGGAGGATCAAGACCGGGTCGGTGGTCACCGGGTCCTTGAGAGCTTGGAACGCGGTGATAAGCAGTGATTTCGCCTACGCCTGAAATTCACCAATTTTGGGTTGTTACTGAATATCTCATGCACATCTCAGGGTTTATAACGAACCCAACGTTAGTAGACCAGGGACTACGATTTTACGTTATCCAGAACCTCTGTGGATGAGTATCCAGAAACTCCCATACTGGCTACCTCCGACTACTATACAGGTGGTTCTGGATCCCAATGACGGTTTCATAGTCAGAGGGCATCGTAGTGTACAAAGGAACATCAAGGGATATTATCCATTCTGTGCCATGTGAAGCAGTCTCATAGTGGAGTAATCCAGAAAGAGTTTGCGGATTACTTTGTAAATGCTTGTAACAAAATGGGCAACGCGCTAGACCACATGACCTGTCAAGAGCATTCCAGGCTAGAACAAGCCGTTCCGGATCAGGTGTCAAATGTCCATCAAATATCGATCGACTCAATTGGGCAATCAAGTTCAGTTCTGGATTAGAACTGTACAGGCTATATAATAGAGTCGGGTATCAATCAAAAGGTATTGACCAGACGATTCTGGATATCCACTCGGAACGAAGGGGAAGAGTATTGCTCTTCTCAAAACCAGAGAGTAGTAAGGGCGATCGTGTGCTAAAGAAAGCACCAATATACCAGGAACAGATCGAACAGAAAGGAGACTTGGCTACCAGGTACTATCCAAACGGGTAGACTGTCTTCTGAAGTACTGAGGCTACGAACAAGTTCAGAGTGCCTATAGGACGGCACGGTTCTGGATTAAACGATACCATTCCGACTTTGCGGGGGACAATCCAGAAAACTCAGAAAACCAAGATCCGGATTATTTCTATTCAATTCTGACAGAGGCACATATATTGTACGTTAAGGGGCAGTAGTTAGGCACCGTATACCAATAGCACGATAAGGATAAGAGATATTTATAGAGTAGCAGTATAAAAGGAAGGGTAAAGTAGCAGGTAGAGCACGGAACCCGTACCCGAAGCTGAAAGCGGAGAGACCTGTGTGTCTTACTCCAGCGAAACAGAAGGACGGTCTACGGCTTGGATTACCTAGAGGCTAAAAGACCCTGTTGTGGTTAAGCTTGTAATTTTGAGTTGCACTTAAAATCTATCAAAGTTTTGAATCCAGAATTGTGTTGAGGGTTTTGTTGAGAACTGTCTTGTTGGTTTCGTTAAAAGGCTTGCTGAACGTGTGTGTTCGTCTTGGATCATTGCTCTTAACCACAGGTTGGAGTGGGTGAACCAGAGTTGCAAAACTATAAATTGAACTTGAATATACCGCGCTTCTGGATTTGCTACAAGCAATCCACAAAGAATAATACAACTGGTCCCGTGTGTCTCCTATCGGCACACAAAGACCCAAACTCGGCCGATTCTTGGTTACATTGTGGTTTTCGTTTGCAGGCTTTGTTTCCGTCTGAACCTTGGGTTTTTGTGGGTTTTGGATTCTAGGATCTAAAGCGCCAATAAGTCAAAGTTTCTGCGTTCCGGACTTCTGTAAGAGGAGATTGCACCCATAGACCGCCGGGAACCGTTTCAGTGGAGGCCTCCGTCTCTGTCCAGGCCCATGAAAGCCCCTTTCGGGTGAGGTCAAAGAGTGGCCAGGTGATGTGGGAGAAGTCCCGGATGAACCTCCAGTAGAAGTTCGTGAAGCCGAGGAACTGCTGCACGTCCTTCTTGTTAGTCGGGGTCGGCCAAGCAGCGACCCCGGCAACCTTGACCGGGTCCATCTCGACGTGGTCGTGAGAGATGATCACCCCGAGGTATTCGATCGACGACTTTTTGAACTCGCACTTCTCCGGTCGCAGGTAGAGCTTGTGCTCCCGGAGACGCCGGAGCACCTCGAGGACAATGCGACGATGCTCCGCGAGGTTTGAGTGTGCGATGAGGATGTCGTCGAGGTATACCATGATGTCGCCAGACAAGATGAGGTCTTGGAAGATGTCGTTCATCATCGTCTGGAAAGTCGCAGGGGAATTGGTCAAGCCGAAGTACATCACCAAGGGCTCAAAGAGTCCCCGGTTCGTCCGGAAGGCAGCTTTCCACTCGTCACCTTCACGGATCCGGACGTTGTTGAAGCCCCACCGGACCTCGAGTTTCGTGAAGAACCGGGCACCCTTCAGACGATTGATCAGATCGTTGATAAAAGAGGGAGGGGGTACCGATTTTTCACGGTCATCGCGTTAAGCGCCCGGTAGTCCTGTACGAACCGGAGCGCCCCGTCCTTCTTTTTGACGAAGAAGACCGGGGACGCCATTGGGGATTTTGACGGGCGGATGCGACCGGTAGCCAGACCCTCCTCGATGAACGCGTCAAGTTCACGTTGCTCGAGGGGTGAGATCGGGTAGACCTTACAGTTGGCCGGCTTCGAGTCCGGGTACCCCCGGTACCTCCGGTCCCCAGTGGCACAGAGCTTGTGACCGGGCCCGCGACATCTGTAGATTACTTCGGTCACATGGTCATAGCCAGTAGCTATTTATACCCACGGCCTGGCATGGGAATCCTTAGAGTTTCTTCTCTTCGGATTCCCCTCGTCAGGTGCGTTACTATCGTATTCATTTTACCTTGCTTGTATTCATACTTCGGATTCCCCTCGCCAGGACCCTGAGCTTCTCGGGCCTTGAGGTTGCCCTTACAGTAGAAGAAACTCTCTAAGGGATTAACTGGTCAAGATTGCGAAGTTTGGCTTAGAAGACTCGGACCACTCAGACATGTAGAGACTGTACCTATATTGCAATATAACAGGCCCTGGCCTATGACCAGAATGCAATATGGTGGGTCTCGGCCCATAGGCCATATATACCCGCAATGCAATGCGTCCATTGACTGTCGTTGCCCTTCCTAATTGAGAAAAAAATTGAATTCTGGCCTTTGGAATACCCCCTTTTGGTAGCTTATGTGTTTGATCTCTGATGGGCCTGATAGATGGCCCATTCCATTTCCTTTTGGGTTGCATCATATCTCCCCTGATGCCAACAAGCTCATATCCCCAGCTCCCGCCTCCCCGGGTTCTCCCTTTCCCATCAAATCTCCCGGCAATTCCCTCACCTCCACATTCCACTCCGGTTCTTTCCTCCTCGTCCCGGTTCTCTCCATCCATCAAATCCCCGGCAGTTCCCCCTGTCAATCAAATCTCCCGGCAATTCCCTCACCTCCACATTCCACTCCGGTTCTTTCCTCCTCGTCCCGGTTCTCTCCATCAATCAAATCCCCGGCAGTTCCCCCTGTCAATCAAATCTCCCGGCAATTCCCTCACCTCCACATTCCACTCCGGTTCTTCCCTCCTCGTCCCGGGTTCTTCCTTCCCCATCACAGCCTCGGCAATTCCCTCGCATCCACCTTGTATTCCGGTTCTTTCCCTCCTCGTCCCGGGTTCTTCCTTCCCCATCACAGCCTCGGCAATTACCTCGCATCCACCTTGTATTCCGGTTCTTCCCTCCTCGTCCCCGGTTCTCCCGACCCTAGTTTCCCGGGTCTCTCCTTTGCACCCGTTCCCTTCCGATCCGTCTCGGACTTGGCCAAATCGACAGAAATTGGGTGACAGGAGGCTGTGCTGTGGCTGTGCCATCTCCTACGCATTCGATTCGCCACGTCCGCATTCGATTCGCCACGTCCGGCTACCACCCCTCAGTCTCTTCCATAACTTATTTTCTTGGTGAGAGGCCTACAATGTACTACTAGTCCCAAAGTTACTTACCACGTCCCTTGTGCAAAGGCTTCGGTTTCGGCCGCTCCTGCGTTGTCCGGCTCGATCGGGTCCTTCCCTCCTCACCGGCGTGCAATCGACTTGCGCGTCTCGGCGCCCCAGCCTCGTCGACCTGCTTCGCCTTCTTCCGCGCGGGACGTTCGTCCACAGGCCCAGCC
>JARJCV010000664.1:0-16552 GCA_029281435.1 Mycena haematopus
ACAGAAAAGGCAGTGGTTGCATACTTACATATTCTGAGAGGTTTTCATTTCAACTTAGTAGCAGGGACTGTGTAATCAGAGAATATTTCCCGAAGAACCAAAATAGCTTGAGTCAAGATATATACATGTTGGGAAGACTCGTCACCAACCTGCGGTTGGTTCCTCGTCTTCCCTTATTTTCTACTGGGCAAAGTAGCAGCGATCATTCAACCGGAGAAAGGTGGACCGGACCGGACCGGGGCCGTCCGATTTACATAAGCCAAAGTGTGGACATTCTCGATAGTCCCCCCTTTGGAAACCCCCCAAATAGGCACATACAGAACAAGTTCTGTTTGTGAATAAATAATTTTGGACACTGGTGCTCATTCTAACCTTCAAATCCAATGTTCAACCAAGTCGCACATGACAAGGAAAGTCAATGTTCGTGACAAACATGACCACATCACATACCATATATGGATATGTACCTCAAGACAGAGAGTACATCATGTTCTGTTGGTTCTGAGTGCATAAAATAGTGCAAAGGCAAGCCAGAACCCTATTCTTCGTCAAAATTCTGGGTGTCAAAATTTTTTTTTCTGGCCTCACGGCCGGACTAACTAACCAGCCCTTAGTCACCGGTTTGAATGCCGGTTGCCCCTTGGTCACAACTATATACCTTGCTATATACTTACATCATGTAAATTACTCCGAATAGTAAGTAATGAGCGTCGCGCTTGATATCAGTCCAAAATCTCTAACATAAATATGTTTGACGGATATTCCAGAGACTCGCTCACAACGGCTTATACTGTACTATTACGACCAAAGGTTCAGGTGACGGGTGACAGGCCCTCGTGAACTGAACAATTTTGCACTAGGTGACAGTGACTTTGAGATTTTGTGGCTAAAATAGGCCAAAAAACGTCGAAATTTTCCGTCCGGCAAGTGCCGGACTACCATATATGGTAATTTTCTCCTGATTGCGGGCGAATGAACAACTTATCCAGTGAACAATTGAGGTGACGGGTGACACCCCGTGAACCTTTGGTCGTAATAAGTACTACAGTAGACGAGTTCCTTTTTGGGGCGGGAGTTTTGTTTCGGGTAACGGGGTTTGTGGCTTGGTAGCGAGGGGTTCGTTATTGGGAAAACTTGAACATGGATAACCAGCTCTCATTCCAACCATTCTCGTGTGATGTTCAAAGGTATTATTTTAGTCCGACTTGAGTTCGACCAATCGAAGTCGAAAACGACACATGCACTGAATTATTGATGATGGCATGCACTACATACTCATCCATAGCGCTTGAGGGTACCAATATGGCCTGGTAGTGGATGGTCTGCCTGGCACATGTGTCTATGCTCGACATTCATTGTTCTCGGGCGACAACCCGTTCGACTCGGGTCCAGGCCGCTGTCGCATGTACACAAATTCCTTTTTAGGGCGGGAGTTTGTTTCGGGTGACGGGGTTTGTGGCTCGCATATTGTTTGAGTTGATTGGGGAAATTGAATAACCGGGGCTCATTACAACCGTGGCCAATAATATTCTCAAAGGATATTCGAAGGTATTTTTTGTTTGACATCAGTGCAACCAATCGAAATTGAAAACGACATGCACGGAATCCAATGGCATGCACTATCCATAGCGCTGAACGGTACCAATACGGCCTGGTAGTGGGATGTCTGCTCAGCTTCGTTTGATTCATCCATTAATCTTCGAGCGACTACCCGTTCGACTCGGGTCCAGGCCGCTGCTGCATATAAATCAAACTCTTTTTAGGACAGGAATTTTGTTTCCTGCAATGGGAACGTATAGTAAATGCATTCAGAACCAAGTGGATTTCACAAAAGGTTTGCACAAGCCAATCTCCAAAATGGTGTGGATACGGCTTGGTAGCGGGAGGACCGCATCTGTGTTCAATTAAGTAAACAAGTCTAATTTACGCAGAGCACCCGTTCGATTCGGGGCCGAGCCATAGATGATCGTGGTCGGTTTTTTTCTGTTAGTGTTTCTCCTTTTCTCGTTCCGCGGATTAGGAATTTGGGAAGAGAGATATGCACCCCTCGCCGTACGTCCGAGCAATGTTTCTTTCGTCTCTACTGATTTCTACCTATCACTTGGGCCGAACGCAAACAAAATATTGCACAAGCCAACTTCAAGTCTTAGCCAAGATCCAAAATGGTATGAATATGGCTTGGTAGCAGGAGGTCCGCATCTGTGTTCGATATTTAGTATTCTTCGTTGGGCAGGACACCCGTTCGATTCGGGGCCGAGCCATTTGTTTACCAGTGTGTCTTTTTCGTCTATGTTTTTGTTTTTCGTATTCCGCGAACTAGGAAGGAAGAGAGATATGCACTCGTCCGTACGTGGGCACTATGTCTCTTTCTGCCTCTACTTATTTCTTTTTCTTGGTGGCATGTGAGCCAGCCAGCCAATTACCGGCCCTCACTGCTCAGCCTACTGTTCAGGCCAACCGTAAAAAAATTGCACAAGCCAACATCCAAACGGTAGCATGGATATGGCTTGGTAGCGGGAGGTCCGCATTTGTGTTCTATGTCGTGCGGAATTGAGCCGTTTCATTTAGGCAGAACACCCGTTCGATTCGGGGCTGAGCCATTTCGTCCGAGATGATTGCGGTTCTTTTTCTGTTTTTCTGCTTGGATGGATTAAGAAAGAGGAGACTCAGAGATATGCACATCTTCTTTTGTCTCGGCTCGTTCCTTTTCCTGGTGGCCTCTGGCAGTACGAAATGTGAGCCAGCCCTCAACCAATCCTCAACCTGCCATGTGCTTCGGCCAACCGTGAACAAAATATTGCACATCAACGTCCAGGTGCCAGTGGTCGGATGAACTTGAATACCGGCTTGGTAGCGGGGGGACCGCATCTGTGTTTGATGAGGTCGAAAAAGCCGTTTGAACTTCCGCAGAGCACCCGTTCGATTCGGGGCCGAGCCATTCGCCGTTTCTTTTGCCTCGACTCTTGACGCATCGTGGCGGCGCGGTGCGTACTTATTTTATCTTTCATGTTCCGGCCCCTAAATGGGGAACCCAATCCGGTTGAAAACTTGAACCACATCATGCACGGAATCAAATGGCGTGCACTACTTATCCATAGCGCTGAACAGTCCCAATACGGCCTGGTAGGAGGTCTGCCCGGCTTCGTTTGATTCATCCACTAATCTTCGAGCGACTACCCGTTCGACTCGGGTCCAGGCCGCTGTCGCATATAGACGAGTTCCTTTTTGGGGCTGGCAGGAATTTTGTTTCGGGTAACGGGGTTCATGGCTCGCACAATGCTTGGTACCAAGAGGGAACTTGAATAACCAGCTGCAGCTCTCATTCCAACCGTGGCCGTTCTCGTGCGATTTTCAAATGTAATTTTTTTTGTTCGAATTCAATCAAGGTTGAAAACGACATGCACGGAATCTAATGGCATGCACTTATCCACAGCGCTGAACAGTACCAATACGGCCTGATAGCGGGAGGTCTGCCCGGCTACATTTGTGCTCTATATTCATAGTTAATCGGACGACTACCCGTTCGACTCGGGTCCAGGCTGCTGCTGCATTATAAACTAAACTCTTTTTGGGGCAGGAATTTTGTTTCGGGTAACGGGGCTCGTGGCTTGCATCAAGTATTGCTTGAGTTGGTAGCAAGCGGGGACTTGGACAACCAACTCTCATTCCGACGGTGGACATTTTCGTACGCGTGCGATGTTCAGAGGTATGTTTTTGTTTGAATTCAGTTCAACCAATCGAAGTTGAAAACGACGTGTACATGCACAAGGACAAGGCGGGTGTCTCAGATGGCACGGAGCGTGAAGAGCACCAATACGGCCTGGTAGTGGGAGGTCTGCCCGACTACATGTGTTGATGGTGGATCCCCTTTTCATCGGGCGACGGCCCGTTCGACTCGGGTCCAGGCCGCTGTCGGACGTAGATCCATTTTGGGGCAGGGATTTGTTTCCTGTGGGCACACATCGAGCGCAAGTCACTACTATCATGAAGACCGAATACATTTGGACGTAGAGAGATTTATTGCGGGATTTGCGGCGGAGGAATTCGCATGTAACACGTTCAACAACTATTCAGTGGTCCAATCAATTCGAAAGCCACCACGCATCCGAATAAAGAAGTGACGCCAACTCCCCGTCCACGTTTGCGGGTTGTAGGTGTTACTTACTTTGAACCAACGCTCGAATCGCGTTATTTGCATGTGTGTACGCGCCTGATGCCACGTGTCCGTCTCCCTTGCCTTCCCTATTCTGCACCAAATTCCCACTCGCTCCTTCTGACCCCCACCGCCATAATCCACCTGAAAAATGGGCTCAGCACAAAGCGCACTCACCCCCGAGGCCATCCTCACCGCTGCCGTCGTTGTCGGCGGCGCAGCCGCCATCGGATACACTGCCCTCGCACCATCGTCGTCGGCGTCGTCTGCAGCTTCCGCAGCGTCTACCTCCGGGAAGAAGAAGAGTAAACGCAAGTCTACTGCTCCTGCTGCTGTGGCGGCTGCTACGGAGTCGATCCCCGACACGGACCCACCGAAGTCCAAGAAATCCAAGGCGAAATCCAAAGCCGGCGCCGAGTCTCTCTCGGGATCAGCAACAGCCACAACGACGGCGGCGCCGCCCGTTCTCGCGAGCGCGTCCTCCCTCCCGGGTGCATTCGACAGCGCGGCGGATGAGGCGGAACCGGCCAAGCCGCAGTCCAAGAAGTCCAAGGCGAAGAAGACTAATAAGGCGGCTCCAAGCGCATCGGCGTCGGTCAATACAGCGACGGCCACACCCACACCGCCTTCGTTGCCCCCGCCCCCGTCGCTCGCTGCGTCCGCCCCCGCCGCCGCCGCTTCGTCCAAACCCAAGAAAGGCGGCAAGGGCAAGAAGAAGGCCGGCGCCGCCGTTTCCACGGCGGGGGAGAGCACAGACGACGGCTGGACGCGCGTCGGCGGCGGGGACAGCACCGCGCCGAGCCTCACGGAGGACAGCCTCCCCGAAGACGCAGAGGGGGAACAGGAACAGGAAAAGGAAAAGGAACAGGAGGAAGAGGAAGACGAGGAAGAGGCGGAAGAGATCCCCCTCCCCGGGATGCGCCCCAAGCCGAGCCTGAACAAGCCCCCGAAGCGTCCGTTGGCGGAGAGGTTGTTGCCGAAGCCGAGGAAGACGGGGGTGGATGAGTGAGTGCGCTTTTGTGTCTTTATTTCGACTTCGTTCGCACAACATGTCATTAGCTAACCTCCCTCCCCCCATCCAGCATGCTCCCCGCCTCCTCGCCGGACTACCCCGCCCTCGCGCGCGTCATGCGCGTCGTCCCCGCTGCGCCGCCTTCCCCGCCTCCTTCGCCTCCCCATCCTTCTGCTTCCCTTGCCCCTGCTTCCCATCCTGCTCCTTCTCCTTCTGGGCCTACCTCGACCCCACCAGCTGACGCCTCTGGAACCGACGCAGCCCAAGACGCAAATGAAGACGAAGAAACCCGCGCAGCCCTCATCGCGCTCGCCGCCGCAGACGCCGCGGACGCTGCGGCCCTCGCAGCCGCCGACGCCTCGTTGTATGAGTCGGGGTACCGAGATACGAGGGGAGAGAGAGACGGGGAGGGCGAGTGGGACTTTGTACCTGTGAAGAGACGTGGCGGGGGTGAGTTTTGCGTTTTGGCTCTGGCATGTTTTTGCGGGGGGAAGGAGTTGGCGGGGAAGGAGTTGGCGCAATCGCCGGCTCCTCTTTCTTTTGCCTTCCTTTCCTTTTTTTTTCGGGGTGACGAGGTGTACGATCGAGGCATGCGTGCCTCGATAACCGGAGAAGGGTGCTAACACCGTCCCTCGCGGCTGTGGTATCGTGTCGGGCCTCGTCAGGCGCGGAGTGGCCCGTCGTTCAGTACCCGATTGGGTAGCGCGTTCTCGTCGTCCCTTGTCTTGTGAGCCAAGGAGGGATGGAACGGGACGAGACGGGACGGGGGTGTCAGATGCCAGATACGGTGTATCGGGTGCGAGGCACCCTCACACTCGCACTGGCACTGGCATACATGGACTCAGCCTCCCGCCCCGCTGTACCTGCTTTCTTTCGTTTCGAGTCGTGGAGAGCACTCGATCAAAGCTTCGATGTACTCCTAGTGCCTCTGCGTCCCGTTTCTGCGCACTTCTCCTGCACCTGTTTTCTTTCGTTTCGAGATGTGCAGAGCGGCCGATCAGGGCTTCGCTTCGATTGTCACTAGCGTCTTTCTGCGCCTGTTTCTATGCCCGTTTCAGCGCACTTCTGCGGCACCTGGTTTCTTTGGAATTGCCTTTCTTTCGGATTGTGGCGACCAGTCGATCGGGGCTTCGCTTCAATGTACTCGCCCCCGTTTCTGCGCCCGTTTCCGCAGAGGTAGCTTGCGCTGCCCACTTACCCACACCGTGTGGGCCGTGCGCTAGGGTTGTGCGCCTGCGGGTCGAATCGGAGTTGCGACCTTCGTGCAGTGCTCACTCGCCTCTGAGGGAGCGAGGCGCGGCGTCCTTCTCTTCTCTCCTGAGCGATGAACGAGATGGAGACGTGGGTGACGGTTTAGAGAGTATGGCCCCGTACGAGGTACGGGATGCCAGAGTGTGGGGTGTGTCGCCGTGCCTGAAGAGGACGGGTGCGATGGCGCGCGATCACGCTCGCGATGGTGGTGCGGGCACGCTCATACTCGCGGCGGACACCGACTGAGGGCCTGCTTTCTTTCTTTTGTTATGGAGCCCATTCGATCAGGCTTTCGATGTACGCCCTGCGTCCCCCCGTTTCTGCTGACGGAGGTGCTTGCACTACCGTTTAGCGACGTCGTGCGGGACGTAGTGCTCACTCGCCGACGAAGGAGGCGTTCTTCTCTTCTGGCCGAGCGAAGAACGGGAGGGCCGTGGGTGTGCGTGTATGTGACAATGTAGAGAGTGCGGCGCGCGTGCGAGGTGGGGTGCGGGGTCTGAAGAAGACTTGCCTGCTGTGCGAACACGCTCGGGCTCGGGATGTATCCGGGCTGTATTGTACACGCTTCACCCACCCTCATCCTCTCCTAGCTACCGTTTTGTGTCGACGCGTCTAGAGTTTCTGTTGACTCTGTGCGGTGCCGTGCTCCTGCTGTTTACTAACCCCTCGTTCTCCCCAGCCCAACAACCCAAATCCCAATCCTCCCACGCACCACCACATCCGCCTCCCGGCCCACAGGTAGTCTCTTTCACAGACCCCCCCACTCGTAACCTCATTCTCACCTCCTCCCGCCCCACCGGCACAGGCACCGCAGGACAAGGCGCCCAAGCGAAGAAAAAACGCGAAGCGGAAGGAGGCCGAGCGCGCGGCGAAGGCGGCGGCGGAGGAGGCGCAGGCGGCCGGCGTTGGCGCGGCATCGGCGGGAGAGGGAGAGGGTGAGTTGTTGTTTTGATTTCTCGCTTCACTCCCAAAGCGACTTTTCGTTTACTTTTGCGATTATCACTCCATCCTCCCGTTCTGCGCCTTCGCTGCCTTTATCCGTCCATCGACTCCCCTCCCTTCTTCGACCACGCTCCTTCTAGTTTACTTATTTTTTCTCCATTGGATGACTGGGCACGGCCCAGTCCACACACGCGCTGCTTTGTCCCTTCCCTCCCGTCCCATCTCCATCCCACTTCCCCTCTTCGTCTACTTTCCCCATCCCTCTTTCTCCCTCCCCTTTCCACGCCCCATACACCCCCCCGCCCCACCCCACCCCAACCCGCCCACCCGATCGCTAACCCCTCCCCTTCCCATTCCCAGCTCAAACCCAAGCCTCCCCAGCCGGGAACCCCAACAAGTCAAAAGTCGGCGGCGGGATGACTGCGAGCGTGGATGAGGGGGGGAGGTTGGTGTGGGATTGACTGATTGGTTTTGGGGCGCGAGTTGGAGGGGGGAGGCGAAAGGAGGGATGAGGGGGAGGGGGGGAGACGAAAGGAGGAGGAGTGGTTGGTGGGAGGCGCTTGGGCGAAAAGGACAGGGAGGGCAGAGTGGCGAGGAACACGCGAACGGGAAGGAGGGGAATCGGGTGGAGGAGTCAAAGGGTGGGGGCGGATGCGAAGAGGGAGGCGGACCGCGGCGCGGTGAGGGACGGAGGTGCTGCGTTGCGAGACCGGGAACGGGTGGAAGAGTGCGCGTGCGGGACGCAGCGCGTACGAGGGCCAGGAAGCCGCGCGATAGGGCGATAGGGCAGTCGGACGGCGCGCACGGGTGTGGTGGAAGAATGCAAGGGCGCGTTGGGGCGTTCAACGAACGGACGCCGAAATCCAAAATCCAAAACTCATTATTCTACACAGGCTACGCACATAACTTACATATTACTTACAAGGATCGCACCCACACTCACTTGCTTACCCATCATCCACTCATTCATCGTTGTTTTGTCTGGTGGGATTGTGGTTACATATGCACAGGGTGGTTATTGCTCGATAGAATACAAAATGCATGAGCGAAACGTAGGATACGAGATGCGGTGGTGCTGAATATATTATATAGAAATGGATTGACAGCAAAAAGGGGCAAGTCGTCAAATATGACCACCGCAGGGGTCGAACCTGCAATCTCCTGATTACAATGTCACGGACTTATTTCTAATCGTAGTCAGACGCGATGCCATTTCGCCAGGCGGCCATGAGTAAATATGGCATTTTGGTAGCTCAGGGTCGGCAACGAGCCTGTGATTGTAATGGACGCGAAGAGTTGAACAACCATGCCCAGAGCTCCGTATGTTGGCAACGTTTAGAATGATATGAATACGACTTGGTAGCGGGAGGTCTGCGTAATATGGTACACTGCTTTATGCAGGGGTTCCTGTTCGATTTGAGAACAAGACCGATTCCAGATAGATACGAGATGTTTTTGCTGTTTCCTTAGCCTCTAAGTTACAAAGCGAGAAATACGAGTAGAAACAGAGCAGAAAATCAGTGTCTTTGCCGCGAATTCTTTCACCTGTTGCCTCAAGTAATAATTTGAAATATTCCTCACACACAAGTACCTGCGGACGCCGAGTTTTGGAAACATGACTTGTACGAGAGGTCTCTGTGTCCCATTCAATGCAGTATTATTTTTGTTCATCGAAGATGGGTTGCATGTACAATTGCAGGTTCAAAATGGGTTGGATACGGCTTGGGCACGAGAGCAAATTCTGCCCTTGACTTGAACACGGATTCAACCTAAGACATAATAGAAACTTCAACTTCGCATGCTCTCAGTCAAATAGGTGTCTAAGTGGTATCAGTCCCACAAGTGGTATTAGTTCTACAACCTTCTAATGGCCGCCTGGCGAAATGGCATCGCGTCTGACTACGACCAGCTGGCATCCGCAAATTGTAATCAGGAGATTGCAGGTTCGACCCCTGCGGTGGTCACTTTAGATGATGGTGAGATTTTTTGGCCTTGATTTTCATTTTATATTCAGCACAACTTCCCTGCATTTTGCCTCCTTCTGCCTCTGCGCTTTCTATTTGCGTTCGACCCCTACGGCGGTCATGCCGAGGGTTCCAATTTAGCTCCCAAGTTTTGTTTCTCCCTTTTCCTTCAGTGTTACCTCCAGTGTACTTTGTCTACGGCACGAAGTTTTGTGGAGGCAAGCGGCTATTATTAAGTTCAGCGAACGATTTCCAGGTCGGCGACTTGGAAATCTCGGACCTACTTGGAAATCTCGGACCTACTGCCGGCAATGGCCAGTCCGGCAGAACTAGCAGGCAGAATGGCAGAGCCACTATTCTGCCAGCCACACTACCTGAGGTCGGGCATGCAGTGAGGGATATTGCATTGGATATATTGTACACTAGCGGGTAAGCAATAAGTTAGGTGGATCGTAGGCGGTTGAGTAGGTATACGGGAGTTGTGTGTTACAAATACAATGGGTAGAAGACGATATCGCGGATGCATTATATAGCATGCAAACAGGGAGCGCGGATGCAGATATAGATTATGCACTCCAGGAAGGTAAAGCGAGTTGCAGGGATGGATGATAGATAATAAAGCATCAAAACAAATGAATGCAAGATAGGAAATATATGCAGTGCGGCATCGATTAACAGTGGATTGTTGGGGCTAAAAGAGAGTGAGTAGTTTGAGTAATTGATGGAGGAAAATGATATGATATGCGGCAAGGAAACTCAAACGAGGCTTAGACTGGGCTCAGTCAGCGCCGCACATCCCCGGGTTGGTCCCGCCCCGTGGCCGCAGCACGCTTACCCGCGCCCGGGCTCAGTGCCTCGTGGCTGATGCGGGTGCGCGGTTGGATACGACTGAGCACTGGCACGCGCAGGATGCGTAGGAGGTTGTGCGCGCTGCGAGGGGGATGGATGAGCAGACGCCAGCGGCGCCTCGGTAGCCGTGAATGCATCGCCGTCCGCCACGAGCATCCGTCCGCCTCTCTCCTCGTCGTCGCGGGAATAGGACGCAGCCGCTCGGGGCGCAGGCCGCGGGGGCGTATCGACACTGTAGGTCTCGGGGTCTGCCGCTGCACTGGGGGGCGAGCGCTGCGTGGTGGGATGCGGTTGCAGGGCGCGCTTTGGCCGGCGCGCAGACGTCGCGCGCCCTGGGGCGCCTGCGCGGGCCGATTTTTTGGCGCCTCGTCTTCGCGGGCACGTTTGGCGCTGGCATGGCCGGCGGCGATACCGACGGCGGCATCCGGGCGCACGATGCGGGCCAGGGCGTGCGCGGTGTTGTCGCTGCCGTGTACAGGCAAGTGCTGGTACAAGCCTTGGTCTCCTGGGAAGGGTGCTGGCGGGATGTACGCAGTCGGTGGGGCAAAGTTATACGGTGGGTACGTCGTGGGGGTCGCCGATGAGAACGACGACACCGAACCCGGCGCCGATCCCGACGAAGCGGTGAGTGATGATAGGGAACCAGCGCTCGACCTGCCTCCAATTGATCCCGCGCCACCAATCGCACTCGTAGTCGTAGAGAACGAGCGGAGAGTAGGGGGAAACGCGGATGACGAAGCCGAGGTGGTGTGGCTAGGTGCATGGGGAGGGGAGAATGATGACGAGGAGGTGAACCTCGGGGACGAAAACGAAGGCGACGCCGACGCCGGCGCAGTAGAGAGTGTACGGCCTGGCGCGGAAGAGGCGTCCTGTGGCCCGGCGTGTACGGAGAATGACGAGAATGAAGCCCCAGTATCGTTGCCTCCGCGACCGTCTGCACCGTCGTCGCTGTCCCTACGCCCACTTCCGCTAGCCCCTGGTCCCGAGAACGTTTGCGACGCTGGAGGAAATGACCGAAACTCCTCACCCCATTGCCCGCCGTGTGTTTGCGGAGCCGAGATAGGACTGGTAGTATGCGCCGCGGAGAAGCTCGCGCTGCGCTGGCCCCGCCCATGCACGGGCGAGCTGGATATCGCCCGGCGGCCGCGGTCAATGTCCGAAGGTACGACTGTGCCCAGTGGTGGGGGTGCTTCCTCGGGGTGGCCATGCTGGGAGCCGCTCCGCCGCCGCTGCATCGTATCTGGCGGAATAGAAATAGTCCGTGTAGGCGAGAAGCTCGCCCGCCGCTGCGCGGG
This sequence comes from Mycena haematopus, assembly GCA_029281435.1. Taxonomy (NCBI): domain Eukaryota; kingdom Fungi; phylum Basidiomycota; class Agaricomycetes; order Agaricales; family Mycenaceae; genus Mycena; species Mycena haematopus. The sequence goes on from JARJCV010000664.1 coordinate 11,467, forward strand.
CGACAGACTTGCTGATGCAGAGCGGGGATGCGCCTGTGGCTGCGAGAACGATGGCGATTGCCTGGGATCGAAACCTTGCCCTCCGCATTGAATGGCGGAGGCGGGGGTATTAACCCTGGCGGCAGGGGGTGGGACGCCAGTACTTGTGGTGGGAGGCGGTAGATGTAGTCCTCGAACGCGTTGACGCGCCCTTCGAGCACGTCAACACGCCCTCGCAGGGTGTCGTATTCAGAGCGGGGAACATATTTCTCTGCGCTGGAGGACGGCATGAGTATTCTGGTTCAGAACGATCGATCGATTGAGTAACAATTAGATGAGCGAACAACAACGAGAGATGACGAAGCTGGGCAGATATAGGAGAGACCGCAGGAAGAACATCCAGAAACACGACCTGCGGAAAAAGAAAGAAAAAAAAGAGACTACTCACGCAGGTTCGACAACATGCCACTGACACTTTCCCTGGTCTCCCCTCTTCACGCAGGGCCCACAGGGCTGTGCCCTACAAGCACTACGATTGAGTTATTCTGCACTCTATCAATTGTAACAGATGCGCACCTGTCGCACCGGATCTTCCTCCGTTTGCATTCTGTCAATATCATCGCGGAATCAGCTGTTCCGAACCCAAGTAGATACAGATACAGGAACGCACCCGTGCAACTCAGCGCCTGTCGCCGTCGCTTCTTCTTCGGGGCTCGTCATTGCCCGCAGCCTCGCGCTCGTCGCCATCGCCTTCCGACCCAGCGTACGACGATGCAGGATACCTACTATCTCCTCCCCCTCCAGCGTGACTTGTTGTCTGCATGTAGTTCGCGGTCGACGTCGATGGGCTGGGGTCCATGGCGGCAGGTGGCGGGAGATACGGGTGCAGGGTACGGATGCTCGGCAGCTGCGGGCCGGCGGGGCGCTGCATGTTCCTCTCTCTCCTGTGGACGGTCGGAACTGAAGCGGCCAAGTATACCACCCCAAGACGTGGGTTTATATGTATGCATCTGCATAGACGCACCCTTATGGTTAGGCCGTTTCCCCGGGCGCGTGCGCTATATTTTGTTGCTGGCGTTTCGTCAAATCGGGGTCGATTTGATTTCATCCTAGTAACCCCGCTTCCGAGTATGCTTCCAGCCCGATGCGCTTCCCACCGGATTAAGTCCCTGTGAGTCTCAATTCCCCGAGTGTCGTAACGCATAACCGTTATCCCCGCACCGGACAGCGAACAAGAAAGAGCAGTTTCCCATCAATGTTTATCATTGCGCTTGTTCGCCAGACGACTCCGTTTCAGAGCAACAACAGTCCGATCAAAATTAATACTGATGGTGTCCCTGGGTCTTGGAACCGAAAGCACGAGATGGAATACAAACGGAGACTTGGATCCAACAGGATCCAACCTGTCTGACCATTGACATACACAGCCTGAGCAGAATGCATGATGGCCCGATCTTGGAATATCCCATAAATATAGAGCCAATGTGAGTCGACAAGTATCCCAAAGACAATATTTCGCTGAATATCCGCAAAATATCCAAGAGAGCTCGGGCGCGCCGTATATGACGTTTCTGTTTGACGATCCGTGCTTTCTTGTGGACCTTCGACAAGACCTAGAGACAGCGAGTCACAGAGAAAGAAGTCATGTCCCTCAGAAGCGGCGGAATCTACGCAGCAAGATCCTTGAAATTAAAGAAGCCCAATCTCAGGCTAGCACAGTGAACGGAACGTTGGAGCAAATTCGTGAGAAAAGTCAGAGTATGCACTGGAGATAGCACCGCAGCAAAAGATATGATGGGATGGCATAGCAGCAACCTAGGTTCGACCTATTCCTTGAGGATGCCACTAGGCGGGGCGGAGATTGGCACCGCTGAAGGGAGGAAAAGACTGGAGAGAAAAAAACGATTTGGCTTTGTTACGCGTTACGTTCATGATGTGACCGTCACCAGAGTTGCGTAACTCTTGGCTCGTTACTACCATGGTCTATGGCCAATCTATGACTGCGTTCCCCCAGCTAATGTCCGCCTGCGCCTATCGATCCCACAGCTCATCTCCGCCGCTCATAGCCGTTGGCCGTTATGTCCGTCCAACGCACCCGCACGTCTAATCGATGTCAAATTCTATCGATACGTTTTGGTCCTTTTGGATACGTTACATCAGCTATTTTTCGAGTGCTCCTTTGGTTGATCAATCCGGACCGACGTTCCAGCACTGGGTGGCGCGATAACCGCAACCCAGGAACTTTGCAGGGCTGCCTTGACTCTTCGCCTCAATTTCACCACCGCCAATTAATTAACTCAGCTGGGGTGCCTGGGCTTTGCCAAGTGCCATGTTGCTGTCTTGTGTCGATGTTTCGATGGCCCGTTGTTTTCTCCGCTCCTGCGTGTTTGACATCTGTCTACCGGACTGAAGGCCGGCTTGACCGTCTATGCTACTGGCAGTCTAATTCACACTTAAACCGATCGGCCCATTTTTATTCTTGTGCAATCCAAGATTCGTATAGGTATCAAAATTATCGTCGAATTCAATGGCTCCACGCTCCACCTCCCTATCGGTACAAAACATATCGATGAGATTGGTATGAATTCATTGTTTCCTTATTTCAAATTCGAATTGTTTACTCCAATTTCAAGCCAAAGAAAAAACACTCTTGCGTTGAAAATACTGAACCCACGGAAATCCACAAATCCGGTGCGTATCGGAAAAGAATTGTAATATGAATTCATATGATTCCTTCCATACCGAACAGCTCCGATGCTCCTGAGAAAGTATACTCGGCGCCGTCTAATACGCATGGTATATCTACTAATATTAATCTAGCTCGGCGCCCCTTCGGTCTCCATTCTTGTCTAGTCGAGCCTGGTGGAGGTATCAGCCCTTCTGCTTAATCTACCTTCGCATCAGTGTTCGCTCGGATCCAAGATTTGATTCTCCCGCCACTCTTGCCTTCGCTGATGCGAATAAACGCAAGATCTGGTTCGAATTTCACCGGTATCACGAAGCAAACCCACGGTCGAAAATCACAGGCACCTTGGATCTACTACACTGCGTAACTTGGGATCCCGGGAACTTCAGGGTAGGATTGGCGCCAACTTCCAAGGACACATGCAGACTGGGAAGACACTGCGAAGCTCGGTACGTTAACGAAGGTGCGACTCGGATATACGCCATAGCGCCTGACCAGAACAGGTGCAGATGCAACTTCATACAATGGTGCATCGTGCTGGGCGGGATCGTCATCTGCGCGTTCACGCGCCAAGTCTTAGTTCCCAGTGCACTTGCCCCTTTGTATCTAACCAGCCGACGGATCCGGTCCTCGTTTCTGGACGGCGCTTGTGCACTTGTGACAGCCTTTCTCTCTCACAAACGCTTCTCTTAGTACCGCGTGGCTGTGAGCCTTCATCGCTACGTGCGGTACCGACTTGACTTTTTTCCTAGAGGTCACGACGGAATAATTCCCTATCCAGACCACTTCGTTGACACAGACCCGCCGACCGTCCTTCGAGGTGGAATGCGGCATAATCTCGTATCTATCCACAAACGCAGACGTTCACTGCGAAACTGCAAAATCCTGGACTGTTTGAATAAAACAGTGTAATTCACCTACGCTTCGCATCTTTGTCTTCTTTGGTCGGTCTTTCAATTGTCAAGGGGGTTCAAGTCCCAATGGACCTGCGAGGTTCCCTTCTCATCCAACGTCCAATGCTCGATTTGTTTTGTTTTTCCACCACGCAGGATGGTCCCGTGTCCGGTCTAGTCCGGCATATCTTGAAAAGTTGATTTCCCCGTGGCAGCTGGGCTGTAAATCGATCTCACACATTATCCAGCACAGTTTCAACTTCTTAGTTATCTGATACTGGCTAAGCGAGCGTCTATATCCCTGTGAGGACTTCTGCGAGGATTCCCCGGCGTGCGCCAGAAATTATTGTGCGACGGGCAAGATAAAGCGGACGGGAACGGTTATAACTGCGAATCGCCGAGTTTGGACAGAGGCTTCGGGAATAAGGAGTCTGCATTCTCGTTGATTCTCAAGTCTCACATCACCGTGGATATTTGCGTCTGTGTTTTTAGAAAGACCTTCTTCCCAGGCAGTCTTCGCGTTGATTCGCGCCATGTGCGAGGTTCTCCCGGGACCGCTATCACCGTGTCTCGACAGCGCGTCATGATGTGGGCGCCAGCATATCAATGTTGATTAGTTGTATTTATCCTATGCTTTCTTTTGCAGACAAATGCACGGTAGCGTACATACCCAGCTGTTCAAGTGCCTTTCAAATCCTCCCAGTCTCGATCTCAGGCCGCTATTTACTTCGACGAGTCTGGATTGCCCAAATTTTCCATGTTGACATGGATACAGGGGGTGAAGAATAGAATCAAGTGTACTGATCTGCGAGAAGAAGTTCAAGAACATGTCTAGGTAAGAACCACGGTCATTGAACCACCGGCCATCTCGGACGCCGGTCGGAATATCTTCGGGGAAGTTGGAACTCGGGATTTGCCGAGGGAGTTGTTTTCTTCTTGTAATATTTACACCTTGCCAGAAGCGAATACCCGTCTGCGAAGTATATACAAGGCCTTCACATTTACTCGATTCCTAAGACCATTTGCGAAATCTGTCATTTTCCCGCAGTCATCTTAAGTTCCTTAACCAGCTGGCAGCAACCGACACATTGCCCTCTCACTGCTCAGTCTTGAGGTCTTCGGTCGTTTTATACCATCAAAATATACAATGCCGCGTTGAGGTTATTCGCAGATGATTAAAAGTAACATCACAGTGGTATATATCTTCAACGAAGCGTTTAGACCCTGATAGGTTCATTCAACCAATAAAAACACAGCAAGGAGGGCGACTGAATCTTGGATGTCACTCATGGACCCTACTCGAAAATCCGATCGTAGCTCCATAGCCGCGTAGGCAGGAACCCAGCTTTTTGGGCCGTCGACCAGATTAATTTCTGATCGGCCGACAAGTCTGGAGTGTGTCAGGGCTTGCCTGGCGTTTTTAATAGTGTCGACGCCTAGTGGCGTATTTCGTGGCATTCAATTGCCGGAATGGTTTCTTGAATAATAACCCTTCCAATAAGTTCGCAGAAACTCGAAGGTTCCGAGT
>JARJCV010000665.1:0-16512 GCA_029281435.1 Mycena haematopus
GTTTGCGGGATTTCTTTTTATCTCCTTGCGTTTGTGCCAGTTTTGAAGCCAAGGCGATGGCACGCTGGTGGAGGACCTCAAGGGACCGCGTATAGTTGATCGAGTAAGCAGTAAACACGCGACTCGACAGTTGAGACAGTGGGGTCAGAGCAGAATGCTCCGATAGACTAGCGAAGTCGCGAGATGCCCGCTCAAGTGAGAGCTGCGCGGCTGAATGAAGCTCAGCACAGGCCCGATCGTATCTCCGTGAAATATCTTCGACGAGATGTGGGGGAAGCTTGAAATTAACGAGCTTTGTACGGATGGATGGCGGGGAGGGCAAGGACACAGTTTGAATAGCTGTTGGGCGATCATGATGGGGGACGATGGTATGGGCACAAAGAGGCGCGACAAGACGCTTGAGAGCATCCGCGTTCTGAACGATTCGGCGCAGAGAATCGCGATTAGCGTCGGGGGACATATTGGCGACCTGGGAGGCAGTCATTGAAGAGCGCTAACACGAACGCCGGCCTAAAGTATCGTTGATGTTACGTTATGTTTCGACATGTCTCGTCCTTTAGACAATGCGGACTTTGAAGTCACTTTGTGCTTACTTAGAGGATGGATGCAATCCCCTCAACAGCACTCCCAATGCAATCCCTGCACCAAAGATTATTGGATATCGAAAACGATCTTGTCGACTTTGTCTCTGGGGAATCCCTCCACCAAGGTCCCGCATTCAAGCACAAATGGGCCCAGCTTCGTGCTGACATTGAAAGCGCGACCCAAGCAGGGATTCTGGAAGAGAAGACGACAGCCCTGGCATACCACGTTACCTCCAAGATCGAAATAACGGCGGGTCTTGTAAATAAACTCGACGGTGCCTTCAACGATTTGGACCTGGATGCTCTAGCAGCTGGTGACGACCCTCACGCGTCCTCCGAGTCCGAAACAGATTCTACTCCCACACCACATTCCACGTCTATTCGCTCCGACCCCTCCCTACCACCCTACATAGAGCCCGCCTATAAATGGCTACTCAAACACCTCCACAACCCATACCCAAAGAAAGCGATCAAAGAAAAGATCGCCGACGAGACGGGCTCTTCCCTCGAGCGGATATCCGACTGGTTCGTCAAGGTTCGACGGCGGATGGGGTGGACAACCCTCTTGGGGGAGGACTTTGGGCACAAGCGTGTCGACCTCATCTCCGCCGCAGAGCGCCATTTCCTCGGCACGAACCCCAAATACCCACTCCCAGTCGACATCCAGGGCAAGTTCGTGCAGATGGAGGCGTTCGCCCATGATATGTATGCTGCCAAGTTCGTCCCGAGTGCGCTCTCCAACAAGCTCATGGCCGCGGTCAAAGACCTCACGCCGGAGCTCCAGGAGAAGGCGCGTCTCGAGCGACTGCAGAAGCTGCAGGCGCAGAGAGAGGCTGCGAAGCGGGCAGCGTATCCATCCCCAGCCCCGTCGGGCGCTTCCTCTCCCACCTCGGACGCGGGCCGCAAGCGAACTTACTCCGAGGCATCCGATGAGGACAACACTTCCACCAACAAACGCTCGAGGTACGTCTCTCCACTGCATTTCTCCACTTCTGCTCATCGCCTCCACAGGACCGACAATGACGCCTTCGCTCTCCCCTCCCCTCCCTACTCCAGCCACTCATCCCCCAATAGCCGCAAGCGCCGACTATCCGACGCAGGCGCTCCTACCTCTAAACGCCCCCGCACCAACAACCGCATCGCTTCCGACCCCATCGTCGTTACTCTATCAGGGACGCCCGATATCCTGGCGGACTGGTTCTCCAGCGATGCCCCGGGCGACACGAATCTCTTCGAACCTGGACAGCTCTTAGATATCAAGTTCTTCGACCCGGCTGAGTTAGACTTAACAGTGGAAGAGGAGCAGGCGCCGGCGCCGGTGCAGCCAATTGTACAAAGTAAATATTCACTTATTTGCCTCTTCTGCTTGCTGACCTTCCGGGGGACAGCGACAACGCTATCGACGTCGGATTCCCTCACCTTCGATATTCCTGCCGAATTGGCGCAGTTGATAAATCTTGACAATTTCCCGGGTTGGTGCTTTCCACGTAGTGTCATGCCCACGCTGACGTTGCCATCGCAGAAGGTTTCATCCAACAAGAGCCTGTTCCTCTGGATCAATCGAGCTCCTCCTTCCCATTAGATTTGTACCTCAACCCAGGTGTATGGCAACCAGAACTTCAGCCGTTGGTGGACCCTTTCGCCGGCAACTACGATTCCGGCTTTATCACACAGGGTTATACTGAACCCTTCGGTTTCGAGACGTACGATCCCCAGCCCCTGGGTTATTCTGCCTTCCCCGATGGAAAGGCTTCAGGACATCTCATCGCTGGGTTATTGGAGCAGCAAACTGCGCAGCAATACAAGAATCAAAACGATTACCCACTGTATCAGACGACCAGCAGTTATTAGACTGTACTTTCTTGCTCATCTCATTTTCGTAGGGCATTTTTCTCTTCTTGCATGTTCCATCCACTGTATCCACCAGCCACTGCATCATCATTACTGTATTTTTATCCTGCATTCCACGCATATTCTGCCATGTCCCCACTATCATTATCTCGTTATTTTTTCTATGCATTACTCGGAATACACATTTTACTTTTGCTCCGTTGACTAATCTACTGCCTCGCAACAGAGCTCCGCAACGCTCAGTGACGATCCGACAGCCCAACCTCGTCCTCGATCCTCCAACGCCCGACCTCCCGCATCGCCTCAGCGTCGCCACTCTCCAGCTGCGGCGCAGAGAGCAGCGTGCCGACCATCTTCCACGGGTCTTTGCCCCCGCCGTAGCTAAGCACTTCGCGTTTGTACTTCTCGCCCGTCTCCCGGTTCAGCGGGTCCTCTGCAAAGACGTTCCGCCACACCCGCGACGCAATCGCGCGGTCGAAGAGATACGAGTAGTACGTCGCCGAGTAGCCGACGAGGTGGCTGAAGTGCGTCTGGAACGACGTGCCCGGGACGTGTGGGATAAGCCCGCGCGTGTTGTGCAGCCGCGCCAGCTCGGCGGTGGAGTCAAAGTGCGCGTCGACGACCAGGGGGGAGTGGTATATCTGGTCGATGGCGGCGAGGAGGATCTGCGAGTACGTGTCAATAGAATGGCACGGGTCTTCGTGGTGGTTGCCGCTCTGTCGCGTCATGTAGGTGCCCTCGGCGTCGAAGAGCGATAGAACCGTCGGGGAATTGAGGAAGTGTTCCATGAGTATCGACGGGAGCTCGACAAAGTCCGTCGCGCAGCGCGTGCCAGACACGTTCTGGTATTCCGTCCGCCCGATCATGGCTAAGCAACAAGAAAGGTCAAAATTCTAAGATGCGTTCTGTAAATTCCTACTCACAGTGCATCGCATGACCCATTTCGTGAAACAGGGTCATCACTTCGTGCCATTGCAACACGGTAGGTCCGTGTGCGGCGGTGGGGCGTGCAAACTCACACATCAGAACGACGAGCGGGAGTTGGTAGACGGCGTCCTGGCCCGGCAGCTTATGCCGTTTAACAGCTTCAAACTCGCGCGATATGCTAACGAGGGACTTCGTTTCAGGATCAAGACGGTCCCCCGCTTCATCGTCGTCGTCTGTTCGTCGCGAACATCGGACGGTGTAATGTGCCGCACCGCTGGCCTTACCCCGCCTCGCAAAGAGGTCGGCGTATATCCACCCAATGACACCTTTTTGCTCGTCCACGACCTCGAGCTTGGTGACATCCGAATGCCATACTTCCCCGAACGCCACACCCACTGGCCGCAGCGATATCCCATACAGGTGCCGCAACAGCCGTGAAAGTCCCATAAATACAGTTCCGAGTGTGAGCGGAGGAAGGGCGATTGGCGGCGCTGGTGGTTCCGGGGGACAGTAAAAGTCCCGGTCCCAGGCCTGAATAATAGGGAATGGCTCTGGAGAGTTTATATGGGCTTGTTTTCGGATGCTCAGAGCACGTAAGGCGCTGCGGGCGGCGGGGCGAGTGTGATCCATCAGCGCGTCGAGGAAGTGCGCGACATTCCCTGGGGGTTTGTGAGTATACTGCCGAGGTAAGTAGGGAATTAAATTCAGCGCCGAACCTGGTGATTTCGCCATTTTGTCGTCGAGAGCCATATGCGCATAGCTCGGTTTCCCGACTAACTGCGCCAGCTCCGCTCTGGCGCGTAATAACCGTTCCAGGGACTCTATTTGCTCTGGTGTGCTCGAGTTGGACGCGATATACACGCGTCGTCGGGGTTCCTCGGCTGGCGCAGAGCGCATAATCATTTGCGCCTGCAGCGAGCCGGGGTAGACAAGTAGATCACGTTGAGTGAATCGGGCTTGGAGCTGCAGTCTGACCCCCATGCCCTGATCCTTGAGCCCCGCGAGCTCCGAGGGCTTTATTGCAGCTGGTGGGCCTGGAGACGACGCTCCCTGCAGAAATTTTCGACCGAGCACCAAAATATCCGAAGACAAGGAAACAAATTTCTCTCGTTGCAGTGGTGGAAGGTTTATTGCCGAGTTTTCAAAGTCTCGCCAAAATATAAGAGCGGTTGCACGAGCTTCCGGGGTTAGAGTCTCGACAATGCTCGGATCGGTTAGTACAGCTTTCAATACCTGAAAAAACGGATGTGAATTGGATGGAGTCCACCATGTAAAGGTTTTGTATATTTACGCACTGCGTAAAGTCCGGTATGTGTGTTCAAGACATTCATAAAGTTGCACAACTTTTCGTGCACAAAGTTGGCCGCATCTATCCACAGCCGCTCCGGGTGTGCGTTCTGCACGAACTCTGCTAAATCGATGACTCCACACAACAGATCACTCAGCCTGTCCAAGTTTTTGACGACCGCAAGCAGCTCTTCACGCGACTCCCGGGCACGCAGAATACGATCTGTAAGCAGCTGTGCACGAATAAGAGTCGCGTCCGTGAGAGCAACGAGAGCGCCTGGATGTGTTAGGGTGCGGTGTCCGAAGAGCCCAGTGCTCGAAAAAGAGGATATCCCGATCGCATGTTTCGGGTGGTCGAATATCGTGGCGAGCGCCTTGTCGTCGACCGAAGCAGGAATGGTTCGAGTTGAAGCGTTTGCATACGTCCGAGATCGTGTCACCTCATTCTTTACGAAAAGACAGCCTCGGAATCGAAAGACACGGCTGGCGGCGGGGCTGGAGATGACATTTCGTGAGAGCATGAGACGAAGTGGTCGTCTGTAGAGAGCTCAGCGCTGCCCACTGGCAAGATTTGACGCGAGAAGGCGAGACCATTGCCTCGATCACTTATGTAACCTGTTCAGACAATTTCGAGTGTTCTCATTCGTCCGTCGATCGTTGTAGTAAATAGCGAATGCGAGACCTGTATGTTTTACTTGGATAAGACTCAGGATAATATTTAGTTGGTGCATGCAATGGAGTGTCAGTAGTGAGTGAAGTATAATAGCGTTCTAAATTATGTCTGCAGAAAAAGAGCTTTGGAAGTAATCATGTTGCATTTAATTGGGACAGGCTGGCGCTGTCTAGACCACGGTCAACATCCCGGCCATTTCCATTTCCAGGCCCTGGTGGCGGGCTATCCATCTCCATGTCCGAGCTGTGCCCGTTCATCTCCGTGTCTGAGCTGTGGCCGTTCGTCTCTGACATGTGCGAGTCGCCTACTGATAATGCGCCGCCGTTCACATGGACCGGATCGGGTGGCGCCGGTGTTTCTGCGCCAGGGATGGGTTCAACGGCATACACCCAAAACTTCGACCGCTTCTTCCCTGCGATCTGTTCCATCGCGACTTCGTTTGGCTTCAAAGCTGCGGCTCCTGAACTCTTTAGTTTGAGGCCATTCTTCGCACCATGAGAGGTGGTTGACGCAGCCTCAACGGAACCAGTGCTCATGGTGCTGTCCTCCGTACGTGCGCGTTTGTTCCGTGGTTCCAAATCGAGTTGCGTGTCTGGCGGTGCACCTAATCGGGTCGAACGTCGCTCTCCTCGCCACTGCGCCCACGGTTCCTCTTGAGCTTCCCGTTTGCCGTTGGCATTCAGAACAGCCGTCCTCGTAGAACGTCGGCGACCGCTCGAAGAAGACGCTCGGCGAGTACTGGGTCCTTCGGACTCGTCTCGGAAATTGAGGAAGTCATCGTCGAACTCGTCGTCGTAGGGTTCCGCCTCCTGATAGGTGTATTCGTCTGCATCGTCCTATGCACTTCATAAATATCCAGCCAGCTGAGGTTGGACCGCCAAAACTTGCCTCCTCGTCATCAAAGGTATTGGTATAAACGTAATCCGGTTTCCGAGTTTGGCGCCGCGTCCGTGTTTCTCGAATTTCGGCGTGCGCAACTCGGGCGAGGGCTGCTTGTCGCTGTTCAAGCCTCTTTCGCGCCTTTTCCACACGCTGACGATGAAAAAAATCAGTAACTTCGGGAAAATGAATCAAATGAGGGGCCGCAGATCAGATCATTTCATGGTTACGATATCCCCGGGCCGTGGCGAAGGGAAACTCACCACTAGTTCAGTATCAATGGCCTCAATGCGGCCCTCCAGTGTTTCGATGAGAGTTAGATGTGATTGTTCCATTTTCGTTCTCTTCTCTCCTTTCTTTAGTTCGGGGGGTGCAGAAGCTTTCAGCTCGTCGATGACTCCTAGGTATTCCTCGCGAGTTGATGCAACCGTTTGAAATGTTGCGGTCATTTTCCATGGATTAGTCGACGCGTAGAGCCGCGGTGAATCTGTGCAGCACAAAGAGAAAGGGTCAGTGTCAATGAACGTACAGAACACATAAAGCCAATAAATGAAGCCGAACCAGGGATCCAGGAAATAATTTAGAGGTGATCTTTCGCAAATACACACAAATATGGTGTAGGCCACAAGAAGAAAGCGCACGGACCATCAGCTGCCCAGAATCGTTTTCTCCGTGAGTCCTGGCCCACGGGTACCAATTGCAACTGTGCCTGACTCTGGGGGTCCGTTGGTTCCGGTATGGCGGACGCGGCATCCTTTTTCTTGTGCTTGTTCTGCGACACGCCCCAAGCGCGATCAATTGTGTTCTTTATCTCGGGAGTATGGCATAGTTGCAATTCCACGAGTTGCCGTAATATTTTGAGCTAGTTGTACGCGAAAAAAAGGCGACTTGAGTGCCCGTAGCGACATGAGCAACGTAGAGCAACTGACCTTGAAATCCCAGTCCGCCGTGAAGAAACCGCCTTCTAGGCCCTCGAATGGGTCCTTATTCATTTTGAGCTGGTCGTCCCAGAAGATAGTTCTCTCTGAAGACTTGAGATATTCGGAAAGCACAGTTGCCACAGTCGTCGATATCTGATCAATGCTGACGAAGCAGCGACGACCATCAGGGCTACGTACCATGGAGGTGGTGTGGCCGAACATGCACTTACCTCAAGTTACGCGTCTGTGGCCGAAGATTCAGAATGAACCGCGCAAGCAATTGTGTCAAGATAGTATTTGGCTCTTGGGACAGCAAGGCCTGTTCGAAGCTGATTCCCGGGGCCTAATGAGCTCGGGATTCGAAGTTGAGGTGGCAAACGGATACCTACTCCATCGGTGTTTCGAGACCTTCGACCTTCGTTCGGAGGTTCGTGAATTTACTGATGAAGGAGTAGACGAAGAGAGATTCCCAGCGGTCTGAAGGATGCGTCGCGGTCGACGGCGGACATATGTGACCCTTCTTCTCAGCGCTGGCATGAGCTGACATGTGTGGTCGCGAAAAGCGATGTGGAAGTGGGGAAAGGAGACAAGAAGCAGTGGTGACTTAACGTCACAAACAACACTAACACTTAGGCGCGATAAAAAATCAATGTACAAGAAACAGTATTTCTACGCTTCACCAGGTACATTCCATCGCGCAAAGCAGGTATAACGGAGCAACATCAAGTCAAGACGCGTAGAAGATTTGACAAAGCTCGAGCAAGAACCGTACACATCGTCTTATCCTGGTCCAACCTGACGCAACCGTCAGCAGAGATATATGCGAACAAAGGAGGCCAGAATACCTTCGGAATATCGTGGTGCTCGCTGAGAGATTCAAGATGCGCGTTAAACTCGCTGACTCGGTCTTTGTGGGTCTTGTTAGCAAGTTTCGCCACTCGTTCCGCAAGCTTTTTACGCTTGTCAGTTGAGGACGGAGGAAATTGACTGAACGTACACGACGTCTCTGCGCTTCTTCAAACCGTCTCTCTGCGTCAGTTTTCCGATCAGAGCTTCCACTTGGGGCAGGAGAGTTGCGTCCGCTGCCTGGTGTGCTGCTCTTCGAAGCCGCTGCCTCTTCCCGGAGACGTAGTTCCTTGACTCGCTCACGTTCTAGCGTTTCCTGTTTATGCTTAGACTTTTTCTTTTTCCTTGAGTGAAGCGTGATCAGATGGACGCACGGAAGTAGTGGGTGAATATGGTGCACATACTTCTTTACGATGCCGCCCTCAGCTACACCCTTCAATTTGAGGGAGCCGCCGGGGCGAAGGTCATAGTCGCTCATCAGGCCTGTGACTGAGCGTGATGAACCAGTCACACCAGACTTACGGCGCGCTCTGACCATTCCCTCGTCCCCGTTGGCTTGGCCATATCCTGCGAACGTGCATCCGACCGCATTGAACGCCCATCTAGTCGGTCCCGACAATGGCGGTTCTGCCATCTCCCCTTCTTTTCCTCGCCTCAATACCACCAGTAACGCGTGGTTTCACAGCAGCGACCGTCGTAACGTCCTTGCTTTATGCGTGGCTACTCTGGACTGGGACGACGCAGAATGCCCCGTATCTCACGGTGGTCCCCGGATCCAGCCTTTTCTATCCGTGGACTTTTGTTACGTCTGTCTTGGTTGAGACCACCATATTCGAGGTGGGTCCTGGTGTCAAACCTCGAGCCATTCTGACATGAATCACTTCGGGTAGTTAATTCTGTCCCTTATCTTCGTGCCGCCGTCCCTCAGATATCTAGAACGAGTATGGGGCAGCATCGAGACTCTCAAATTCATCGTTGTCTCTGTCGGCTTTTCGAATATCATCGCGGTTGGCTTCAACTGGATAGAGTTCATGTTTAGCACAAACGCTGACCTTTTCCTGTGGGTCTTGAGCTCGATTTTGTCTTTAACCCTCATTTTTTCAAAGTTACGGCATGCAATATCACGGCCAAATGGCCCTTCAAATCGCCATTTTGGTGGCGTTCACCCAACTCATCCCAGAACACCAAGTTCAACTCTTTGGTGTACTCAAAGCACGAGTCAAGGTATCTCTACTTGTGTATATTTCTGCCATGACTTAGTCATCCGCAGACGCTGCCAATGGCATATTTGACGCTTTCAACTGTGTTGACGTTCCTTGGGTTCCAGTGCCCGTGGATTATCATCCAGTTCGGCTGGTTTGTTGGCTGGATTTATCTTCGTTTCTATAAAAAGAACACAGGGGATTCTGTCGGAGGTGCCGTCTCGTATGGTGACAGAAGCGAGACGTTCTCGTTGATTTCTTGGTTCCCTCCTTTCATGCAGTCAGTATCCTTGTCAATTGAGGTCCTTTCGTCTAACAGTGCGCACAGTTATCCACTGGGCCTTCTTGGGAATTTTGTGTATTCGCTCGCCACCCGTCTCCATCTTATCCCTACATCTAGCATGGATCTTGAGAGCGGCTATAGCCAAGTTCCTGGAAGTGCACGCGCCGAAGCAGAACGGAGACGGTAACGTTTTCTTTGCCAATATTTCGGGGTTACTGCTGATCGGCTCTGCAGAGCCATGGCTTTGAAGGCGCTGACCAACGCCTGGCCAATACGGCTGTCCTCCCTGCAGGTGACTCACAGGGCACTTCGCCTCCAAAGGCACCCCGGGCACCTCCGCCTGTCGCCGCCGCGCCATCCTCGCCGCCTGCTGCTCCGCGCGTTGAACGGGCCAAAAGTGTGGGTAGTGAAATAGATATTGGCGTTCAGTCGGACAGTCGGTAATAAAAACGCGCTCTGTAAATCTCTAAAGGTTTTCCTTAACGTACTACTGTCTCATTTTCTGGTAATTGATTACTTATGATCTTAAAGCCTCATTAGACGGCTCTGAGCCCTCGGCTAGTCTCACTGAGCGATATTTTCCAAACGTAAATTGTTAGCATTGAGAGTTACGTAAGAAATCCGAACAGCACCGACAGACCTATGTCTCGGCGACCTTCAGCCCTCTCGTTTCCTCTACCCGCGCCGCCAGCAGATGTCTCAATTAAAGCTGTACAATCACCCACTGCCTCCGAGGCACCAGCTCCGACGCGTCGTCCCTCGGTTGCAAAATTACCGACAGACATTTCTGAACTGGACCCGGACGAGTTATTCACCAAGTACACTGTTGCTGAAGTGAAATTCGCGCAGCAGCGGCTCAGGTGCTTGGTATTTTATACTCGAGTTTGCAGAAGCTCACTGAACATAGGGTCGATGCGGACGCTAAACAAGAAGAATTGCGGCTTATGGTGGGGTGCGTGTTTCAAAGCCCGTGAGTATGGATTGGTCTGAATGATATGCAAGTGCAGCGAGCGCTACCGTGATCTATTACAAGCCTCCACGTCTATCATAGACATTGCGCGCTCTTCCAAACGTGTCATCGAGGCTCTTCAGGAAACGAAAGATGCGATACTTTCGCAAGACGAGCCCCCCATGCCCCAACGAACCTCTGTTCATGGAGGTGGCGGTATGTGCTGTTGAAATTCTGTTGCGAGTAAATCCACTGAATGACTGCGAAATAGATGCCCATTTGCACGCATTACAGCTACTTTCAGCGCACCTCAAGCTGCTCTTGGACGCGCCAGAATACCTGTGGCGACTCATTGAACGCAAAAAGTATTTTACAGCTGCTTGGCTGTTTCGGTTGGCGGGTGAGGTTCATCTCGCCCTCGATGATCAACAGGATGAAGTGGGCGCGCGCGCCCAGGGTCTAGATGTTTTGGTCCGTGCTTCTCTAGTGTTATCATTATCCGCTGCTCATTCTTTCACCAGGAGCAATTTCCTATTGCTCAGCGTCAATGGGAGGCTGTTGCTCAATTTCGTTCCCAGATCATCCACAGGGCGACACTGTCCCTGCGGGAGTACACCGCATCCGCGGAGGTATATATGCCCTTGATGATCGACATGATATGATTTGATTTTAATTCTTTCAGGACGCGTGTGCTGCCCTTCTCACTCTCCATCTCCTGACTCGCGTCCACTGACAGAAACACTTTCCGTATTCCTCCTTCAACGATCAAAAACCCTCCTCGCGATGCTATCGCGTACCTCCGAACATTCCCTCGTTTCATCACTGTCTGCCTCGCTTTCACGGATTGTTAATGGTCACATACCCGAAAAGCGACCAGCGTCTTCAACCGCCCGTAAAACTTCTGTCCGAGAGGTCAAAGAAGCTACGCAAGCGGCATTAAACGTGGTGGTCAAGACATTGACGACTTCCCGGAGTATATTCGAAGAGGCAGAATCGAAACAGTCCATGATTCGAGCTGTCTTAGAATATATGCAATCCGATTCCGCAAGCCCTGACCCGAATTCGAATCCCCTCCGCCAGAGCTCCACTTGACTACCCAAAGCTTGTTGGCAACACTGCCGTCCTCTACCCACTTTCTTCTTCTCCCACCTGCCATACGTTCATACAAACCATACGTGGATCTTAGTTCCTCGTCATCCGTCGTCCAACAGGCTGAATTTAGTTGCGCTCTGGACGAATGGTTCAAGACTTCAAATGAGCGTCTACAGGTCGCAGCATCGAAGTGGTTCTCGGACCTCTATACTGTAGCGGAGGTGTGGGCGCTGCGGTCGTCAATACGGCAATGGATACATGCTTCGAGCCTGAAACCAGGCGAGACCAAAACTCTCCAGTCGATATTCCAGGACGCTGCGCAACAGCGAGTTCTCAGTATTTGGAAACTGGCACTGTCCGATGCAGAGGATGCCTTTCAGTTGCAACTCGCCGCTACCACAACATCCTTGCGCGAAACACCGAGGGAGCAACGTAAAGGTACGTTCCGGCTTCTCTTATAAATCCCTATATTGATTCATTTTGTGTAGAGACGTCCCCCGTCGACTTTCTATTTACCGCTCCTCCCCTCCCTATTCTCCCTGGCCTAGGGCCTGTGGATTCGTCATTCCAGAAATACAAGGCCTCTCTACGTCGGCAATTTATTAGGGGCGGACATCTCTGATAGACAGCGTTTTAGCTACCCTAGAAAGCTGCGCCAGAGTGTTACAGCGGGACCTTTCTGTCGTCTTGGGTGAAGGCGACGAGGAATCACGGTAAGCTTGGATCGCCCCGACCCGCACTCTCATTCGCAGTGCTCAACGTGTTCCAGTGGCGTCGTCGCGCAGCTCTCGGAACAGTATCGACCGAACGCCGAAGCGTTGTGCACCGGCGTTCTGGATACGCTGTCTTCCGCTGAAAAGCAGGGCGTTGACAACTCGCGTTTGTCGTTTATGCTCTACATTTTCAATACGGCTGATTTTGTCTGAAGAGCTCACAATGGACAGTCTCGTCTTCGTTGGCCACGTCGCCCAAGAACTGGGTTCTTCGTCGCCGTTCGTTTCAAGCATTGGCGCGGGCGCAGAAATGGTCCAAGGTAAACTTTTGAGGGTATCAATGAGGGCAAGAGATATCAGGCGCCTCCAGACTTCAAGAAGAGAATAAAAGCTCTCCACGACCGCATAATCGACCGCTGGAGAACATATACTGTATCACGGATAGTTGGCCAGCACCGTCCCACCTTGCGACCAACATCGAAAACACCCCCCATAGGTCGTGCTTTCCCTGATAATCATGGGATTGAGTCAGCACCATCGACCCCTTCATCCGAGCTCGTGGAATCGTTGCTGAGCCTATCCAGCTCAATCCAAGAACTCGGCACCTGGCGCAGTAGAGGGCGTCAAACCAGCGAGGCCGGTAAAACTCTCCGTCTCTTCATAAATGAGTGGGTTGGAAAGGGGTGGAAGCAGGATGGCATGCAAACACTGTGCGATATTGCCTTCCTTCGCCGCCTCGCAGATCTCTACACTCCGGAATGGGAAGATGAGTGCCAATTGCTGGATTCTAAGGCGCAACAGCTCCGAGAGCAGGTACGCCAACTCGCCGTCACACATTTTGCTAGCTAATAGCTTCACCAGCTCCGACAAGAGAGCACAACGCCACTTGCAAACGGATGGAACGACCAGGCCACCGATTATCTAGCGCGCACACAGACCCTATTTTCAGCGTTGCTTGCGCCGCAATCATCCATGCGGGCCCCCGATAACGCTGCTGACAAGTTTGCTCCGCTCTTACTATGGGGTTCACCGGCGCTAGACCAGCAGTTCCAGCCTGCGGTCGAGCTTGCGAAAGCGTCGTCTCGGTTTGGGTTGCTGCTTGTAGGAGCTCGTTGATTCGTATGTTGATGCCAACAACGCTTGGTGGTGGCCAGTGAATCCATTAGAGCCCACGTCGGTGCGGTATATAGAAGTGGGTTCCACGATAGTTTTAAAATACATGCGATTGACAACCGCCTCGATCCAACTATGCCCCTCCACTGATTAGAAAGTGAGAAATGGGTACTTGAGCAAGGATGGGGAACATACACTAGAATGTTGTTTCTAAGACGTATAAGCATAAATTTGTGGCAAAGGAGCAATTGAACGCACATCGGGATATGGATGAGTTTGACAAAATAACCAATGAACCCCATGACGGCGAAACCAACGCCGACGGCCTTGCAGATCTGAGAGAACTCTGGACAGGATGAGCGAAGGCAAAAAGGGCCTGGACGAATGAACCTTTCTCGGAAGGTTTTGTGCAACGTGTCAAAAACTTGGGGAAAGTCAGTCTAGGCCAAGACCAGGGAGAAACAAGGCAGACCTGGCTTCCTTCACGGACGAACTGCTGGGGTATCTCGATGAACTCGCGTACTTTATCTGACATGGTGGAGAAGAGAAAGAGTGACTGAAGCGGTGCTGAGCTAATCGCGTGCGAAAATCCTCAACTTGGTCCCGATTCACAAGGTTCGTCTGTAACAATTTGTCTGTATATTTTCTGACACGAATATAGCGTGGTGTACGCGCATGAATGTCCTTGCGCACTGGCCTGGTTCGAGCCGTGCATTTTTCGCGCATACATCGTCGTCCCCCTGCGGGTCTCTTCGTCCGCGCGTCTCATGACGCGCACACGGCCAGCAGGCTAGAGCACTTCTTGCTTCCGCTAAGATACCCAGACGAACCAAATGCCGTCAGGCGCCATTATCTTCCTCTCGTCGCCGAGCTTCAGCGTATCAAGGACGAGCCCTCGTCTCCACCCTTACCCCCGTTGCTCACTCGCGAGCAACTCATCACCATTATGGACCTTCTCGCGACCTCGGGCGCCCTCCGGATCTGGAGTGCATACGCGCCATGTTCTCTCATCTACCGACTTACTTTGGCGTCACGGTCACCCCAGAGCTGCACTCTATCGTCCTAGCGGCAATGCTGAGGCAAGGTTACCTCCTCTTGCGCAACAGTGGCTAAGCAAAATCCACGAGTTGCCGCCTCACGCGAAGCCAACCCTCGACAACTTTCATACGTTCTTGAAGGGCTGCCCAAATCATGTAGCGGACAGACTGTTACGGGATATTGTTGTTCAAAAGACGCGTTCAGCAGGTGTCCGGCCGACCAACGAGACATTTTCCATCCTCATTCGATGCATTATCAATAATGCAACCCTGGCCAAAACTTCAATCAGTGCTGACGTTTTCACCACCATAATCACTGATATGAAGACGCTACGACTCGCAGCCGATCCTGGCATCCTTTCCTTGATGGTGGACTATTATCTCGAGCATGGGTTTCTGACGATAGCGGAAAACATTCGCATTAATTATGCTGCTCATTTCCCGGATATCATGACACCTGAGGAGCAGCAGAGGGATGGCTGGCATAAGCAGCTCGCCGCAGCCTCTCATGAATCCGGCGTCGAGAGTTCCCTGGTGTTGTTTCGTAAGCTGGCCGCCAAAGGCTGCCCCGCAACGCCGGCTACATTTCGAGCGATTTTGGGCGCAAGCAAAAGCGTGGATGATCTTTCAAAGGTCGAGAAGGCGCTTGGCGTCCCGGCTGACGCTTCCGAATATGCCGTGTTGGTCCACAATAATATCCGTCTTCGACAGATTCCGGCAGCACTGGAGGTGTACAAGGAAGCCAGAAAGTCGGGGATCGTTCCTGTTGCAGGCCTCGTTGCTCCGATCATTCGATCGCTGGCTTCTGCCCACAAAAAAAAACCCGAACTTCACAACGCTGATCTCGACACTGCCCTTTCCTTGTATTCCGACGTCGATGAAGCCTTCCCAGCTCCGTCGCCGAATTCCCCAGACGCAGCCGCTAACAACCATTCAGCGCACTCGAATGGTCCCGACATCGACATCTACACATCACTTTTGCGTGGCCTATCCCTCTCCTCCAACATCCAAACAGCTCAACCTATCGCAGACTCGCTGTTGACTGAAATGAAATCTCGTGGCATCATTGCCACAGCCGCAATCAAGACGTCGATCCTCATTTTAGAAATGCGCGGCGCCGATACACTTGACGGGGCCTTTAGTCGCTACCGCAAATCCCACTCCGACCTCACAGAGTCGGGTACCTCGCCGTCTTGCATGCTTTCAGCCGATTGTCACGCAACCTGGGCCACCCCGATTTGCTCCAGTACTATTTCCAGATCGCCGACGACATGCGACGTGCTGGGTTCCGAATAACGGACAGGGTCTACACGGACATCCTCCAGCAGCTCGCGGAGATCGCCGGTCAGCGGAAGCGGGCGTGGAAACGGAGTAACGAAGCTGCGGTCAAGACCAATTCCGCGCACCCCCAACGCTCCATGCCACTAAACATGCTCGAGGACCTACTGGACGCCGCGCGGCATGTCCACAATCTCATTTCCCTCGATAAGACGATCGAGCCTGAGCGAATCGTGTGGAACCAGCTCATGGACACCTACCAACGCCTCCACAGCTTCCCTGAGGCGTACCGCGTGTGGGAGACGATGCGACTGTCCGGTAAATATGGTCCCATCGCCGTGAGCATCATTCTCGATGCATGCGGCTACGCTTTAGAGCACGAGCTTGCGAAACGCATCGTCCGCGCCCTCATGGCGGATAACTACGTGTTTAACATGCACAACTGGAACAGCTACATCGAATGCCTGTGCCGCATGGGTCAGTTCTCCGACGCACTTGAAGTGGTCTCTATCCATATGGGTACTACCGCACAACCAGTCAAGCCAGATCTCTCGACAATCTCGATAATGCTCAGGTTTGCCGACACCCGCATACAAACTAATACAATATTGAAATGTGTGCGACGTAACCTCCCGGAAATCTGGGCGTCTCTTCCTACGAATCAGGACCCACGACCCGAACCACTCGAGAATCCGGATGAAAATGTCGAACGACCACCATGACGATGTATTAATATGTCCTACGATAGAAGGAACTAATGCTGTGTACGATGCGCGCCGGCGGTTGAGCGCGGGCGTCTTCTAGATGGTCCGTGGAGGGATGGATACAGGAGTTATGGATTCGGTGCTACAAGGGTTATGCTGATTCGAATTCTTCTA
>JARJCV010000666.1:0-16443 GCA_029281435.1 Mycena haematopus
TGGGTGGTGTTTATTTAGACCATCGGCCCAATCTTTGATGAAACTGCGATACGCTTTCGCTCGCTCGGGAGTGGTAGTAAATCGGCAAGACAATAAAACGGCTGGAATAATGCCATACTGTGGTCGAGCATTCCGAGGAGACGAGATGCTTCGGATCCTTCAGCGGGCTCTCCGTCGCAATCTCCCCAGAGAAGAATGAGGGCGATGGGAAGGTATATGGTGGCGAGGATACGCCATTCGTCGGCCTTGATGGTACCGGCATTGCTCTCTCCGTAGTTCTTGGGTACTGAATTGATCCACGCAGGTGTGGAGGTTTTCGCGATCACACGTTGGATGAACTTGATTTTGGTTAGGTCAAGAGCCCTAGAAACGAAGTGGGGATTGACGAGAGGCTTTGTTAACCGCTGCATTAAGGCATGAGACGCAGAACGACGGGTCAATTAGAACAAACTGACCCAAGCTGTTAATTTGGCAGCATAATTGGCTTTCGTATCCTTCCCGCTCATGTCGAGACCCAGCGAATACGCAACGAAACGGAGACATGGTAGGTTGTTGGACTTGAGTGCCTGGGTCAGGGTGGCCGCCGCTTGTTTCACGTTGCGTCCCTCCGCAGCGAGCGGCCCTCGTTGCCCTCAGGGATAGCAGGCACATCGGACGGTGTATGGGATGGCGCCTGGCTGTTCACGGCAATGAGAGGCTTCATCAGCGCCGATTGAATTTTGAGCAACTGTGGAATCTCCTTTTCGGGTTTCTTTAAGCGGTACTCAAGAAGAACCTGATCGGTGACATATGGAGCCCAAACATGCTCGAAACCGACTAGCGGCTTGGTGAGACGCTGATTTCGAAGGATCAGTACACGACACAAAGAACATTAATTTGGTTGGACTCACCCAGGAAATCAATTTCTGAGTGAATTGGTCTTTGGATTTCAGATTCGTTTCGTCGAGAGCAAGGGAATAGGCAACGAAGCGAAGAGCTGGCAAATTACAAGTCAGGAGTGCGTTTCGCATTTTCACCATAAGAGGCGCTGCGACCGCGTTCTCGCCGGTCTCGGGGACTGGAGTCATTTCCTGGTCCTCGTCGCCATGAGGGACGATGGATTCAACGACTGGTCCCTCGCTGTCCTCCAGATCCTCGCCGCGAGGAGGGACGATGGGTTCATTGACTGGTCCCTCGCTGTCTTCCAGAACGAGAGGCGCCATTAGCCTCGATTGAATTGCGAAGATTTGTTTTTCCTCTTTGTCGGTCGGTTCATGAGGTATGCGACAGGAAGCTGGCTTGGATCGTATGGAAGCCAGTCCTGCTCGAAGGCTATCGGTCCACGTTCCTTCTTTTTCGCTAACTCGACATCAACACGGAGAACCTTGCGGCAATGATAGTGAACGAGACCCTCTAGTACACAATGCATGCGTCAATTACGAGCATGCAAGTGGGATCCCAGTAAGGTAGGCGCCAGAACTCTGACCAGCGAGCACCAAACTCCTGGAATATCTTATCCCGCTCCGCCTGAGTCGATGCATTTTTCCAAGCCCATGCCATTTCTCCTAAGACTTTTATATCCCTGCGAGCCCAGTCCGGGCCATCGAAATCTGTACGGTTGGAAGTCTGAATCCCGAAGCACTTGCACACCGTGCAGTAATGATTTGACCCGACGCCTGCAGAGCCCGATGCTTTTCGAGCGGCAGGAAGGTCGTTGACCGAGATGACAACCGCGACATCAACGTCTCGGCCTGACGACGACGACCCTGTCGGGGAGATGTGAAAGCCGCGGTCCCAGCCAACGACACATTCATCGACGAAAGGACGCAAATAATGGTTAATTTGATCTGTACTGGGCTCTTTCGGGCCAGGGATTATGCTGAGCCACATGTACTCTGGTTTGTACCGTATGTCCTCGTCGAGATTGAGGATGGCAACTGAGATAATCCCGACAGAGTCGTGGTTTCCTCGTTTCGAGGTTCCATGGGGATTGAAAAAGTCCAACTGGACCTGGAGGGCTAGCCGCATCCGGTCACCGCGGTCGATGAAAAGCGTTTTGGAACCGGGACCTTGGAACGTCTTTAAAAAATCGCCCTCGAATACATTACTAACGAATTCGAGGGCTGGTTCTCGGGTGGAAGCCATGGCTGCGTCGCACGCTCGATCACACATCTCCTCAATTTTAGGATCAAAGAGGAGGCGCGCCAGGTAGTCCGTGAAAGACACGTAAAGAAAGGGTTTATCGGTCGAAGTTTGCCATTGCGGTCTTCCAGCAATGGCTCAGAGCATGGTCTCTGGTGATCCGTTGCGAGGATGTAATTATCGCAGAGACTGGGGTACACTCGATCACCAGTAATGCGATCCTCCTTCGGGGGATGTGTGAAGTGGCAAGCGGGGCATGCGGCATAAATCGTGGTTTTGCCATCGAGTTTGAATGTGTCCAAGGCGGCGCGCAGGCTTTTCGGAAGCTGCTTCAGTACATGGTTTTGGTGAGGGCTGTACTCGTCAGCGTCGGCATCGAGATGCATCGACATGACCAGCCGAATGATTATCTGCACAGATTCGATGATGAGATCGCAGGGTTTGGCGCTCAATCCAATGATAACGTTGCAGACGACGGCCAGCAAAACCATCATCTGGGCGATTAGGTCCAGATGTCCGACAGGATTGACAAAGACGTGAGCTATTCGAGGCGTGAGTGAAATGAATAAAAATCCACGAGAGAAGACGTACCGGCGTCATATGGAAGAGGCTTGATCTCTATGACGTGCCCTCCTTAGGGAGAAGCGCCCCAAGATAATCAATACGTTGGTCCAATTCACGGAGTTCCCCCACGACCTCGTCCCTCAATCGAACCAACTCCTCCTTCAAACTTTTTACGCTGCGCAGCCGTATCCCTGAAGCGATCACAAGGTCTGTCGCGGCATCCACCGCGAGGCGCATCGAGTGGTGGTGATCATTTTGAGCGTATAGTAGGTCGATTGCATCCAGGCTCTTTCGAGCCGTTTGCACCTGGGTCCGAATATCGGCTAGGAGGTCCTTGTTTTGTTCCACTGAGCGCACTCCTATTTTGGTTGAGCGCAAGAGTGCGTCGAGACTGCCGTGGGCTTCTGATATTGGGATAGGATTGAGGGTAGGAATGTCTGCTGCGCGCAAGTCCTGGAACTCATCGCGCGTGCTGAAAAGTTTGGAAGGCTGTCCATGAACATCGGGACCATCGTCCGTCAAAGCAATGCCAGTGACCAAATCCGCTAGTTCGTCGACGGACTCGGACGACAGTTGGGACGCAGGAGCCGGGATTGGTCGGGCGTCCTGCCAGTATAGAGCGAGCTTCACTCGATGCTCGCGATCGCCAGCACCGACTCTGTGAGTGCCGCCGTGCAAAGGACAATCTTTGCATTCCACGGTCCTCGCCATACTTCGAAATTGTAGGTGTATAACACCGCACAAGGTAAAATTGAAAGCGTAGCGGAGGACAACGGAGGACCTTTTCAAAGAGCTGGTGAGCACACGATCATCCCCATTTTGCATAACAATCACTTACGATCACACCAGTATCATATTCTCGAAAAGGCATAGGCCCATATATTAATTCCAGATCGTTTTCATGCTTGCCAACTCATTCCGTTTGCGGACAATGTGACAGAAGAGTCCAATTCATAATGCATGTGGCATGGCGGCATATAGGGACGACTCGGGTGAGTCTACAAGTAAAAAAGTAGGAGGCAAATGGCGTAAGGCACGACGAGATGGAGCCATCCTCCCTGCAAGTGCGCCTCCAAAATAAAGAGGGTAAAAGGCAGTGCGATGGGCATGGAGGGTAAAACACGCTCTAAGATGGTACAGTCAGCGAAAGTATAGGCAAGGGGAAAGTGTTTACGCACCACGAGCGCCGGGGAAGCGCAGGGTTTGCAGAAGCCGCCATTTCCGGCTGAGGACTTGCACCACAGGTTGGGCAGTTGTCACAGTGGGAGCAGTAGCCGGCTACAAGCGCGTCAGTGTCGTTCGGGCTTATCAATATCTCCGGGTATGCAACTCACGGAATGCGGGGGAGGCTCTGTGAAACTGGTGCGCGCGAGATGCTGAACTCATGGATGCTGGGGTCTGGCCCACAGCAGCGTTCGCATTTTATCCATGCTCCGTCGTCAAGCAGAAACAATAGATCCAGAAAGAGCGCGCCGCAGCGACCATTGGGGAGATGCGGGGATGCGGCGCGTGAGCAGCGGAAAATACCGCGCAATTGTTCTTGAGCTTGTATGTGGGGTGGGTATTGTCTGGCAGAAATATTACGCAGGCGAGATATTACGCGGGCAAGATATTACGCGGGCGAGATAAGACGTTGGGAGAACGGGCAAAAAAGTCGATGCAGGTTGAAAGGTGCAGAGCTAACGTATCACGTTCAGCTCACACATGGACCTCGAGGTTTGAGCGCCGAGCGAGCTTGAAGCTTGAAGGCGCGCAATGCCGCGCTATGCTGAACGTATCACGCCCAGCATGAGCGCCACATTGGTGCGGAGCTGAGATCGTGGATCCTTTGATCGTCACTCAGAGTCACACTGATCGTCACGTTCGCGTTCCTCAAATTCCAAGTCCCAAGACCGAACTGAAGTCCACGACGTGATACGCCATGGATGAACGTTGAACGGTGCTCCTTTTCTTCGTCGGCGTTCGCCAGGGCGTTACCTGTGTCGATGTATCCGTCGGCGGCTCAGCATGATTTTTGAACCCAATCTCTCGTCCTTGTTGTCGCCATACGCGAATGGTCGGCTGAGTCTTGTTTTCTGCGTTTTATTGACTCATTGGGGTTGTAAAATACAATAGCATCGAGTCGGGAAACAATAACGGCGCGGCTGGAATCCCTGAAGTCTGTAGGGACATGGTGTTTAAATATTCCACGACGTTTTATCGCTGTGCAAAATATCCACTGCCTATGTCACTCGACTCACAACCACCGTTTCGCCTAGGAAGCCCGTTTCAAGGCAGCCCACGCCTTCGAAGCGAGGCGCTTCGCCCCGGAAGGCCCCTATTCAGCCCCCGCCTTCAAAGCGAACCCTACAGGCGGCACTACCACGTCAAACGCCAAGGTAGTCCTTCCGACTCCCCCATCAAGTCCATGAAGTCGACAACGGATATGTTGCGTCGTCTGAACCACAAGAAGGTACTTTATTGAAGTTGGTAACAGTGAATATTTCTCAATACTTCGCAGAACCCATTTGACGCTATGCTCAACGAGGCGTCAAATGGGATGAGCCCTCTTGGCTTTTCATCTGTTGAGGGGCTCTCCAAAGACTTCAGCAAAATTCGTATGAGCAGTAAGTCTTCAATCCAACCACTAGTACGTCGCATCTGATGCTGAACTCCAAAGCACCCTTGGTCGCGCGTGCAGCGACGCAGGGCGTTTCCCATAAATCGATCCAGACCGAGGTGTGTATCGGTGTGCGGTGCTTGTGCAGCTCTAAAGTTCTCCAGGAAACCTCCCCACTGGCCTGCCCACATGGCTTTTCGCAAGTTAAGCCGGATCTCCCCGCGACATCACCCTCGGACATCTGCCCTCACGGTTTTAGGCGGGCTAAGGTGGATGTTTGCCCGCATGGCTCCTGCGAGGTGATGTAAGTAGCTTAGTAGCTCGGCTTCACCGCACTAATTGCTTTGTAGATGCCTGAAACCGCGCCGCATGTCTGCCCTCACGGTTTTATGCGCGCCAAGGTCGAGGTTTGTCCTCACGGAATCACACGAAACCATGTAAGTCGTCATCGATATTCTGACGTCCTCGGTCAACCTGCGGCCAGTATCACTAGTGTTTCAGTCTCTGTTACAGCATTTATAGTGCTTTTTCTTCACGATCTTCATGTCCTCATGTTCCCCTATAATATGCAATTATGATTCAAAATAAATAACCTTTATGCTTTCCTTCCAAAAAAACAAGTATTTGCGTAGCGCGTGTCCTTGTCGCGCCGAACCGACTGCTTCTGTTGACACGTGATCCCGTTGTGAAGCATCACGGTTGAACCCAAAAATACTGCCGTCTCGCTTTCCTGTTTCTCAACTTCTCATCCTCACCTTCAGTACTTCAGCAAGTTAGCCTGTCTGTAGCGTTATACGTTCAGACCCATTGCACCTCTCTTCACTCAAGCGCGCGCCTGCGACACGGTATCCATTGTAAGTGCCACTCTCTCTTTTCCTTTCTTTGGGAGCGGCAATGTCGCCCGAGCCACTCGCGGTGAACGTCGGCTAGCAGCTCACGCTGGGTGTTACCTCACGCCCTATGTAGTTGTTATTCTGACGCACTCGCTGGGTGGCACGGATCGACGCGCCTGTCTTCGCTGCGTCAACCCAGCGCATTGCGCTGGACATTTCCAAGTGTTGCTGGCGCACGTAGGACGCGTGGTTCCGCCTTTTCATTACTTCCTCTGCTTTTTCATCTTTGCTTACAAGCTTCATTCATAGCACACAAGGGGCTCCACCTTCGGCAGGCCAGCTTGGATCTGCAGCGTTATACGTTTAGACCTATTGCATATTTCATCCAAGCACGCGCCTGCGACAACAAATTTATCGCGGTGTGTATCCGTCCTAGGTGAGGGTCCGTTTCCTGATTTTTCGATGTGGCGCCGAGCGCTCGGGCACGAGCATGACGAGCAGCTTACGCTGGGGTTACCTCAGTGTGGGTGGCGGGATCGACGCGCATGGTGATTCACACCTTTCATCTATTCCCTCCACTTTTTTTTTTTGCTTTTTTGCTTACGAGCTTCACAGAACGACCCCCAGGCGAAGATGGCGCGTGTGACACGAAGTGGCGTACAATGGTCCGCCTGGGAGCTCGACTCGCTAGTCGATGGCGCATTTTCGGGCGAGGTCGAGGTCGAGTTCTTCCGTGCGCGCGTATCGATAGCGCCCTTCCTGCGGCAGGCCATTGTCGCTGCCGATTTACGCGCCGCTGCCGCAGATGAGGGGGAGCAGAACGGGGGGGACGATGACGATGATTGGGAGGACGAAGTTACAGTCTTGTCACGCCCACCGAGTCCTCTGTCGCGTCCTCCAAGCCCATTGCGCCACCTTCCTCCCCATATTCATCACGTTCGCCGTCCACGTCGCGTTGCTCTTCACCCCTTTCCGAACCACCCGCGACGCCCCCATCAACTCCCTCGGCTACCGCTGCGAGCGAGATACAGCTCACTGCACGGACCTATAAGCAGCGGCATCGGGCGGCAGGCAAGAAAGCTCGTCGCAACCGACACAACGCGGCCGCCGCACAGAGCTCCAGGTTCGGCCCACCCCCGAAGATGCGACACTCCCAGAGCTATCGCGAGGAAGCGCCGCACCGCGTGAA
Source organism: Mycena haematopus (assembly GCA_029281435.1). Taxonomy (NCBI): domain Eukaryota; kingdom Fungi; phylum Basidiomycota; class Agaricomycetes; order Agaricales; family Mycenaceae; genus Mycena; species Mycena haematopus. The sequence goes on from JARJCV010000666.1 coordinate 7,307, forward strand.
GATCAATATCGCCAATCTCCCTTCTTCATCCGGGGGAAGTTGGGCTGGAACACGCCCCTCGAAGAAGCGGCGGCTTGCGCGCAAGCAAGCCCGGCGCCTCAAAGCGCTGCTTGATGAGGGCAACGATCTCGTGGAGTGGGATGGCCGGTGCGTGAGGCATTGATTTCATTCCATTTCGTTTTGTCATGGTAAGCTGACGACTCTCGGCCAGTCACCCCAAGCTCATCTTGGATGCGGACGGTAGAATTATGGCCGTTCTCTTGGGTCGCCCCGAGGGCGATGATTGGAATGAAGTCATTCGCGAGATGGAGCGAGTCTTCGACGGAGTTCGAGCACGGGGATTAAAGCGTGGGGTCTTCAAAGCCAAGAACCGGCGCCACCGACGCGGCGACTTCTATCTCATGCAAGGCGGTATCACCAAGGGCCCCGGCCAAAAGGTAGGGCTCATTATTACTTCCCTTTTATTTCCAACTTTTAAACGTGCGTTTTGTGCAGAAACCCGGAAACCTTGCTCACTCCAAGGCGTATAAAGAACTGCTGCATCTAATCATCCTCAACCGCGCCATCGGTCGCATTGCCGGGTTTCAATCAAGTAAGCATACCTCGTTATTTCTGAGATGCGCGCTGAAATTCATCCAGGTGGTTTGGCCCGCTATTTGCCAAAGCTCTACGAGTATTATCGCACCACCCTCACCGGTATTTTCGAAAACCAGCCCGACCTCAAGCAGCTCTTCCCCAACTCCGTATTCCCGACCGGAACATTCAACCTAGGCCCAAACGTTGTCACCGAGGATCACCTCGACATGCTGAATAACCCTCACGGAATGTGTGGCGTGACGTCCGGCGGCAAGTACGACCACAAGCGCGGCGGTCATATTTCCCTCAAACAATTGAAAATTGTGTGCGAGTTTCCATCGGGGTCGACAATTCTCCTCCTCTCCGGCGCGTGTGAGCACGGCAACACCACCATCCAGAAGGGAGAAACGCGCTATTCGATGACCCAGTACGCAGCTGGCGCGTTATTTCGCTGGGCGGCGTACGGGTACCAGAGTGCCAAATCGCTTTTGGCGAACCCGGGCGGCGCAGCATTGAAGGCGGAGTTCGATGGGGAACCGGGCGCAAGGGCTGCGTGGGCGCTGGGATTGCTGTCCAAGGTAGACGAGCTAGAGGCTGACCGCGCTGCTGTATTCGATTACTCGACAAAGTAGATACCCGACATTGAAATAAATTCATCTAACATTTCATCGATTTTCACTTTTGTACCCTGAGGCCTGAGCGCTGAGCATTCAAATGACAACCACAAAGGACTGAAATCTCGGGGGATACATCAAAAAAATCCTTACAATGTCCCACTGTATCGTCTGCTGATCAGCAGAGTCCATTCTCTCTTTTGTTTGGAGCGTTGTCGACTCCTACAGGCACTCAATCTTCGGGGCCGAAGGATGATTTCATTCCTCAATTTACAGAGGTATCCTACACTGCCCGCTAACAACCTCTGCTCACTGTGCCGAGGTGCCGTAAATATTGTGGTCTGGAGTTGAGTGCATTGAGGCCAACATATGATTGACCTGAGATACAAACGGAGTTCAGCATGGCCATGACCTGAATACAAACTGCACAACACCTACATTGACATGACGTCAAGCCTTAGTAGTGATCTCAATCCGGGCGAGCTCCATTTCTGTTGTAAGGTCGCCCTATAATGCAGCATTCAAAGACAGGTGCAGAAATATGCATAGAAGGCTGCCTACCATGGTGCGGCGCAGTTTCACTCGCCCACCCAATGATGTCCTGTCGCTACCGCTTTCGTTTCGGCTGCCTGACGCGTGGTTGCCTGACACCCCTGAAATGCGGCTGCCTGCCATGTTGTTGCTGCGTATCGCGGAGCGCACGTTGAGCGTGTACATCATGGAAATGGCGTACATCTTTGGTAACGCCTGGTTGAAGGCGATTTCGACGTATCCAAGCAATGGGTGGTCAGTTCGGTACATTTGCGAGAAGATGAGGTTGAGCATGGCACTGCGGCAAATAGTTTCATCAGGGTTGATTCACAGACAATGAAGGACTCACACGACAGCAGGTGGAGTTGCAGTTTCGAGAGTGAGAGCTACCAGAGAATCGATGAGTTCCGTAGCTCGGGTGCTGAGGACGGTGTTTTTGGTTCTGATCAGAAAGGACGCCATCGTCACAGATAAGATGACGTCCCCAGCTATAGGTTGGGAATTAACAGGAGCTCAACCCTCGCGAGAAATTGCACTTGCCAAGTACAGAAGCAAGATGTGCAGCGACTGCAATGAAGATCAGTGCTGCATCCATAAAGGTCTGTAAATGCTTACACCAATCTGTGGTCTGCTGCTCTGCAGTGTTTGCGATGTAGTGGGTCTGCAATAGTTCTCAAAATCTATTGCATTTGACAATGGATGCAAGATGCGCGGCGTACCCCAAGAATCATCGACACCAGAGCGAAGACGAACAAGATGAAGATGGGCGTCACTACCCACCACCGCTTGGAGACAGCCCAGAGACGAGCACAGAAAAAGCACTGAACGTAGAAGTTCAGGACCGCTACCTACAAGGCAAATTGACGGCAAGTGAGTCAGTTGATGAGAGGAAAAATCCAAAGTCAGGCACCATTAATGGATTCGCCGTATCCCACCATCCATGGTGCTGAGCTTGAGGTCGTACTCGATATCTCCGAAATGGTTAATCAGGAAAATCCACAAAGTGGCGCTGAAATATATGAGAGGCGCCCGGAGGAGGTGGAAAGGTACACACAAACACTCCGCAGATTTTAAGAGGTTCAGGAGGCAGAGGATGGTTGCAGCGCTCCGAAGTAGTCGGCCATCGTTGGGATACCCGGTGTGGTAGTGAACGAACTGCTTATCGTTAGCAGTGGAAGGAAACCGTGCGGCGAACAGGACACACCTGGCCTAACAAACTACCCATGAGAAGAAGGTCAAGGCACGACCCAATGAGCTGGCGATTTTGCGTCAATTTCGCGTTAGGAATTCGAGACTGAAAGTGTACCCATGGACCCAGGAACGACTTGACAAGCATTTTTTCTTGGGCGCTGACTCCAGGCATGGCAGTGGCAAAGACTCAGAGTGGGGAATGACGGGGTAGATCTGCCGCTGCCTCTAAGCGGCGGCGCGCTAAGTCTTTCAATTGAGTTGAGGTTCGCATATGCATCCTTGCCTGATCCCGCGGTGATTTCGCCGGAACGAAGGAGTCCCGCGTACCAGGACCTGTATGTACTTACAATAAGTACTATATGCTAAAGCATGGAGAATTAGTTCGACATGGAAAAGTACATATAGGAACGAACGAGATGAGCCTATAGCGATCCGCGAGCGAAGTGCTTTCAGAATTATCGCGTGATTTACGGGTGTATGACACCTAGCAAAAAAGGTTTATCCAGCGCGGGGTTGCCGGCGTATAACACCTCGCAAAACCGCAAGAGCACCAGTCATCGTAACTTAGCTATAGTAGAGGCTACAGTACGCGACTTTGTGACACGTGATCAAATTGTCGTGATCGTCACTTCATCTTCACCATGATGTGAACCGTTATACGGCCACAACATGAGGATGAGTGCGGTACTGAACAGTACATTATTCAAGCAGCGGCGCTAGTCGTAATACGACAGCGCCAGCACTTCGCAGACTCCTGCGCCATGTATCTGTCCGTCCCGGCCATCGTGAAGGGGATAACAGTACCACAGAGGCTCTGAATGAATCCGTACGTCGATGTTGGGCATTTTACAAGACGTCGATGCTGGTCGTTTTACGACATCATCGAGTTGCTGGCCAATCGCACGCCTGATAAACGTGATTACCGACCACGGGCTCATCTGGATCTTGGTCGACGACAGCGACTCTTGGCTACCACAAGTTCGCACCCATGTCAGCCCACAATCATCGTGTTTCTGCGCTATTTGGAGACATTTGCTGTACTTGCTGCTAGATATACTTTGTATCTAACAGACTTTGTCCGAGTCGGTTCGTGAACGTCTACATGGCCATCCTGCTCGTAGCAGCAACGAGCAACGCGAAAGCCTCCTCCGAAACTGTGAGGTCTTCCAACTCCACCCACCCCAGTTTCGTCAGCCACGCAGCGTTATACATGCACTTGGGAAGACCCTTGGGAGCTGCGGATGTCCCTACGATGTCACTGGTCGCCCGCAGCGCCTTGGGCCTGCCATTGGTCTGTTTCGCGAATTCCTCCGTCTGCTTGTCAACAAGACGCAAATAATCGGCGATCTCTGGGGCACGCCACGCACATATCTTGACCTTGTAGATCGTAATCATCTGCGAGTTATACTCAACCTTGCCCTCTTCCTCGGAAGACATCCCGATAATCTTGAGCTTTTCCATGATCTCCAGCAGTCTCTGCCAAGTTCTAGCGTCCCCTGCACCCTCCGCGAGCTTGATCTGGACGGTGAGGGTGATGGTGAGGATCCGAACGTCGTATTTCTGGACCATTCGTCAGTTTCCATCCACGCCTTCATTTCTGAACGCATACCCTGCTTTTGGCCGAGGTGCTCTTGTTCTTAGCATGCTGAGCCTCCAGGTATAACAGCGCGCGGGCGCCGGCCTCCTCTCTCGTCTCCATCCTGCCTCCCACTGCTCTCGGTTGCAGACGTGCCCATTCTGTACGCATTCTCGATAGTTGGGTACTGAGCTGTTGGACCAACCACTTGGGGTCGACAGAAGCAGCCCAATCCTCGCCCGAGCTTTCTTCCAAGACTTCTTTAACTATCCTGCTGATGATAGCGGCGTTCCACCTTGAATGAGGTATCCGGTGGAGAAATCCCACCGGAAAACGCCTTCCGCGGGGACACAGAAGCTTGCATCTCCTGGACGGGAAACCGAATGTGCGTCATGAAGTCCGACTGTTTTGTCACCCCGAAATGGACGTATACCGTATCGCGGAGTGCCATCTACGATGGATGGTGAGTATTTTATCGCAACAACACCCTCTTTCACGTACGTTCAACATATTGACAACGGTACGGTTTCAGGAGCGACCGGTGCCTTTTTCATCTTCTTGGTGATCGTCGTCGTGATCTGCGTAGCAGAAGGCGCGGGAGTGGCGGGAAGAGGTACTGGATCGAGGGGAATCTGGACCGTGTCGCTGGTATTGCGAAGGACAGGGAATTTGGCGGCGCGTCCTTTTCGCCCTACACGGGTGCCTGGGCCAGAGGGAGCGCGAAGCCGCGCCTTCAAGTCGATGTTCTCGTTGGTACGAGCCGCCTGGACTCAGGACATTCAACAAATGCACCAGCCGCCTGAGTCGGGACGTACCATGTCCCGGGTCAGACGCTCGACCGTCTGGTTCTGGGCTATGAGCAGTCGTTGGATTTCCATCTGCTGCGTTACACCGCGCTCGTATTCCGCTTTCTGGCGGCACCGTGAGCAACCATCCGTCAAGATAACCGGAATTACTCGCCAGCTCGCTGATCTGAGTCTGATCATGCATAAACTGCATTTCAAGCTGACCTTCGTGTTCTCGATGTTCGTCCAGGAAGATGCAGTTCATCGTATTGACTCTGGCGCCTTAGCCTGCTCTTCTGCCTTCTTGCTCAAGGCCGTTTGTATTCTAACGCTGCCTCGAGCTGCTGAATTCGCGCGCGCGCCCGGATTCCCTGGGGTCGAGATATCAGATGACGACTTGACGATTCGGTGAATCATTTACTTCATCTCGTACCGCGTCGTACTGATCACGCTCGGGTCCAGATACTACCATGCGTTTCGCTCTGCCTGCGTCGTTCTGGTCTCGGCGTTGGCGCTGACAATAAATGAATAAGGACTTTCGATTCTGTAGGCAAAGGACTTACATTAGGAGATGGACCGGCGTCTGTCATATCGGCATCGTCATCCATAGCGGAGGTCTACGCTGCTGTTAATCAGAACAAGAGGGGACGGCTTCACGACGAACGCTTCCAAGCGAAGAAAAAGCCGACGAGGCTGACCGAGCAGAAAGGCGAGATAGGGCGAGATGATTGGACAAGGCGTATTTATCCATTCCGCCGCTTCCGGATTTGGGCGCTTTTGTCTCCAGAATCGGACTTGTTCCCGACGCCCTTGTTTTTCTTATTGTATTCATGGAGCAAAATGTGGAACCACGGTTGTGAGGGTGTTGGCCATTAACATTGTGCAACGCATTCGTACTTGAATAATTTTTTTTTTAAAAAATCACCATGGTCTCATTTGTACCGACAGTAAGATATTCATTTAGCATAAAGGTATAAGCTTAAAGTATCATTAAGTACAATGCGGGGTCATTAGTAAACTATCAGGATTCAAGTACTGGTGCGACGGGCGCGCGCGCGACTTTTGGAAGACATGATCAGTAGCTGCAAACGCATCCTTGCGCTTCGGGCCTTGAAAGGCTCGCAACTTCTCAGCGAGCCTGTTCAAACAGTCAGTCAGGATATTCATATATAATAGGAAATCAACTCACGAAGCGACGATGAAGTCTGCGATCTTAGCGTCCGAGGATCGCAGATTGACGACGGACTGACGGTTTTTAGACGCAATACGCATGACCATAATGTCGCCCTTCAGGTCGAGCCGCCAATTGTATGAGAGGTGGACGTGGCGTTTAAAGAAAATCGGAACCACGAGTTGGTGATACGATCGTCCGAGCATCGGTGAGTGACAAGCACGACGACGTCGTGGACGTAGGGCTGCAGATAGGACTGGCCCATGACACTCTCCACGATGGGCACCCGAGGATCTCGAGCATTGGTCGAGGAACAGCGCGCCGGAACGGAAACTAAGGTGGCACGGTGGTGAGCGCCATAGAGGCGTCCTGTGATGGCTTTGACGACAGCCTGACGGATACAATCAGCACATGCAGGAAAGCAAACATACGAAGGCAAACCTTGCGCGAAGTAGGCGATATGTAGGGTCGGTGGTTTGGCATAGCGCAAAAGAAATTTGGGGAAGTTATGAATGTGTCTGGCAGTCGAGAATGGTAATCCTTTGACTGGCGTTCAAGGCTTTAAGTAAAAAATGAGCAAAGATGTGCACCTCGAGGACGCGTCCTACTATTATTGTTCTTGTATCGCGCACTACCGACCATTGCTGTCGCGAAGTCGGGATGGCCGAGACTTCCCATCCAATTGTCATAATTGTCTTCCAAAACTCGTAAGCTCCACCGCCATCCCGAATGGGAAGAATACCGCGTACATACCTCCATCTGCTCGCGGAGGCGGGATGAGTCGAAATCTTTGATTGGTACAATTGTCTTCAAAAGCCCGAGCTCCACTTGCGCCGTCGCGAATCAGAAGACAAGGTCCACCTGCTCGCGCTCATTGTCTTAAACTGCTTTGGTATCAATGGTGACCAGCATCAGATTCGGAATGCTTGGTTACTGCGTAAGGAGTACAAGGATGTGCAGAAAGTTAACCCGGATGCCGCATTAGTCGAAAGCGAGGGGAATGGGGTTTGGTTTCACGATCCTCGCGTTGCGGGTGTATCACACCTGGCAAATTGGCGACGACGCGAGAGTTGAGAGGAGTTGAGAGAAGTTCCAGCAGCCCATCGCCAGTACGAGACTCGCGGTTGAGGGTGTATCACACCTGACAACTTGATATTGGCGACGACGCGAGAGTTGAGAGTGAAGTTCGAAGTCGCTGAGTCAGATCAGTGGCGGTGACGACGTGGCTGCGAGCGTCAATCTTTTTTTCTTTCAATTTCTCAATTTCACAGCAATGCCAGTGATTTCATGTATTGTCTGTATACTAGTACTTCGATTGGAACCGATACAGGCTGCGTCAAACTTTACGGCTCAGTTACGTGTATTTCGAGACATCAGAGTCGAGTTACATAGGTGCGCTGATACGACAAGCTTGATTAAAGCAGAGTAAGGCTGGAGCAAACGACGAACCTTCTTTTTTGAGGCTTCTGCTCCTGTTATCTTCCGACTGAGGGCCGCGACGGCCGAGTTTTTCGCAGCGAGTTTGGTTATCTTGAGATGCGCCTGGAGAATGCAGGCGACAGGCCAGTTGTTGGCGTAATCCTTCAGCTGGGGGTAAGCAATCTTTGCCTGGGTGCAAGATGAGAATTGAGGTTGAATGAAATAGAAAACGGCACACCCTGCGGTAAACTCCTTCAGCTTGGTACGGTCCTGGTCGGTGAAGGATTTGGATGGATTGAGGTATTTATTGGCGAGGGTGTGGACATCAGACTAATGAAAAAAGACTGAGGAGGGGCGAGAAAGGGAAATAAAGACACACTGTGATCTTGGTCGTCACGTCCGGGCCTTCCTCCCACGCTGAGTGTTTCGCGAGCGACACTCGGGTCAAGCCCTTGGGCCGAGCAATCCTGGGAGTGGCGGCGCGGCTGTCGCTGTCGGAGCTGTCGCCAGAGCCGCTTTCGTCACCGTCTATGGCGGTTAATGGACTATCGGCGCGCTCAGACGGCGGGGCGCCAGAAGGAGGTGGAGCGCTCCGACGAGAAGATGGAGCCCGAGACGATGGGCCAGGTTTGACCTCGGTGGGGGTGCGGCCTGTGCGAAGGCGAGAGACTTGACCTTGCTGGCTGGCTTGGCTACTACGGGGGCCGTCATCGTGAGATCCTCTTGCGAGAGGAGGGTGTGGAAAGCGGGGAGGTAAAGTTCCGTCGCTGAGAGAAGCATTACGACTGGGGGTGGAGGCGGCTGCGCTTCAGCGTAGGGAGAGTTGTGCTGGATGGTGGTCGGGAGCATGGTGGTGCACGGGATGAGAGCGAGATTGAACGCGGGACTATATCTTTTGGGACGTTAATTGTTCTAACGTCACATCAGCGTGATCATAAGCGAACAACAAAAGATCGAGAGCCACCTAAAGAAGCTTGAATGTTCTCAATTGGGAAAGTTATCGCTGCACATGGGTACGGATCAGGCGCGTGGGGGTATGCAGCAAAACAAAAGAACACCTAGGGTTTGTTATCTCCGTAAGAAACAATTGGCCGCCAAAAAAGTGAGTGTTTTTAAGTCGGGATAAAATCGAGGACGAAACTCTGTAACCGCCTCTAAGTCAAGTCGACCTGCTCATTGTCAAATACGCACCAATGTCTTTCCTCTTTCCTGGAACCACATCATCGGAAAACGGCAACTATGTCTGCCGCACGACCTTGCGAGGACACACTGGG
>JARJCV010000667.1:0-16337 GCA_029281435.1 Mycena haematopus
CGAGCGAATCCGGTCGCTATCATCTTTCCAATACCGGCGCTTCCGCCGGTTACGAGCACTTCGAGCGCTCAGCGAGGCCCACAAAGCCTGTGCGAATTCGCGAACATACCGATTTTTCCTTTCACATCGAATAGCGAGGGATGTCAAGGTCTAAGGGCGACTTATGAAAACGTTTACTCGTTGTCTGTTGCACGTACCTTGGGGCATGGTGTGGCAGGAAGAGGAGCTGACTTAAGAGCGAGCTTTTGGCGAGCTTACTCGGATGAGGCATCCGGAACCGGGAACTCAACTTCCCGATCAATCATCAAAGTCAAAGTCACACGCTTCATTTTCTACGGTTTGCCAGCAAACCGTGATGAGGTCCATACATTTGCTACATACGGCTAAGTGCGAAAGATACTCTAGGTGTGGACATGAGATACGACGGGGTTGAGAAAATATACGCACAGCATTCTATTCATTTATGCATTTGTGTGCGCCAGTTCAACTGGACAACTCTAAGGATCCGGGTCCTACACCGGCTGTTTCTCGTCCGCAGGTTGGGAAGGTGGACCAGGGGCCTTCTCGTTCGCGTTCGCGTTCGTGTTCTGGTCCCGTCCGTCAATTTTGTCTCGCCAAGACTCCCCCCCAAACCGCAGTGCAATGTACGCCGACTGCGACCAAAACCAGGAATATTGAACTGATGGTTGAGAACCAGCCAACTCCAATCTTCTCCACCGCTGGCAGCACAACCGCAGAACCGGCAGCAGCAAAAAAATACCGAACCATATAATTTCCGGCTAGCTTTCCGTCAGAAATGAACATGTGGCAGAACCAGATATACCCACCCACTACTTCTGCTGAGCGGCTTTGCATTACATCTATGATGTGTCATGAACCACAAAATACTCAAGACTAGAGCACTCACCAAGGCAATACGTGTTCAAGCTGGGGAAGCAGAAGAGTTGGGCGCAGCCTTGGAGGAACCTGGGATGAGATATTGTCATTTCAAACCAGGGGAAAAAATAGCTGCAAGATTCACATTGCAATCACGGGCACGGGGATGCCGCCAGCTTTCTTCTCTATGCTCCAGCCGTATACGAGCATGCATCCAGGAATAATTACTCCAATAAACGGAACGCAGCTGCGAAGTCGATCCTCAGGGACCCGAACTCCACGAATCTCAATCCATTTTTTGACTGTGTGATCGGCCCATCGCCCACCCACAAAGGTGCCTGTTACCCGTCAGTTTCTTCCTCATAGTGCGAGGAGTTTTCCACTACCTGCGAAATATCCGAGGCCGGGAGCAAGGTAGAATAGCCCGGATTGCATTGGTGTCGTCAGGTGGTAGCGAGGATTGATTATGTACCTGATCGGGGTGAGGAGCGAGTACATGTTCCACACAAGCGCTGAACTTCCCGCGGCCTTGCACCTAAGTTATAATCCTCTTATATGATCGAAGAAGTCATAAACTCACCGCCATGATCTGACGGATTCTCAACCCAACACAGTTGAAAAGAGGTAAGCACTTACAAGATTGGGATACCGGTACAGTTTTATTACTCGGAACGGGTTCGTCCATCGCCAGAGCCTATGAGCCTTCTGCCCCAGGCTTAGTCCAACCAGCTCATCAGATCGCTTCTGGTGGATAGTCTCGGGCAGAAGGAAGAAGACCAAGATTGTGGCGAATCCACCCAATGCGGCTTGCAGATAGAAAATTACACGCCAGCTGCGGAACGTTATGATAACGCCGGCAATGAATGGACTGCAACAACGTGGTCAAGAAGTGTAACAGAAGAAGAGAAACGAACAATACCCTATGGCTGGACCGATCAGCGTACCAGAAAAGAACCAGCCCATGGCTGTGGCTCTCTCTGTCTGAAAAGGCTATTTTAGGGAGCGGACGCAACGACAAGGGTGGGGTTTACGGGTCGATATATATCACCGATACAACTTGCGCCAACAATTAAAAACGAGGTCCCTTGGAACGCAGTCAAAGCTCTAAAGATAAAAAACGCGGCGAGATTGGGGCTAAGAGCTGTGCCGATTGAGGACGCAAAGAAAAGCAAAGCTCCGGAAAAACAAATCTGGGCGTTTGGCGCGGTTCAGTGTTGATGGTCCTTGTCGAGAGAACGAAATGCAGTACCCATCGTCTGCCATACACCTTCGATCATTTCAGCAGCAAACAACCGAAAGCAATATAGCGCACTTGACTTATTGGTGCCCAGAAACACGGGGAAATACCCATGAATATGAGATATATCGCGTTGCTCAAATTGATGATTGATCCTGTCGTGTTGAACGTGCCTGCCACTTCGGGAACAGCCGATAACACCGTTGTAGACGATATGGGGGCGAGCAAGCCACAGATGGCTAGAACGCAGGTTATAACCACTTTGCGGCGAAAAGATAGTCGATCGTATATAGCGTCGTCATATTTAGGCACCGGAGGAGTGACCATTGGGATGTCATGAGAGTGGGAAGGAATATGGTGCAGAGCACCACCTTCAGCACCGTCTATCGTGAGCGGAAGGGACATGGTCGAGGGAAAGTCGTGCGATGACTCGAAGAATCCGGCTCAGTTTTAAGCCCCACGAATTCATAGACGACCGGGTAAGACGTCCGATTCGCCGAAGAAATTGATGAAACAATGCCCCGCATGGATCTTTTTGGCACGGCCGTTTGATATGCGTTGTGAACTTGCTGTGAACCTCGGCCGATTCAAGCCCGTGGTGTGTCCTCACCTCCATCAACCTGCATGAACGGACCGACCGCCTGAGTGCACCACGCACCGATGATGTAAGTAAATATAGAAGCAGATGTACCTTTCCTCCTTCCTGCCTGCAGCTGATGGTCCAAGTTGCCTGACTGTCGGGAACTGACTGACTTGAATATTTGAACATCTGACATACAATGCGGATGGTGATGTGACCGAAAGAGAAGGATAGGAGCCTAAGATATTCCGGGAGATCGAAGCAAATTTTACCTGCATAGGGCGGTGAAAAAAGTAACATCAATACCAAGGTCGCTTGATTTCGAAGAAAGTAATACTTCGCGTATAGATTTCAGGCCGTCATAAATATCAATCTGCAAGGTGCGGAATTTTAGACATCTCCACATCATGTGGCGCTTCTACCTGAAGCCGATTCGTAAAGAAAATCCCCACTGGGCAGGTACGGGAAGGGAAATGATCAAGAAATTTATTCAGGACACAAGAATCTGCAGAGAATACAAAGCGTGAAAGTGAAAGGCCGAGTTCGGGCAAATGCACATACGCTTTCCAGTATCCGATGCATCATGAAAGACGGGCGGTCGTCAAGTAGCAAAGATGTGGTCCGTTCGACTCGCCGTGTACTGTGTTTTCTCAGGAAAGCTGGCAACCTGGCACATTCCAAAATGAACGATGGTTGCCACTCACTGTGGGGGCCGAAATCTTTTACATAACGGACAGAGGGCAGTGGAGATGCGACATTTTCCAAACCCTTGGTCTCGGCTTTAGTTGACAAAGAGTTCGGAGAATATTGCGTTCCGCAATGCCCTTTTTTGTGGAACAGTTTTCGGCCCCCGCAGTGACTGGTCAGGTGTTGTTATACATGTCTCCAGGTTAAAATGTGAACCAAGGCTCACCTGATGCTATAGTCGGCTTCAAGCTAGCTGTGGAAAATAAATGGGGCAGTTCGGAGTCGTTTAAGTTCTTATTTGGTGCCACAGTTCCACAAAACGGCAGAGAGGATTAGGCCGGACTCGGAAGGGGCATTCAGAGGAGCTATAGCATTCGACATCTAAATTCCCAAATGGTGTGAGCACCTAGAATGACCAGCAAGAACATTCGACGAATGCGTCTGACAAAGTTGAACTGAAGCTTGGTATCCCCGTGAGGATCTTTACGTCTATTGTCCTAGGGCGTCTTGATGGCTGGGCATCCCCAAAATTTGCTCAATTCCAAATTCGCCATTGGTCTTGCTTCTAGTTTGCCTTTCCCTCTTTCCCTCACGTCCCCTTATCTCTTCCCTTCATGTCGCCCCCCACACCTGGTAAAGGCAAGGAGTCTGGAATCGCTCGGATTCTGGGCGCGGGAACCTCTGGTACCTCGCACAGGCCAAATTTTCTGGGCATTCTCTAATGAACGCGTATAAATTCAAGGCATCGCGGAGCTTCTGATATTTCACCCTGTGGACACCATTGCGAAACGGTTAATGAGTAACAAAGCTCAGGTACGACGCCTCGGTGCGAATTTTGCTCACTTTTGAAGGAAAAGCAATGCAGGTGTCTTGGAGTACCGTTGGACCCATAATCTTCCGGGAACATGCTACGGCGTCAATAACTAAACGGTTTTTCTCGCTGTTTCCCGGGCTTGGGTACGCCGCTGGATACAAGGTCGCCCAGCGCGTGTACAAGTTCGGTGGGCAGCCGTGGTTCAATGATATAATCACCAAACACTACAAGACCCAATTCACCAACACCTTTGGTGAGCGCAAGGGCAAGATGATGATGCAGGCAGCAGCCGGCAGGTACGTGCCTTTGCCTGCACCCATACATACCCGCTGAGGCTTACACCGCAGTCTAACTGGCATTGGCGAAGTTGTGCGTACTATCTTGGTTTCAATTGGAATTCGCTCATGCTGCACAGGTTCTGCTTCCCCTGGATGTGCTTAAAATCAAGCGGCAAGTCAATCCAGAAGCCTTCCGGGGCCGCGGGTCGTGCGCATCTTCATGGAGGAAGGCACGACGCTCTACCGCGGCTGGGGCTGGACTATGGCGCGCAACGCCCCAGGCAGCTTCGCCGTGCGTTCCACTCTTCGCCTCTCCCGCTTACGCTCACCTCGCCTTTCCAGCTCTTCGGCGCCTCCGCCGTCACGAAGGAATACGTCCTCGGCGTGACAGATTACTCCAAAGCAACATGGACGCAGAACTTCATCGCATCCATCGCGGGTGCCGTCGCGTCCATCACGATCGCCGCCCCACTCGACGTCGTCAAGACCCGCATCCAGAACGCCAACTTCGAGTCCAAGGTCCCCGGGTTCACCGTCGTGCGCGAGCTCGTGCGGAACGAGGGCTTCGGCGCGTTCTTCAAGGGGCTCACGCCGAAGGTTTTTTACTCCCCTCCCTCGCGTGTACCCTGCTAACCTCCTCTTTTCGCAGATCCTCGTCGTGGGACCCAAGCTCGTGTTCAGCTACACGCTGGCACAGTCGCTCATCCCCCTGTTCGCCAAGTACGTCTAGGCGGAACTACTGGGTCTTACTACTCTACCCATTCCTTTCTCTCGACTACACCCACGTCAAACCACCCCAACTCTCAACGCCCACTGACCTTCACGTCCTCCACGATCCAATAATCACGCAAAAGTATCCCATATTTTTTATGTAGCCCTAGAACTACATTCTTAGATGTCCGCAATCCCAAACCCAAAGCAAAACAAATTATAAAAACTCCGATTCGTTCATTAAAGATTTCACTATTGCTCGCTCTGTCTGTTCCTCAAGGAATCGTCGTGCTTCCTCCACCTCCACGATCACACCCTGGGCCATTTCCACTAAAAAATAATTGAGCGCAAGCAGATCCGATTCAAATGCAAAGACTATATACATTTCCTCTAGCTACAAGCTACAGTACAACGCAAACGTAATTCCATATCCAGATACAGCGGGGTAGGTAGAATCTACTCCTACATCCATAGTCGTTGCAAGACTAGGCAACAACAACGTGAAAAGGACAAGGCGAGGTGTGGCTAGCGCGTACATACGTGGTACGCGACACGTGGGGGTCGCTGCACGCAGCGGGGTATGCATGTGTGATGGTGTGTAGAGCGAGATAAGATGATAGATGTGCACTGAATGAGCGAGTGAATGTGGATCCGGAGTAGTGTGGTGGTCATGCGCGTGTGAGCGGTTAGGATCTGGGAGATCCACGGGTCGTGAGTAATGAGCAGAGTAGTGATATAAGTTTGCGAGGTGTGAGGCGCGATCGGCGAGAGAGGTCCTAAAAGAACCTGCAGGCAAGTACGGAAACACACACGTCTAGAAGACATGCGCGCTCCGCTTGCGGTGCATCGCGGCGCCCGCCGCAGCACGCCTCATCCGCGCCTCCGCACGGCGCACTTTGCGCGATGTGCACTGCGGCGTCGGAGAAGCGGACGACGACGCGCTCTTCGCGGTGCTGCTACTCGTCGCAGCCGGCTTCTGGGCTCCGGTATCCGCCTTGGTGGTAGGCGAGGACGACGCCGTCGTCGTCGGCTTCGCGGGCAAGGAACCCGAGTTGCCCGTCGATCCGCCGGTGAAAATGTCATTTTGTGCACCTGAAAGACCAAAGATTAGTCCACAAAACGGTGGGGAAATGGGAGAACGCACCGTCGTCGAACCCACACCTGCTGTTGTAAGCGGGGCTTTTGGGTTCCCCGGCGTTGTTGTAACCGCTGACCTCGATATTATTACCTTCTAGCTGGTTCCAATAGAGCCTGGAGCGACAAAATTGAGCCAGCCATCCGACAGTCTCAATAAAGAGGGGAGCTCACATCTGTTTGGGTCCCTGCAAGTCATAGTAGTCAGAAAGTTATCATCGGAGCAAACAGAAAAAAACACGCACCTTTACGCACGAGTTGGGGTCGTCCTCGCACCAGACGGCCGGCTTGGGGGTGCCCACGGCCTTGGTAGCGGTCGCACCAGTCACCATGCAGCGGTAGGGAACGTGGTACATGTTGGGCTCGCCGCATCTTGAGGGAAGTCAATGAGCCAGAACCAAAAACGAATGAGCATGAGAAATACCCGTTGGGAATCTTTGAAAATGATGAAGGTGGGGAAGTTAGCAAGAGAGGAATGACAGAAGAAGAGTCGCACCCATCCCCACTGTAGGAGGTAAAACAGTGAAAATGAGTTGTAGAACGGTGATTGAGAGAAGAGAGACGGACTCCGCAGATACATCCCCCCTCAGGACACGCGGGCATGTCGGCAGGGACATCGTAGTTCGTGACTCGCAACCACGGCGTGCTGCGTTGCGACGAGGTGAGAAAACTAATGCAAAAAAGAACGATGAAAGTACACACTGGTAGCGGACGGTAAACACGACCAGATTTTCCGGCGTCACTTTCGTGATGTCAGACTAGTAAAAGAAATAAGTCTCCAGCGAATTGCGGGGGGCGTTTTACGCAGAACATACAGTGTAGGAGATGGCAAAAGCAGTGCCGGCGGCTTGTGATTGATTCTGCGTGTGCACTGTGCTCGATGAATAGGGTTGTCGTATACTCATTCAATCGCAAATGACGCACTGTTTGGCGACGTGATACATGTCGGGACGTTCTAAAAGTTCAGAAGCATGTCAGGAGCAGCATAGCAATGGAAAGGAATAGGGGAATGAGCTCTAAATCGAAGGGGCGATTCGGGACGCAAGGGGAAACGCACATAATCGGAAGGATACGTTTTGCCATCGGGCCAGTCAGAGGTGTAAGCACCATCGAACGAGAGGGTGGTCTCTCCACGGTTATCCGCGATCTCGACGGTGAAAGATTTGCCCACGGGACTGCAATTGAGATGATCAGAACCATAGTGAGGTCACCGCATGAACTGACAGTTCCAAAAAGTCGCCATCAGCGGGGGGGAAGTTGGGAACATTGTTGACCGCGTGGACTAGCGATTATAATGTCGGAGAATTCCTTTAACGAAGAAACAAGGCTACGCACACCACCACTGATTCTGGGGAAGTTGCCAGAGAGGTGTTACTGCGTCGGCAGTATTCTCATTTACGCTCCCCGTTACGCCCTGAGTGAAAGGCGGATTAAAAGGAGTTCAAGCCGGGGGATATGCCAGGACGAACATTCAAGGCATACATGCCCTTGTGCCAAGCCACAAGATGCGCGCGGACGACGGTCACCGAAAGAGCAGTGAGGAGAAGGCGGGCAAACATCATGGAAGGAAGGAGAGTGGGTGCCAATGAGGGCGAGAGGAGGGAGAGGAGGGGGAGAAAGGAAAGATTCTAGATCGTTATGCAGATCAATTGAGTTCGCCTGGTTGGCCCTGGCGTCACATTGTCACGTATATAGGGACGTCGGGACGAACGCCGCCGTCCCCTAGGCGACAAAAAGTTCGAGCTGCCTGTCTTTTTTGGAGACCACATCTCCTTTGAAGCCATCGAGGGATAGAGTATGCTTGAAAAGACCCTGGAGGCTCAGATTTTGTGGAATTGGACATTCATCAGTGGAAAGTCAACGAATGCACTGATGAACCTGGAGTTGGCCCAGAAGCCAACGGGTTACGAGGACACTGGACAGCGAGTAAGGCAAGAGGAAGACGCAAGATGCGCACCTGGCTTCTGTTTATGTCAGTGCATCACGCCACCCAATCAAGCTGAATGTGAAAATTAATGTTCGACCATACCCACGCGTTATTTTTTTTTTGGAAGTGCATTTGGCACACTGGGTCCTGTCCTATTCGTTTCTTCTCTTTTTTCGCCATGACCATGGCAGAAATCACGTCAGATTTGGCAATTAACGAACGCGCACTCAAGCTGCAACGACGTTTTCTTTTGTGGTTCAACCACGGTTGAAACTGTGCTGCTCACTTGAGCCGATATATATCACGCCAGATTACTTGAAAAATACTACGGCAATCCCTAAAGACTTGCTGCAGAGGCCGGTCGTTAGCGCAGTAAAAGACGGAAGGCGGAAAACTGACGTGTGTCCCTCTGACAATAAAGGAGGGAGCTCTAAAAGTGCTTGCCTGAGGTCTAAATCTGCCCCGCCCATGGCGTTATGCGCCAGATGCGCCGACGGATTATGGTCTACATTGATGAAGCGCTTGGGTACGTTCCACCGACGGTACATCACCGTTTTATCCTCTTTAAGATCCACAGGAAGTTCGTCGGGCGCAATCACCACACCGGGCGTCGAGTCCGCTGTATTTACCGGGTCGAGCGGTAGATGCAGATGCGTGTCTTGGTTCTTGTTCAGCCAAACGCCTACTAGCCCAACGACCTCCTCGTCCGTCAGGCATTCCGCGAGCCATCGGGACGACAACACGAGAAAATCGCCCGGCATAATTTTGATCGTGCTGACTTGCGGCTCAGCGGAGACGTATGGCGGGGTCTTCACTTTGGGATCCGGTGCGGCTCCGAGGTAGTCGCGGTGAAGCCGAGCCTGCACATCAGTGCTCCATTTTAATGTTCCATCGCCAAGCGCTCGGGTGTAGGCACGCCCGAAAAACGTGCCGTTCTCGATGACATCTTCTCCGGCGTGGAGGCCCTCTATGCGAGCCTTTTCTGCGGGGTTGTCGGGGGAGTGGTCATAGGAAAGGATGTGGACGCCATATGTGATCGTGCCGTCGTCTGCTTTGCGTGGCCTGCCTAAGAGCGCTCGCATGTTTCCCAAACTGGCTACATGAAGGAGTCCGACGTCGCCTTCATATAACGCAGAAATCAGACAGCTCGAGGACGTGGCCTTGATAGCCTCTGGAGCATGTCTCTTGGTCAGAGAGCTAAAGACGCGTCCGACAAAGTGGTTCAGGACGTATTCGTCTGTTAAACTGATGGAGGTTTTCATCGTCTGTATTATAGAGTTTGGGGGTGGATGCATTTCCTGCATAAATTCAACCGGCTGAGGGTTGGTATGATCCGTCTGATACCACCTAAAGAGGTTTTCAACATTGTACCATAGAGTTTCTTGGATCACATCCGCTATATTTGCTCGAGTCACAAAATCTCCTTCAAGAAGGCTGATTAGAGCTCGATGTCCGCGGCTCATGATGCGGAGGCGGGTATCTATTGAGGTACCAAGGTTAAAGATCGACGAAAATCTCAAACAACGATTAACCGTACCATGATGTGTAAACCAATACATGCGTACGATGCCGTCGGGAGGCGGGTCACCCAAATATCGTACCGGGAGGGGCCATTGTGTTATATCCGCGGTGAAGCCTGCATTTAATGGGGGTGGAGCAAGATCTGCTGTGTTCTCCGAGGATGGAACTGGTTCGTCTTCCGAGTCTGCATGCACGGTATTGAGAGCGGCGAGGTATATGGATGCTGAAAGCCCTAATGCAATCCGAGTGGCCGTCCACGGTCGCGGAATTGCTAGCGCTGGCAATGGTAGCCGTTTATTTCTCAAACGAGCGAAATAATACGCAGATCGGAGAACCATGCGAGAGCAAGAGCGAAACACCAGTAGCAGGACGTCGGCGAATGAATAACTCGAATCAACGGCGCAATGAATCCGTTTGGATGTCAATCGCAGGACAACGGTGTGGGCGCAAAGCGTGTGCGGAGACTTGGAGCGGAGACAGCAATGGTGGCAGTACCGGACACGATGGCGATCAGTGATCGGAGTGGGCACAGCTTACATAGCCACCTGCCATGCCTCTTCCTCGAGAGCCTCGAGGCTTCAGCCCGCGCATATTCCATTACCATAGGTTCTTGGCCCCGTTCTAAGTCGACCCACTATTGGAATGATTTTCTATGTAGATATGAATTTGTCATTGGATACAGGAGCTTGCTGTGTTTTTAACACCACGTCCGCGTCGCGACCAAAGATTTCGCCAAGCTCAACAGATTCACAGTCACTGAGTCAGACGCGCTCGAGCTACTGGGTCCGATGATCGGTCGCGAATACAGGCCGTCGGTGGTGCACGTTACAGCGAGAAAAAGTCTGTTGCGCGTCGAGCCTGCGACGTATCTACTCGACGACCTGGTAGAGGAAGCAATCGGGGTACTTGGCCTTGATCCCTTCTCAACCCACCAGTACGGTGTGAGGTACGTGATATCGGTCTCGTCGGTAGAGCCTGCGCCGCCGGTGAGGATCCCGACGATGCGACCATCCCTAGAGGGGAAGATGGACCCGGAGTCGCCAGGATCGGAAATCTTGCCACGCGTCTTGTAGGCCAAGACGGCGAACCCAGAGTCAACGGAGGTTTGCTTGACGCCGTACTCGTCATAAATGCGGGTAAAGGACTCGAGACCGTTAACGCGACCGACAGTGGTCCCCGTCGTTGAGCCGTTCTTGACCACGAGCAGGCACTTCTCACCGTGGACATCGAGGTGCTGGGGGTTGCGGATCTCGTCGTCCAAGACAACGCCATGAGCCTGGAGGAGACCATTCTGAGGGTACCGGTCGTTCGCTTGATCGGCGGGCTGAGGAAACATTGTGTTGCCAAAGCCAGCAATCGAAAGATTCCCGCCTGCAAGATAGAAAGAGATACTCAGCTCAATCTGAAGACAAGAAGGCGGAGATGGAAAGACAAGATACGTACCGACGTAGACATTGTTTCCTTTGAACTAGCCCAGTCAATTTTCTCGTTGTACAACTCAATCAGGGCCCAGTCTTTGGCGAAACCGTGAGGATCGACCGAGGCCTCGATCTTCTCGGAGTGCAACACAAGCCAATGACGCGCTGGTCAGGGGTGGTACGGCGTTTCGTTACCTCGTCGTGGAACGCGTTCACCTGCTCGATCTTCTTCTTCGCCCCGCCACCAAGTCCATATGCTCCTGGCGTGTCTCGCTGACCCTGGCGGGCTCTCCTGAACAAGATCCCCCAGACTGTCAAGCACGTCGTTCCACGCGGCAATGGAGAGCGAGAGGTCGCGGACGGTGCTCATCATGGCTTTGACGGCGTTGTTGTAGCCCGTGTTACCGAGCGCGACGACCTCCTCACGAAGCTGGCTCGCATTCTCTGTCGTGCCCGTGTTAGAGTAGACAGGAGGGGGACGGGCGACGTGGGCGCAGGTCAAGATGGCGGTGCGGTTGTCTTCTTTGCTAAGACGGAAGAAGAGAGCGCCTGTGCCCTCGAAGCGGGGATACCTTAGGGTGCGATGGAGAGCGGTGGTGAAGGGCTTTCGCAGGTCGGGGACTTGATCAAGGACGGGGTCGAACGAGAGGAGGTTGGGCCGGCAGCGACGGAAACGAGTGACTACCGACTCGACAAAGGCCACCTCAATGCCAGGGAAGCCAGCCCCAGCGAGGATCTTCTTGACGACGGCGGTAGCGGCAACGGCGGCGTCGTAGAGGAGAGAGTGGGGCTTCAAACCAATGGAGAGGATGAGAGAGCAGAAAGGCTCGGCTTCCCCGGCGTTGGCGTAGGCGAGGGGGTTGATGGACGTCCAGTTTAAGCTCATGGAGTCGAGGCGTTGGTAGACGCTCTCGCCGATGGAGCGCCAAGCGGGCCCAATGACCGTAGACGGGGCGGGCCTCACGTTCGATACCCTGGGCCTCAAGACCCTTACGGACGGGCCAGTCAGGGCCAGGCTTGAAGATACAGGGAGTGCCGCTGGGATAAAAGTCGCTGAAGGCGTTGAGGTACTTGTCAGTGAGGCGGCCGTCGTCCGTGGCCATCACCAAGTATGTCGGTGGGGGAGATGGGGAGACAGGAAGCGATGAACTCCTTGTCGAGGTTGAGAGACTACCGCCTAACCATCGATCGACGCTGCGAGGTTGGCGCTTGGGCGCATCAGTCACGTAGAACAAGTATTAGAATTTCTTTAAGAGATGCACATAATTTAGACCAGTTATTTGACTTGCAACCTCGGCCGCCACTTCGTCCCAGTCTTATCCGTGAGGTTGATTCCGCGTTTGAGCAAGATTTCAGCCCACCGTACCCAACAGTTTTTCGGAATATCCCGTCTGTGAAAATAAAAACAATGACCACGACGCGAAGTAATTGTAGAAAAGCGCCCACTCGTTTGTTGGCCACGCACAGCACTTGGCCTCGATTTCATGCAGGTTGGGTAGATTTTTTGGGTCAAACTTGAGGAAGAACAGTTCCCATTGGGCAAGCCGAGTCTTGTCCCTGCGACACAATTTCAGTTCACGTTGGCAATAACGCGCAGGAACTCGCCTGGTCCAATATGGTACATTCAAGATAAATTTTACCAGGGACGGAACCGCTCGGGGTGAGTAGAGGTCATCGGCTGTTGGAGAAGTGTCCTAGGTTCAACGAGCAATGAGATGGACACCACACCAGTCGTGGAGACATACCACCGAAGCACGTCCACAGAGTGATATGGAGAGGAGATTTGGGCAAAGTTCGAATAACTTGACGCGCAATGTTCGAAGTTTTGTGAGAGGAAGCTCGACTTCGGTGATTTTAGTACCATGAGCCTTGAGGAAACTGTGGAGAGATAAGGCGGGACTGAAGTCATTGATGGAAAGCATAAAATGTCGAAGGGATCCCAAGCTGTGGAACATTAGAGGAAGGATGAAGGACTAGACCACAATGCGAACTTCATTTCGGATAACACAGTCCAAAACGATTGGCTGGCTGACACAATCCGTAGCTTTTCCAAGTCTGACAACCCGTCAGGGTTGGCTGTGTCAACATCGAAGGCGGTCAAAGAGTCCCAAGACAAGGTTCGTAGCGCGGTCAAATCGTCCAAAATAGTTGCAGAGGCGCGCTCGGGCTCTAGGATTCGTGCATAGCATTCTCGTAACGTGGCTCCCGAAGATTTGGCTACGGCTTCAAAGACATTCCAAGGAATGAATGCCACAATTCGGGCGAAAATCTGGTCGATGGTGAAGCCGTTGTGGAGGCCGAATCGTATAAGCCCAGTTGTTCGTGAAAGGATCTCCAACATCGCATCGCCTACCGAAGAATCGATCGAGAACTTAAAGTCGAGACTGCGAACATTGGGCCCGATTGATGGGTTGCGCGAGAGAACGGAGGCGAATTTGGGAATGGCAAGCGGTCCGTCCAGGAGTACATGTGCATAATAATGAGGCAGTCCAAGTCGCTGCGGAACTTAGATAAGTGTAATTACGAGAGATATTCTCGGATGGACGTGCCTTGAATGAATTTGATACCAATAGTAGCGGTAGTCTGTCCGAGACATCTCTGGAAGCAGGATTGTTGGCAAGTTTTGGGACGGACATGGCGAAATATAAAACACGGGCCCAGACTTTGTCCTGCACCTCTTTCGATGCGCTAGCCATAGGGACGAAAAACGGATTGAGGGACGGAGTGATAAGAACGGCTTCCAAAATGGGTTCCTGCGCCCTAGCTTTGCCTCTACCCCTGCTCAAAATATTCAGAAACCAAACGTAGGTGCGTGGATCGAAAACTTACGGGCTTTCGGCGAATTTCAAAAGAGCCATGAGTACTGGATCCTTCTCGAAGGGTAGCTCGGACCGCTCCCACGTTGCCACTGGCCGCTTGATGACGATCGATTTGAGGGGGCATCCTTTGAAGATAGAATAGGCCCATGAGAGGCCGGTGGCACTAGGGATCGCGAGCGTGTGCAACCGTTTAGACTCCACCAAAGGCTGGATAACCTTGCTGGCACGGGACGATCCCTCGGTATATGGGCAGTCGAACGCGCACTAACGAGCCCACAGATAAAAATGATCTAAAAAGGGATATGGACAAAATCGTACCAAACGGTCCCACTTCCGCATTGATCGTAGCAGAGCCTCCATCAGCTGCGACACCATTTTGTTGTCTAGGTGTTTGTAGTCCAGGTCTCGGACGATAAGGCGGGTGGGATTAATCAGTTGCAGGCCTTTGCATAATCCGCTGGTGTTGTCCGAAGAATAAACTTCGAGGGAGACAAAGAGGTCGGAGATGTTTGGCGAGCATTGCAGAATGATATGCATGGGCGACCCATAACCTCCTTCAACCCTGAGTTTCTTGATAAACTGTCCCAACTGCTCATTTTTGGACAGCGCGAGGCTGAGCGCTTTCGCCTGAGCCTTGGAGCGGAGGATGACAATATTATATAGAAGAGGAGTGGCGACGCGAAGCCATGATTTGCAAACGAGAAGATAGGCGGAGGTGGATTCCGAATATTTTGCAAAGGGGGACACATCGCTGTTGTCGCAGAATATTTCGTCGGAGACTTTCAATGCAGGCGAAAGGATCTCGGAGATGATCTCGTCAGGGAGCGAATGGTCCATCGGGTGGCAACTTTAGCCAGTTGAAAAACAAATTTCCGACAAAAGGCCACAGGCCAAGAGGACGCGCGTGATGTCACATTCATGTGATAGGCAAAACGCGTGAGAGGGTATGGACTACGCCAAAGTTTCTTCGCAGGGAAAAATTAATAGCGGGGAAACCTCCCTGCAAATAGGCATCTGCGCAACATTCCAAATCACAACAATGGTACAACAACCAAACAAATATTGTAAAAATACATAAAATATCGGTCGGAATCAGACAGAAGATGCGGTGGCTGCTGTAGAAACCCCAAACGCCAATCCCCCTGCGCTCAGCGTTGTCGGTCCAACGGTAAGACGATCCTGATCTGTTTCCGCGCTGAAGAGCCGCTCGTTTGACTGCTCAAACGTGCGGTGTGGTTCAGCGCGCCCATACGCAGCGTGCACCGCTGTGAGAGGATCAGCAAGGCGGTGGCGCGCGAGAGCGTGTACGGCGATGCAGTACTGGCCATCACGGCGGAAATCGTCAAGAAGAGTACAAAGCCGCTGGAACGCCGCACGTCAGGGCCAAGAAGCGAATGCGAAGGCAAAGCGCGCGTACCAGTAAACAACAATCCAAATGAAGATGAGGGCTAAAAGCACGAGCGATAGGCGTGAGCCGAGGGTCGGCACGACGGTTTGCAGTTCTTGCGGTGCGGCCGGAGCGTAAAGCGCTGCGGAAAATGCGATGAGCTCGCGGGAAAGCTCGCGCCCGAACGCAGACGCGTAATTCCCTCCCGCAAGCCCGGCACCGTCAATTGCGAGGGGAACACGGATGGAGAGGTCTGCTGCCGAAGTCATTGCGGCGACTGCACGTGTGATATCGAGGTTGTAGGCGGGGACGGTACTTGAGGGGTCGACGATGAAGGTACCGTTGAAATACGTGTAGTTTACACTGCGGACCGTGACGGAGCAAGTAAGAACGTTAAATGCGCGCGCGGCGCCGTGCGCAAAAAAACCGGTGTTGCCCGCGACTGAAGCGATTGTCAGACAGGACGAGTAATGAGAAATAGTTACATACACGTATCGGCTGGCGAACTGTGAGCCTCAGATACAGCGACGGCTCCGAAACGGAAAGGGCTATTGGGGTCTAAATCAGTGAGCTCGCCAAACAGTAAGAATATCCCTTACTTGGAGTCGACCTGATATGGCATACCGTATTCACTGCCGGAGCTATCCAGAATACCAAATGGGTACGTTCCGGAGCTCGTGTTGAAGGACGCGTTGAAGGACGCAGAGGATGGACAATTTAGGGTGAGGTATTCGGGGGGCCCATACGAAGGACCAGAGCCAACACATTGATCAGTTATGCTCTGGCAAGCACTGAGCACACCGAAGGTGGTACCGGAGTACACAAAATCCTCCGGAATGGACGCGGCGACGATAATTGCAGTTCCATCGTCCCCGAAAGCGACGGCATTGGTGACAGAGTTGTTGGTAAGGGTCCTCAAGGCTTCGGGTAGCGAGACAGAGAACGGGT
>JARJCV010000668.1:0-16334 GCA_029281435.1 Mycena haematopus
TGATCTTACACAGGAGGGGTGTGGCGGGGACAGATTGTGCAGTTTCTGTCGTCAGCGGGATCGGAGGCTGTGAAGTCGGTGCGTAATTTCTGATAATCCATATATCCACAATCATGTTTGACATGTACTTGACCGGGCTCGACTGCTGCATCAGTAAAACAGCACCTTCGTCTTTTCCGTCTTTTGCGTCTTTGCAAAGACGTCAAAGACGCCAAAGACGCAAATTTGCCAAAGACGCACGTCTTTGGCTAGGCAGGGTCAAAAGTCTCCAGGGAGACGTTTCGTCTTTGTAAAGACCTGAGAGACGTGCACGTCTTTGAATAAGATGCTCTGAAAGACAGCTAGAGACAGCTCATAAGACACAAAATAAACTTCAAATGACGTATATTTGGAATTGAAAAATTACAGGTCAGGTATAATACAGTATTGATACGAAAACTGGCACATTCCCATACGCTGCGGCAAGTCTGCAACTACTTATCAAGTAGACTGAGAAGGATAACAGCAGCACACCTGGGTAATAATGCAAAAGCAATGCGGTTGAATGTGGCGGGTTGCAGTGAGGCGAGGCGCGTGCCCCTTGACTCCGGATCCACCGCCATGAATGGTAACGGGAAGGCAACACAGACTCCTCGTGGCCGTTCGGCAGAGCGTACGTCAGTACAGCAAGAGCGAGGGAAGGGGAGAGTGACTTACCTCCACCAGATGCACTTGAGCGCGCCGCGCACCTCGCAACATCTCATCCCTTCAGCACCCATCGTTGTCTTGCTATGTCAAGGATTTGAAGCTCGGGAAGTTAAGACAGCCATAGACTTGAAGAAGTAGATCTTGAAGCAAGAGAGTTTGAGGCCTTGGAGTTTGAAAGGCCACTTGAAGGCCACTTGAAGACAAGGAGTACCGCAGAGCAATGCGAGGCAGGTGCAGAGTTACATGAAAGAGACATATAGAAGACAGGACTTGCAGTTGGCAGCAGATTTTGAGCCTCACGAGAACTTGGCGAAAGGGAATGGCCGGAAGGCACGACGGAGAGAGCAAGGTGGGAGATGGGGGGAGACAAGAGGGGAGGACGACGAACCATTTGATGCCGTTGCCAAATCACGCCATCGTAGCAACGTGTGCGCTGGCATCAAATGATTGACATCGTGCGGAGTTTGAATGACTTGGAAACATTTTGCGCCACGATCGTAAGTAATTACACGGGACCACCACACTAATAGTCTTTTATGTATAATATGATTTACTGTATGAATGGTGGTAGTAGTACGAATAATACCCCGGCTCAAATTTCCTCGTCGCATCTTTGTGTCTTTGAATCATTTTGATGTCTCCCACGTCTTTGACCACAGCCGGCCCCTAAAGACATCCATCCCAAAGACGAAGATGTGTGTACCAAAGACGAAGACCTGAAAAGACGGGGTGCCAAAGACCAAAGACGTCTTGGAAAAGACAAAGACCGGAAAAGACGAGTCCCAAAGACGTAAGACGCCAAAGACGAATGTGCTGTTTTACTGATGTGAACCGGTAGCACACCACGGGACGACTACTTGATACTGGGGGCCATCATTGCCTCGGTAACGGCTTCCCTATTGAGCAGTATGACGCCTGTCTTTTTGAATGTCCCCTTAATATTTTCAGGGGTGAGTGTCTTGAAGTGCGCATCGGCGTAGATGGCGAGAAACATTGTTTTATCAACCATCTTTCCTGCGTGCTCCCAGCGGTCTCGGGTGTCACTCCAGTTGGACTTGAAGGTCGCGAAGATCACGACGTCGAGACCCTGGTAGACGTGGGTGCTGTGCGAGGGATAGCCGACGACCTCAATGCGATTCGCTTTTGCATAGAGGAGGAAAGCAGTCGTGTAATGAGATGCATGGCTGTCGAGCCGAAGCAAACGGCGTCGGCCCGCTGCCTTTGCGCGCATTTTCAGATCGAAATCCTTGATCCATTCCGCGCTGGTTTCACAATATAGCCTTTCTTTGAATAGCCCAATCTGCACAGGTAGGTCAGTGTCATCCTTGGCAGTAGTTCTCGGCAGCACTCACGATGCATCTGTAGGATTATCCTGCTTCCATTTCACCTGGAATCCCTCACCCTTGAAGATGACTGCAGGCGGTGAAACGCTGACTACGGGGCTATATGTGAAATATGTGCTTTTACAGAACTGGAATATCCAAGTCCTATATGCAACACACAACACTAACAACACACTGCAATCTACGTGCGGGTTCGGGGTTCTAATCCAGTATAGATTATGGCAATTTGGACTTAGTTCTTGTGCGAGCGAAGTGTGATTTCAACTCTGCAAGACTGAGGTTCGACTATCAAGGCTTGTACTAGACGCGGAAGCGACTAGAAAGACAAGAAAGTGGTTTTTATAACAATATGGTAGTTGTTGAGGTTTTTGGAGAAGTACTCCACAAGAGCGACTTAGTTTCAAGTCCAAGTTCCGTGCAAATGTTATTCGCGAATAGTCTTATACGTCCAAGACAATTGCCAACAAGTCCGTTGTTATCAAATCCGTGTTCTCGCGTTCGTGTTCGTGTCCTTATATCACAATATCTCGCGCACAAAACAGATATGATCCAACAAAACCCAATATATTGCAGAAACCCAAACGAAACTCTAATAGCTTCTAATGGTTCTCCGAGTGTCTCCCAAGAACTATCAGATTAGGCGCTAAGCACTAGGTGCTTGAACGTCCAACAAGACGGGGTGAGATTCACTGGCTAAATGTCATATCCCGTGCCGGGGCTGGAAACGGACGGACTAGATGCGGACGGAACCGCCGGATCCGGAACGGGATTAAGACGGGAATCGTCAAAGTGCCGGAGATGTGGTCTTTCTCGTGAACACTACGGTGCGTGAAGGCGGGTGAGTGCACGACTACCTGGGATGCGTGACCACCGGACAGAAGGCTAGTGGACTGCCACAGACAAGAGGTGACCCGAGGAAGTAAATGGTCAAAGGCCGGAGGTGCGGGAAGGCCGGAGACCCAGAGGAATAGAAGGCGAAGGCCAAATGGAGGCCGGGGTGGAATATAAGTGTAAATGGTTCGGTGAGTCGAAATGAGCTCGAAAGCAGCCGCATCGGCCGAAGCGGCCGAGGCGGCCGAGTCGGGTGCGACCCGGGCCCGAGGAATGGCAGAGTTCACCAGAACTGGTAAACAGAGGGCCAGGGTAAGCTGTTACAAGAAATGAAGCAGCTAGTCGAAGACTGGTCCGAATAGTGAAGTCGAAAGGAATTTGGGAAGGCACAATGAAGGCGAATGTGGCCGGGTGGGTCCCGGGTCCGAGAGGAGAGTGGGCCGGACCCGAGACGGCCGGAAACGGCCGGATCTGAGGGGAATTCGGCCCAAGAGAAAAGGTTGAAGAATAAGCAACCAAGAATTAAGACGAAGTCGGAAACCAAGAGTGAACAGGATGTTCAGCACATGGCAAGTAAGCACAAGACAAGTAGGCACATAACAAGTAATTTTGAAGCTAAGCTACATGGTAGTATGTACTTAGCTTTTATACTAGAGTAGTTAATTGTGTATACAAAAGCGGTAAGAAGTCCAACAGAACAATAGAGAACAATAGGGCAAATATGTATGGGGTAAAGTAATGCCGGGATCATAAGTAAATAACAAAAGAAACAATAAGGACGAATAGGAAGGAGGGAGACAGACAATAAGGTCGGATCAAAGGCATGGGAATAAGGCCTAGGAATATCCGAGGAAAACCCTGAAGACAGTACAAGTCGAAAGTCAGAGTACGGTAAGTAAGTAGAAAGATAATGAAAGCATAAATGAATAGGCAAAGAGGAGGCCGGGAAGCGGCCGGATTCCGGAGGGGAATAGGACCGGAAAAGTGCGGACCCGAGATGGGGAGTGCACCGGAAAACGCGGACCCGGGAGGGACCGAATAAATGAGTAATAAGCCAGAAAGTGTACAACACCTAGATGGCTGGAGAACGGGGCCGTGTGAATGGACGAAGCGGCCGAAGCGGCCGCCGAGGAGCCGAAGATAAGAAGGTAATGAAGTGGGGAAGATATAAGCCCAGAAAACCTGAAGGCGAAGCAACGAGAGTGAAGCAGAACTCGATGCGAGGTTAATGGAGGAGTGCCGCAAGTAAGAATGTAATGCGATCGGAAATCGAGCGGACCCGGCGGATAGCGGACCCGGCGGGGAAGCGGAGCCGGAAGGAGGTAGACAGGATGGGAATGTCCACGGCTGAGGGCGGGCCCGAGGCGCAAGTATGAAGGGAGAATAATCACAACTGAAGTGAATATAGTTGTGCTGTAACTGGGAATGTAATGCAACCGGAAGTCGAGCGCACCCGGCGGAGAGGCGGAGCCGGAAGGGAGGTAGACATGATGGGAATGTCCACGGCCGAGGGCGGGCCCGAGGCAGCAGTACAAAGGGAGAATATTCGAGGAAGTGAATACGGCGAAGTCAAGGAAGTACGGCCTGGATGCAAACAGGCTGGGGATGAAACCCGGAAGTGAAGTGACCGGCTAGTAAGTGCGGCCGAAGGGGAAGTGACTAGAATGGTAGTGTTCCCGGGTCCGAGCGGACCCGAGGCGGGAATGCAACGGAACACTAGAATGCGAATAGGAGACGAAGCGGGAGTTCGAGTAGGCCGGAAGTGAGCGCAGAGTCTTTGAAGTTGAATACATTCTTGACTTATCACGTAAAGGGCACGGGGACGTGACAGGAGTACCCATTCCTCCGTCACTACTTTTCCGTGCCGCTCTCGCTTCACCAAAATCTTCTCCGCAGTAGTGGAACTTCCGGAAGCTATCCGCCTCCTCTTCATTCCCACTGGTACATCTTCCGCAAAGTCCTCCGTCGACTTTACCACTTCCGGTTTCGTCGATAACAATTCCCGCTGGACTTCCGCCAGTGCAGATTCCATCTCGTCGCAATCCACATTTTCGAAATTGATGGAAGCTATCAATTGGGCAATACGAGCTTCACGTATCCGGGAGTTCGCAAGATTCCGCTCCTGAACGGTACGCAAATGCACCGCTTCGTCTAGAAGATCTTGTAGTTCCTCCCGACGTTCCTCCGTCGCGGCATCCCTTCTCCTCCGCATCTCCTCCTTTTCCGCCGCTCTCGCTCCGCAGCATCCGCCTCCGACTCCTTGGCTTTCCCTTTGTCACCTGGGATCATTAGGCTGTCTGGAGGCTTGGAATGTTTTGACAAGGGTGTTCGCGGAGTTGGAAATTTTTGGCGAGATGATGGTGAAAGGAAAGAAGATTTATTATTCTCACGCCACGAGTCAACACTCAATCCACCCAACTTCACGTGGCTCATTTTCTGCACACCTTTGTATCCTCCGTCCCTTGTGGGCAAGGGACCCAAGAGGGGGATACTGTTATATCCGTGCACATCCGGATCCTCCGATTCCGGAACCTCTGCCGGAGGCGGAGGTTTCCTCCGGAACTTCCGGTATTTGATCTCCGCTGCAACGTGTTTGCAGCATGGCGGGTTTTTACGCGATGAAGTATTCTGAGCGTTTCCCGTCTTCCTTGATCTCATGACCTTGCTTCTCTCTTATTGTCCTTATTGTTCTTATTGTCTTTACATTACTTCCTCAACCAAATCGGTCTTCTCCATAATTTAGTTAAATAGGCTCTACATTACGTCTTGTACTTCAGTTTGATAATTAACGTGCTTGGCCTTCCGCTTTGCTCCCAAGTCTATCTTCCTCCCTCTCGACACCCAAGGTAGTACGTACACCCGCGCTCTTCGTGGTGTTGCGTTCCTAATCCTCCGCACCCCGGAACTATCCTCCGATCATCTCTGCAAACTTCCGACTTCCGCTCTGGTCGGAGGTTATATTCGGGCTCGGACTGACACGGGATATAACAACAGACATCGGCGTACATCGGTGTACAACGGCAGATATCGGACTTCATCGGACTTCCAAGTAATCCAACGGATATCATTGATGAGATAACGTTGCCGTTGGCTATCAGTGATTGCCGTTGGTCACGTAGATTGTACACTGTATTTCCACTGTCTCATAGCGTCTCATACCCATCCGCTAGAGTCCACTGAATTCCAATGTATTCCTCTTCAATAAATTTCAAATTATTTGGATGGATACAGAGGTCACCACTGAATTCAAGCACTTTCCTCTGCTATGAATGAGGTCCAACATCCTGGCCAAATTCGGTGATAATATTTCAACTCTCTCCTCGTTGTTAGCGTCGGAATACATCGGATACCAGTGAATTCCGGTGGAATTGTGTTGGTTTCTGCCAACATTCATTGTATTTTTACTGAAAACCAGTGGAAGTTGCTGTATTCCATTGGGCAATACAGCAAATAGGCCCACATGCCTCATACATTTCCCTGTATTGGATCTCAAATTCAGTGGAATACAATGGATTGGAGGGTCAATCCAGTGAAATTCAGCGGATTTTTTGGCTCTGAACAGATACTTAAAATATCTATACTTCCAAGTGCAACATATAAAATATATTCATATTTACAGCGGAATCCAGTGAATAGCAAATACACCAATGAGATCCAGTGGAATCCGGTGTACGATGGGCCATACGGCGGAATCTGTTTCAGTCCTCACCTGGTTCATCAACGTTCACTGGATTCCACTGGATTTGACCGGCGTTGCCGGTCTGGGCATATTACTGAAGGATGGTGGCGACGCGCTTGGGTTCTTCAGTGGACTTTGTATTGAAATAGTTCTTGCACGTGAATTCAAATTCAGCGACGACAGCCGGGGTGACTTCACCAGCAGAGAGCATGGGGAGTTTCCCGGTGGGAGCGGTAACGGTAGTGAAGTCGGACATTATAGAAACGATGGGACGGAGCGGGGAATCAGAGGAAGAATCCGAGAGCGGGGGTGATGGATGCGGCGTGAGGATTCTAGGAGATGACGGAGGTGTTGTCAGAGGCGAGGCTATTGGGCTCGCTTGCGCCTGACGTGCTGCGGCTCTCCTCGTTGTGAGAGGGACTGGGATTGACAGGGTGCGTGAAGAGGAAGGCAGTGTGAACTAGGTGACTGCGTTTCCTCACAATGACGTGGCGACTAAAGACAATGAAAGAACCGCGAGTGAGCTCGCTGTTCCCGACAATGGACGATGGACGATGAACTATGAACGATATTGCTTCCGCGGGATAGGCGGGAGCAAAACGGAGGCAGAACGGAACCAAAAGATAGAGATCTCTCGGTTACTGTCTGATAGGCGATACGATGGACGTCGTTTAAAAAAAAAGTGGAAACTCACCAAGAAGGATCTTGGGAGAAACACTAGAAAGGACTTGGACTTAAGGCAGGCAAAGGTAAACGAGACCAGAGTATCAATTCGGAGCGCCAGAGGTAGTGGTACACAAGAAAAGAGGATAAGTATGTAAGCGTTTGATCCCCAAAATAAGTAGTGACAGTCGCGATCACGTGGTAAATGTGTATGACGGGTTTACACTGGTGTAAGCCTGCCAGCTTACGACAGCGTCTCAAGCTCCATATATAGGCACGGAATTGATGATATATATCTCATCAATTATCTCCCTTTTGGTGTAGTGGTTTATAACGTGCCTTGAACCAGCTTACATTAATTGATGAGATAATGTTGGCAGAGGTCACAAGTTCAAACCCAGCCAGTGACACCATTCAAAATAATGGATACAGGTCACTGGGTACAGTGGGCTACTGAATTATGTGACCTTGGAAGCCAATATCAAGGATCACAACCTTGGGGGTGATTTATATGACCTGGAACCACTGGAGAAACCCATACAGTCCTGTTAGCGTTGGGAGCACAGGAAGGGAGACAGTTCTTCAGAGAGGGGAAGGGTGTAAGCCTGCCAGCTTACGACAGCATCCCAAGCTCCATATATAGGCACTGTTATTTCCCGTGCCGGGAGTAGGGAGAATAACGGAGGTGGAAGGAGGAAGGAGGAATCCGGGGGGACGAGATATCGGAGGTTCGGAGATCCAGAGGTTATGCCGGAAGTCAAACGTCAGATGTACCGGATGTTTACACGGAATATCGGGAACACTATTACCACAGGTAGGTTAAGGGTAAGTGTGGTCTTCTTGGCACGGACAGGACTAGACACAAGAAGTGGCGGAGGTCCGGAGGTTGGAGCGAAACTTCTGGAGTGCTAAGTTGGAGGCCTAGTGTTGCCAAAGGGAGAGCGACTCGGAGGTCGGAGGATTAGGCACGAAAGAAATGTTTATTTACAAACTGAAGAAGGAGAAAGTTACAGGAGGTACTTTATAGTAATTACGGAGAATCCCAATAAAGGTTAGGAAGTACAGTACAAGACAATAAGAACAATAGGAGAACAATAAGAACAATAGCAAAGAAGAGGAATGCATAAGGCATAAAACATAGAAGGTGATGCATGAGGTGGACATGAGTATGAGATCATTTTTCGATGTTTAATCAGCTTTTTAAATTGAACTTCGTACTTTTAGCCTACCTGGAAGTTCAAAGTCAGTAGTTTCTGGCAACTTTGAAGTTTTACTCTCAAGTTTTAGGCAAGTTGGAAGTAGTGGTCTGAACGGCCGATTACAAGAATGTGTCCCAAAGGGGTAATGTCAAACTTTCAAGTTCGAACTTTCAACTTTGAACATCAAGTGGTATTCCAAAGAAGAGGATTCAAAGGGCATCTGGGATACAGAATTGATGGCGATAAGACCTGACAGCAAAGCAACTGGAAGAAAATCAGCCCGATTAACCAGAGAACGGAAGTTGCCGAGGTTGTTTTGACTTGGCTAAAATTTTGCCTCAGCTCATTTCAATCTTGTATTAGCACAGGATTGGCACTACCAACGTGTTCGGAATACATTTCTCTTGGGTTTACATGTTCTGTATTTTCAAGCAGCGCCCAGAGTCAGTGTCACGTCCCCGTGCCCTTTACGTGATACACCAAGAACGTATTCAACTTTAAAGACTCTGTGCTCACTTCCGGCCTACTCAAACTCCTGCTTCGTCTCCTATTCGCATTCTAGTGCTCCGCCGCATTCCCGCGTCGGGTCCACTCGGACCCGGGCACACTACCATTCTAGTCACTTCCCCTTTGGCCGCACTTACAAGCCGGTCGCTTCACTTCCGGGTTTCATCCCCAGCCTGTTTGCATCCAGGCCGTACTTCCTTGACTTCGCCGTATTCACTTCACTTGCGATTATTCTCCCTTCGGACTTGCGCCTCGGGCCCGCCCTCGGCCGTAGACATTCCCATCATATCTACCTTCCTTCCGGCTCCGCTTCCCCGCCGGTTCCACCACTCTGCCGGGTCCGCTCGATTTCCGATCGCATTACATTCCTAGTTGCAGCGCTTACTTCGCATTCAGTTCTGCTTCACTCTTGTCGCACCACTTTCAGGTTTCTTGACCCTACATCTTCCCCACTTCATTGCCTTCCTATTCTCGGGTCCTCGGCAGCCGCATCGGCCGCTTCGTCCATTCGCACGGCCCCGTTCTCCAACCATCTAGGTGTTGTACACTTCCTGGCTTTGTCCTCATTTATTTCGTCCATTCCGGGTCCGCGTTTTCCGGTGCACTTCCCATCTCGGGTCCGCACTTTTCCGGTCCTATTCCCCTTCGGAATCCGGCCGCTTCCCGGCCTCCTCTTTGCCCATTCATTTATGCTTTCATTATCTTTCTACTTACTTACCGTACTCTGACTTTCGACTTGTACTGTCTTCAGGGTTTTCCTCGGATATTCCTAGGCCTTATTCCCATGCCTTTGATCCGACCTTATTGTCTGTCTCCTTCCTTCCTATTCGTCCTTATTGTTTCTTTTGTTATTTACTTATGATCCCGGCATTACTTTACCCCATACGTATTTGCCCTATTGTTCTCTATTGTTCTGTTCGACGTCTTACCGCTTTTGTACACACAATTAACTACTCTAGTATATAAGCCAAGTACATACTACCATGTAGCTTAGCTTCAAAATTACTTGTTATGTGCCTACTTGTCTTGTGCTTACTTGCCATGTGCTGAACATCCTGTTCACTCGACTTCGTCTTAATTCTTGGTTGCTTATTCTTCGACCTTTTCTCTTGGGCCGAATTCCCCTCGGATCCGGCCGTTTCCGGCCGTCTCGGGTCCGGCCCACTCTCCTCTCGGACCCGGGACCCACCCGGCCACATTCGCCTTCATTGTGCCTTCCCAAATTCCTTTCAACTTCACTATTCGGACCAGTCTTCCACTAGCTGCTTCATTTCTTGTAACAGCTTACCCTGGCCCTCTGTTTACCAGTTCTGGTGAACTCTGCCATTCCTCGGGCCCGGGTCGCACCCGACTCGGCCGCCTCGGCCGCTTCGGCCGATGCAGCCGCTTTCGAGCTTGTTTCGACTCGCCGAACCATTTACACTTATATTCCACCCCGGCCTCCATTTGGCCTTCGCCTTCTATTCCTCTGGGTCTCTGGCCTTCCCGCACCTCCGGCCTTTGACCATTTACTTACTCGGGTCACCTCTTGTCTGTGGCAGTCCACTAGCCTTCTGTCCGGTGGTCACGCATCCCAGGTAGTCGTGCACTCACCCGCCTTCATGCACCGTAGTGTTCACGAGAAAGACCACATCTCCGGCACTTCAACGATTCCCGTCTTAATCCCGTTCCGGATCCGGTGATTCCGTCCGCATCTAGTCCGTCCGTTTCCATCCCCGGCACGGGATATGACAGTCGGCCATAATAAAGGCATGAAGTTTCCCATCAATGCCCCTGTCCTATTTCGGAAGCAGCCCATTCGTTGTCGATTTCTACATCATACATGTATGATGTAGAGCATCAATACCCACCCAATTTGAACAAAAATCTGGTTGTTAGGGTTGTTAGGAGGAAAATACATAGAGTTAATTATGCCTGAGTAGGCTCAAACAAAATTAGTTGCCCTATTTCGACAGAGAAATGCGAGGAATGGATATAGGGGTCATTGCAAGGAATTTGTTCTTGGTGTGGGCGCAGATTGTGATGTTCCTGAGGGTACATAGACATTGAGTAGTCATCTGAATATGCGCTGGATCTGGGTTTGTGACTGGGAGGGAACGACACGGTCGCCGTAAAGGTGCAAGAGCCGACTTCCAAAATAGGACAGGGGCATTGATGGGTAGCAGTGTGGTTGATGGCCTTTTCAAAGCGTGAGGGATGAGAGAGCCATAGCCAACAGCAGAGGCCTCAGCATGACTGAGGACTTCAAAGTACGGTGTAGGATGCAGAAAGTCCCGATCGGGAACTTCCGAGTGTTGCGGATCAACTGCGGCGTTCTGCAGAAAAGTTCAGACTAGAAAGTCCGATTTTACGACGATAAATAATGCCATACATGACCCAGCATCGGAGCTTAGGGCCGATAGCACGTGTATGTGCTTCGGTCCGCGAGGAATTGCCGAATGGCAGGATACGGGATTGGCGAAAAGGAACGTGATAGCCAGAATGAAGTCGGCGGGAAAATGACAGAGAATAGTGTGGATGGTCGGAGGTTGATTCGTAGGTCGGCGGAGGCTGGGATGGAGAATAGGTAATGTGACAGAAGACATACTGATTGATCCCTAATCTCCAATGAGGCTCCGGAAGTCGGAGGTCGGAGGTTCTGGAGGTCGGAAGTATGCTTAGCATTCTGCACGGATGTAACAGTATCCCCCTTTTAGGTTCCTTGCCCACAAGGAACCCAAAAGTAGGAAGCCAATCTTGAATCAATCGAAATTATCCGGAGGTCCACGGAGGTTCCTCGAAATTTTGTCAGAGGAAAAGTTAGAAGAATATTCAAAGTCAAAAATTATGGCCGAAGGCCGATGCCAAAAAAGATCTGAAGCCGAGATGCCCGAGATTACCGATCAAGGAAATCGCCGAGTCACGTGTGTGGGAATTGCCATATAGTTTGGCACGTGCTCGTGTGATCGGAAAATTTTCTTCTTCTTAACCACCACTACCACCTCCGATGTCGACGCCCAACAACAACAACAACAACCACGACGACGCCGGCAATAATCCAAGAAAGTGCAAGGCGTCGGAGGTGGAGAATGCGGAGGATGGCGGGCGGAAGAAGCAGCGCGAAGGAGGTGGCGGAGTGGGTGACATGGCACCTGCGGGGAGTGGAGCGGTGGCGAGCGGAAGCGGGACGACGGTGGAGGGTGCGGAGGCAGCAGATGCCAGGGCGGCGGCGGCTGTTGCGGGAGTTACTGGTGAGGGTCTCACCCTTGCCATTAGCCTGCAGCGGATCGCTGAGCTCGTGGCGGCTACGACCCAGCGGAACGCGGAGATGGAGCTCCACTGGCGTCAGCAGGACAGCTTGCGCGCGGAGCGCGAGAGCCACACTGCTGATCGCTTGGAGGGGCTCTTCAACCGCCTCCTGCCTCTCGAGGAGCGCGTCGACGTTCCTCTGACGCGCCTTCCGCCTGGGTTTCCGCATGGCCCCGACCGTTCCCCGACTCCCGAGCGCGAAGAGGGGGATTTCGAGGTCCCGGTCTCGGAGGATCCCAGCACTCCGGATCCGACAGAGGTTGCACGGAAGAAGGAGGAGCAGAGGAAGCAGAAGGAGCGGAAGTTGGCGCGGAGGAAGGAGAAGATGCGCGAGAGGGAGCGGGAGAAGACGCCGGCAGCTCACCTCCGGAAGATCGTCGTCCGGAGGTCTCCCCCGAAGTCGAGCGGCAAGGGGAAAGGAAAAGGGCGCGCGACAGATGACGAGAAAAGGGTCTTGGATCCAGGTGCGTCACAGTTCGCAGTTTTGCGGAAGTACTAATCTCGAGTCTTTATTTTTTAGCCTGCGACTTGTGTGCATGGGACAGTGTCCAATGCACCATCTCCGCGGACGACCACGCCGTTGGCCCCGGGCGTTCTGCGTGTGACTATTGTCGTGCAAAGAAGCTCGGGTGCACTTTCACGGAGCAACCGCCTGCGTGGAAGATAAAACCGAAGTCGTCCGGTCGGAAATCGTCGGCGCCTAAGCCCGCTTCGAAACGCAAGGCGCCCGAGACTGCAGAAGATGCGGAAGCGGCGGAGGTTGTCGAGCTCCGACGCTCGATGGTCCCTGGTCCCCGTACTCGTCTCCGCGAAGAAAACATCCGGATCGACGAGCTCGAGGGTCGTGTGCGGAGGTTAACTTCCGACCTCCGCACCACCCGCCGAGACCTCCACTCCGCCCACGAGCTCAATGAGCACCAACGCGAGGACTTCGGCCTTTTGGCCTCCTACCTCAACGGGCTGTTGAACACGTACACCGACAACCGGCCCGAGTCCACCGCGGACACGAAGGCGGACAAGGTGGTTCAGGTTGGACGCAGGAGGAGCGGGAGGAGGATGACCGCTGCGCACGTCGTGCGGCGGTGGATGCGATTGTGAACGAGGAAGACGCAGAGCCTCCGGCTCCGGAGGACGAACCCCCCGTGCAAGTTACTGCTATTTGCGGAACTTAGGGCGCAGCCCGTTTTTTTCCGTTTTGTGACACTTTTTGATAGTTTTCTCCTTTTCCCCTGTATCTCTGTCAGTTCTTGTCCGTTTGACATAACACCAAGTGCAGTCGAATTGGATTGTGTTACGCCAGTGTATAGGCACCTTCAATACATTTGCGCCATCCTCAGTACGCCTGTAATGCCCAAATAGGCAATTTTCGGCTAAAATCCCTCCATAGAAAGAATGGACCCTCCGGAGCATGTAGAGCTTTACCGAAGTACTTGGAGGACTGTATGATAGTGCACTGTGAACTTTGATTTGGGATAATTAGCCACAAAACCGCAAAATAAGCAAAATGGCCCTGCATCAGATCACGAATTTACACCAGATTGTGATCCCTCCTACAAAGAGCAAGGGCATCATAGAGGTCCAGATTTTTTCAGAAACCGTCTTTGATGTCAATGGAATTGCACTGTCATGTTTGATTTTCAATATGACAGAAGGTAGCCGGAAACAAGGCTACATGCCAGTGTCATATATACGATCAATGTAAAATACCTCTTTTGATGTGGCTCGTTCCACGAGTCCCCAGGGATTTCATGCCTAAAGAGCACCGCTACACACTTATGTGTACACTAAAGAAGCTGTGAGAAAAAATCTGGAGCTTCAAGAGGTTCCTTCCCCTTGCAGGAGGGATCGCAATCTGGTGTAAATTCGTGATCTGATGCAGGGCCATTTTGCTTATTTTGCGGTTTTGTGGCTAATTATCCCAAATCAAAGTTCACAGTGCACTATCATACAGTCCTCCAAGTACTTCGGTAAAGCTCTACATGCTCCGGAGGGTCCATTCTTTCTATGGAGGGATTTTAGCCGAAAATTGCCTATTTGGGCATTACAGGCGTACTGAGGATGGCGCAAATGTATTGAAGGTGCCTATGCACTGGCGTAACACAATCCAATTCGACTGCACTTGGTGTTATGTCAAACGGACAAGAACTGACAGAGATACAGGGGAAAAGGAGAAAACTATCAAAAAGTGTCCCAAAACGGAAAAAAAACGGGCTGCGCCCTAAGTTCCGCAAATAGCAGTAAGCGGGAGTGCGATTTGTCCCCGGAATGGCCGGAGGACCTCAAGAAAGCACGCGGCCTTCCTCCGCCTCCGAGCGTCGAGGTCATCGTCATCGACTCGGACGACGAAGCCCCTGTGGTGGGAAAAGGGAAGGGTAAGGCGCGAGTGCGGAAGGTCGCGCCATCTTCCGACAGGGGTTCGGAGGATGAGCGGAAGATGGATCCCAAGGCGGAGGTCGAGTCGGAGGACGACGTTGGTGAGAAGGCGAAGGAGAAGGAACTCTCTGAGCCCCCCATCGTCACCGAGCCCGAACCGGATGATGAGGAGGAGGAGTAAATGGACTCCTGTGCGCGTCACAACAAAATGAATGTAATATAGAATATTTTCTTGATTTGTAATTAGAATGGACTTGATTTCTTGGAATTGTTTTGAATTGAAGTATGAATAGAAATCAAGGTCGGAAATCGGAAGATGACGGAAGTCATCGGATGTGAATGCCTGGAATGGGCACGTGATGGGTGTCCATAAGAAACCTCTGAAGGACCGGAAGTTCAAGGACGGATGTTCCGGAAGGAACCTGGAGTATTGTCCGTATGGATGCGAACTTGGAGATCAAAGGGATTGAACACCGTTGATGAGAGTAACCAACAGCCTCTACGGAGGACAGTGTCAGAAGTTTCCCTTGGTGAAATGGAATCCCATTGAGTGGAGAATAAAAGGATTGCATAAGTAGATGTTTTTGGTGATTTTATAGACTTAGCACATAATTTCTTCAAGACGAAGATTGTGAGTTGGAGTACCGGAGGATAATGATGGATGCCGGTAAGCCGATGAATAACGGATCGTATCTGATTAGCCTGGGATGGATGGAGTGATTTCCTCGGAAGTTC
This sequence comes from Mycena haematopus, assembly GCA_029281435.1. Lineage (NCBI taxonomy): Eukaryota > Fungi > Basidiomycota > Agaricomycetes > Agaricales > Mycenaceae > Mycena > Mycena haematopus. Next base: position 15,306 of record JARJCV010000668.1, read on the forward strand.
CGGCGGAGGTTATCCATGATGTTCAGCGGAGGAAATATCGTAGCCGGAAAGTTCCATGATCTTGATGTTCGTCAGATACGTGGATGGAATGATGGTAATTCATATGAATCCAATCCGTTCGCCCAAGGATAAGTGGAAGTTTCCTATGATCCGGAATATCATCCACTCGTCGTGGAAAACACAAGTGAAAAGGGTGGAAGATGAAGAATGATTCCTCAGCGCATAGGTGCTTGGCGGAAGCCTTGCTTCTCATGCTGACAGAATCCGGGAATAAGCTCGGAGATTGACCGGAAGTCGTACGGAAGTTGGTTCCGCGGTAAGACTTGGTCAGAGACTCGGAAGAGTCTTGGAAGAGCTTGTGGATACCCTGCAGAGGTACTAGGAAGGTAACCCAGTAACGACTGTTAGGTAGGCAATCGGAAACTCCGAGGAGTAATACGATGGCCGATGCGCGTGATGGACTTGATGCGGCAATTGCTCTTGAGCGGAGGTTTGTCTTTTCCTTTAGTCGACCAGAAGTTCGGAGAGCGAATCTCGGAAGTTCAGGTGACATGATCGGAAATAGAGAGCGTAAGGATGAAGTCCAGCGCAGAAGTTGTCGTCATAAGGGATAGGAACCGGAAGTTAAGGTCGGCTCTGTGGCGACACAAGAAGAACTTGGAGGATTACTCCGCAGTAATTGCTGTCCAGGATTAATCAGCGTAGGTTTTGCAGAGAAAATCGGAAGTTATCAGAATTTTTAATAAACGCAGTAACGTATCCCCCTTTTTAGGTGGACGTCCCATCGTTTACTAGCAATGCCGAAATCCAAGTTATTTTCTGGAGTAGACCAGAAAGTCATCGGTTACTTGATGTTCAAACCTGGTAATGCTGTAGCCACTTTGGTGCAATGGTTATTCTCTCGATTTGTCACGTGACAGGTCAATGAGATCTTGGGTTCAATTCCCATCGTTGCCAGTATCGGTTATTCTCATTTGCTCTTTTTTGGGCTGTGCATGTTTTGGCCAGCTTCTTCAAGATAAACCGGAG
>JARJCV010000669.1:0-16310 GCA_029281435.1 Mycena haematopus
TTCCAGGAACAGCCTGAGATGCTGTTGCTAACGCAGTTTCCACACTGCGTACCGAAGGCCACTGGAGTGCACTTCTTGCCAGCCGCAAGGCAGTTCATGCACGCAATGCGCGGCTGGCAAAGTAGAATCAATGGAAATCAAAGAGGTATGAAAATGGGACTCACCAGGCAATAATTCACCTCGTCCGTAATGGATTCAAGCTCCTCGAGTTGGAGTTTGTTGCCATCGACACGGTCCTCGTGAAGGTGGTAGCGTTTGCCGGTGTTGGCCGCGGGCATCCCGTTGTAATAGACAGGGTTGGCAGTGGTTGGGAGACGAACGGTGCCGATGATGCGCAATCCCTCGGGAACGACGTTGAATTCGGCGGCTGTAAGATATTGAAGTTAGTAAGCCAACTGAGACAAAGGGGAGGTCCTCTTACGTCGGTAACCTTACGGTTTCCTTGTCGCTGGGATAGTAGTTCGCCAATGACCTCTGGAATGGTCGACGCATCGGTGTCCCGCATCTAAAAAGTAGCAAGGAAAACCAAAGAGAAATTAAATAACCCAAGAAACGAGAAAGAAAGCAAGTCCACTTACCGGAGTGGGCTTGGCTTTCTTCCCCTTGCCCTTACCTTTCTTCTTCGTCGCGCGGGTCGTAACCTAGAAAGAGAAAAAGGGGAGTCAGAAAGAAAGGCAACAAAGAAGGCAAGACGTACGGCGGGGGTCATTTCCACGTCGCCGTCGGCGTCCTCCTCACCATCGCCTACCTCGGATCCAGCAGGGGCGCTCTCCTCGTCTGAGGGTTCGCCGTCGATGATGGTGACCGATTTAGGGACGCTAGACTTGGCCGGGGGCTATGAAATGTTAAATCAGAAAATAAGGTAAATCCAGAAAAGAAGGAACTTACCTGGGTTTGACGACGGCTGGTCGAAGACCGGGTCTGAGGCTTAGACTTCGTCGGAGGCTACACAGATAATAAGCAGGGCAAGTGGGCAGGGAAAGAATGACTCACAGACTCAACCACGACCTCGACTTTGCCCGAAGAGCTTTCAATGTGACGACGTTTAGCTGGAGGGATGGACTGGGGCAGTCAGCTTTAGTAACGACTGTGAAATAAGGACTTACGGGTGTCGCCGCCGCGATGCGGGTGGAGCGCTCGGCCTTGGGACGAATGGTTGGCGAAGCCTCGAGCTCGCGGAAGTCGCGCTTGGGAAGGCGTGAGGACGACGGGGATGCCACTGGAGTTGACGGCGGTGGCTTGACAATGGGCTTTGGAGCCGTTTTGGTGGTGGCCTTTGCCGCTGGAGTTGTTTGGCGTGTTGACTTCGGCACAATGACAACGAACTCTGGGAATTATTCAGTAAGAAGACAAGAAAAATGGGAGAAGGACCCACCGGGAGACGCCTCGCGAGCCAAGACGTCCTGGGGCATGTTGAACATGCCCGTCCCGGAGAACACGTCGAGGTCGCCGTTGATCTTGATTGGTTTGAACGTGGGGAAATAGAAATTCTTGGGCAGTGGCGATGGCTGGAAACGCGTCAGGGAATAATGTGAAAAGAGAAGGATGACGGACTTTGTGGAAACCCGGAACACAAACTGCTTTCCACTCCTCAGGGCCCGTACCCATGAGTGCGAGGAGTCTGGTGTAACCATACCACAAATCCAGAAGGAGGGGGTCGAGTTGGTTGGCTTTGTCAGGCGGGAAATGCTCGCAGAGAAGTTGCTAAAAGGAAAACGTTAGGAAGAGCACGAAAGAGAAAGGGATGGCGACGTACCAGAACGGGTAATGCTAAATCGATGGCGTCCCGGACCTCGGTTTTGTCTCGGGGCCAGTTGTCGCGAGTAACGTCGTAGTCTTGGATGAAGAGTAAAAGGCTGGTGACATCTTCATGACACCAGAAAGACGCGAAGAAGTGGTCGACCTTCTTCCAGGAAGAGGAGTCGAGGCTGTACTTGGCGGGCGCGGCGATTTTGGACGACGACGGGGCCATTAAGGAAAGAGTGGTGGTGGTAAAGGAAAAGAGCGGGGCTGGGCACTTGACGCCCAGCGAGTATTAAAAGGGCAGCTGAGAAATCCAGAAGATTCGAACTCAGCCGCTGCATCATTAGAGCCCTGAGGGCTAAAGATAGCAAACGCACCTGAAGTGATGGTTTTGCTAGTATACGCAAGGAGCGAGAGCTCAAGAAAACAAGAAATGGGGTATCACCGGAAAGCTGAGAACGAGACGAGTTTGAATCCGAAAGGGGACAGGAGTTTGCCTCCGTGCGCCACTCGGAATTTTGACTGCCGCGCTAAATCAGGGTTGTGGCGGTGCAATTGATAGACGGGATCTTCTTGATTTCATTTAATGGCTGGTTCCGGATTTATCCGAGAACCTTCCAATGCAGATCTCGAAGGTGTCAAGTCGAGTGAAATGTGCTAAGTCCGTTCTGGATTACATTTGTAATCCAGAAAACGAGCATGCAATGGTAATTGGTATTTAAGACAGAATGCGTTTCTGGATTAGATGAAGACCAATAAAACAGAAAAAGGCGGATTGACCGGGGACGGTCAATATTTAAAAATGGGGGAGATGATAAGCAGTGATTTCGCCTACGCCTGAAATTCACCAATTTTGGGTTGTTACTGAATATCTCATGCACATCTCAGGGTTTATAACGAACCCAACGTTAGTAGACCAGGGACTACGATTTTACGTTATCCAGAACTTCTGTGGATGAGTATCCAGAAACTCCCATACTGGTACCTCCGACTACTATACAGGTGGTTCTGGATCCCAATGACGGTTTCATAGTCAGAGGGCATCGTAGTGAACAAAGGAACATCAAGGGATAATATCCATTCTGTGCCATGTGAAGCAGTCTCATAGTGGAGTAATCCAGAAAGAGTTTGCGGATTACTTTGTACATGCTTGTGACAAAATGGGCAACGCGCTAGACCACATGACCTGTCAAGAGCATTCAAAGCCAGAACAAGCCGTTCCGGATCAGGTGTCAAATGTCCATCAAATATCGATCGACTCAATTGGGCAATCAAGTTCAGTTCTGGATTAGAACTGCACAGGCTATATATTAGAGTTGGGTATCAATCGAAAGGTATTGACCAGACGATTCTGGATATCCACGCAGAACGTAGAGGAAGAGTATTGCTCTTCTCAAAACCAGAGAATAGTAAAGGCGATCGTGTGCTAAAGAAAGCACCAATATAAACCAGGAACAGATCGAACAGAAAGGAGACTTGGCTACCAGGTACTATCCAACGGGTAGGCTGTCTTCTGAAGTACTGGGGCTACGAACAAGTTCAGAGTGCCTATAGGACGGCACGGTTCTGGATTAAACGATACCATTCCGACTTTGCGGGGGACAATCCAGAAAACTCAGAAAACCAAGATCCGGACTATTTCTATTCAATTCTGACAGAGGCACATATATTGTACGTTAAGGGGCAGTAGTTAGGCACCGTATACCAATAGCGCGATAAGGATAAGAGATATTTATAGAGTAGCAGTATATAAGGAAGGGTAAAGTAGCAGGTAGAGCACGGAACCCGTACCCGAAGCTGAAAGCGGAGAGACCTGTGTGTCTTACTCCAGCGAAACAGAAGGACGGTCTACGGCTTGGATTACCTAGAGGCTAAAAGACCCTGTTGTGGTTAAGCTTGTAATTTCGAGTTGCACTTAAAATCTATCAAAGTTTTGAATCCAGAATTGTGTTGAGGGTTTTGTTGAGAACTGTCTTGTTGGTTTCGTTAAAAGGGCTTGCTGAACGTGTGTGTTCGTCTTGGATCATTGCTCTTAACCACAGGTTGGAGTGGGTGAACCAGAGTTGCCAAAACTATAAATTGAACTTGAATATACCGCGCTTCTGGATTTGCTGCAAGTAATCCACAAAGAATAATACAACTGGTCCCGTGTGTCTCCTATCGGCACACAAAGACCCAAACTCGGCCGATCCTTGGTTACATTGTGGTTTTCGTTTGCAGGCTTCGTTTCCGTCTGAACCTTGGGTTTTTGTGGGTTTTGGATTCTAGGATCTAAAGCGCCAATAAGTCAAAGTTTCTGCGTTCCGGATTTCTGTAAGAGGAGATTGCACCCATAGACCGCCGGCAACCGTTTCACCGGTTGTTGGGCACATGTGCTCATTCGAAGGAAGGAGACCTTCAGAAGATAGGATAGGTGTCATAGAAAGGTGGCATTCATTAGAGAATGTCTTGGAGGTCAGGCAATTTTTGGGGGTTGTTGGGACGATGAGGATGTTCATAAGAGGTTACACTGTAATGAGCCGACCTTTGACTCGCCTGTTAAGGGCTGATGTTGAATGGGAATGGGGTGATTCGCAGGAAGCGTCCATGGATAAAATAAAAGAGGCAGTTAGACATTGTGACGCGTTGAAGCCCATAAACTATGAATGGGACTCAGACGTTGTGATGGCTGTCGATACATCCTGGATGGCGGTCGGCCTGGAAGTCTATCAAGTTGATCCAAATGACCCCACGAAGAAATATTATGCAAAGTTTGACTCGATTCCTTTGAATGAGAGAGAAGCCAATTTCTCTCAACCGAAGCGGGAATTATATGGTCTACTAAGGGCTTTGCATCATATGCAGTATTGGTTATTGGGATGCCGAAAGCTGGTTATTGAAACAGATGCAATGTACATTAAAGGCATGCTGTCAAATCCGGGAATGGGTCCCAACACGACTATTAACAGATGGATAGAACAAATCCTGATGTTTCATTTTCAACTGAAGCACGTCAAAGGTTTGACCTTTTCACCAGACGGGTTATACAGAAGAAAGAAACAGCCAGGGGATGTTGACCATGTTAATCCAGAAGAGGGGATGGATGATAATCCACCTCCTGAAGAACATGAGGAATGGGATCAAGAGATTGCTCAACCACTCGACTTCGAAGCGTTTAAAACTACGATCGATACGAGGGGAGGTTATTTTCTGGATATAAAAGAACCCAGCATGGGGCTTCCGGATTTGGCCATGGCAATTGAGAATTTCGTTGAGGATTGTGATTTGGCTTGTCAAGAAAGAGATGCAGTAGATGAAGGTGTGAGGAGAGCTTACTGTGCTGAAGGACTTAAAATGCCTCAGTACATTATGTCTCAAATCCAGGATGAGGAAAAGCTCTTGCCGGAGACAGACTTCAAGTATGATCCGGAAAAACGGGAACCTTATCCAGAAGAACGACGCACTGAGTCGGGTATGGCTCAAGACGAGAAAATCTTGAAAGTCAAAGCTTGGTTGCAAGACCCTGCAAAGCGGCCGGAAGGCATGACTGACCGCACATACAAGAGGTTTATGAAGTACACCTCAATGTACTTTCTTGCGAAGAATGGAAAGTTGTATCGGAAGAATAAAGATTCGCAACACCAGTTGGTTGTGGATAAAGAGTTCAGGATGTATATCCTGAAGGCGTCTCATGATAGTCTTGGACACAAGGGAGCCTACTCAAGCAAAGCTATGATTGAGATACGATTCTGGTGGCCAGAAATGGACAGAGACGTTGCGTGGTATGTGAAGACTTGCAGACTCTGTCAATTGAGGCAGAAGACGCTTTTGCGGATTCCGCCTAGGGTCACGATGACGCCTAGTTTGTTTCAAAAGATTCACATCGATGTAATGATTATGGGAGTAACTTCGAATGGTCATAAGCTGGTAGTTGCAGCAAGAGATTCGTTGACCAGATGGCTTGAAGCCCGCGCTTTGAGGAGTGATAATGCGGAGGCATTAGGAAAATTCCTGCTCGAAGAAATCATCTGCCGTTGGGGATGTCCAAAATGGATTGTTGCGGATAATGCGAAACAGTTCATTGCGGCTCTTGAATGGTTACATGCGAAATACGGAATAGCTGGGATTAGAATTTCGCCTTATAACTCACAGGCAAATGGCCCAGTAGAGACAGGGCATTGGGATGTGCGACAAGCTGTTTGGAAGTCCACTGGCGGAGATACCCGCAAATGGTTCTGGTTTTTGATCTACGCCATTTGGGCAGACAGAATCACAACGCGTAGAGGGTTGGGATGCACACCCTACTTTGCTGTTACGGGTGCACACCCCATTATCCCTCTGGATATTGAAGAGGCAACATGGTTGGTTGAATATCCGGATTCCATAATTCCAACCCACGAGTTGATTGGATTACGGGCGAAGGCTTTGGCCAAGCATATTGAGCATGTGGATGAAATGAGAGAGCGTGTCAGCGCTGAAAAGCTCGCAGCAGTAAAACGCTACGAGAAAGTTCATGAAGATACCATTGAGGACTATGATTTTCAACCCGGAGACTTAGTCCTTGTCAGGAACACTCAGGTTGAGAAATCCTTAAACTCCAAGATGGATTATCGTTATATGGGACCCATGGTAGTAGTCAGAAGGACTAGAGGTGGATCCTATTTAATTTGTGAACTCAACGGTGCCATGCTGGGTGGAAAGATTGCTCAGTTCAGAGTAATTCCGTATCAAGGTCGAAAGAAGATAAAGCTTTCGAGGAAGATAGAGGAGTTAATTGATATGACTCCTGATAAACTGGAGGAACTCGCCGCTCGAAGAGAGAACGATGAGTACCTGGGGAAAGACCTGCATTTCCACAGGGTATCAAACTTGAACCCTGATTGGGAAAGGGCAGATCCGGAAACCTTACCAGAGGAATATGAAGAACCGGAAGAGCCACAGGATGAAGACTTGAGGCCTACCAAGGTTTATGATGCTGAGAACCCAAGGAGGTCAACAAGGGCGCGAAAGTGACGAAGTTCTGGATTAAAGTTTTGAATTCAGAAAATGGTCGAAAGCGTCAAGTCAAAAAAAAAGACAACAGCAAACGGTTATATTCGGTAAGGACAGTGGGCGTTCTACAAGAGGCTAGACGCAGGGACAAGTAAGGACAGTGTAGATCTACAGGCTAGACGGTTGGCAGTAAAGACAGGACGTCACATACGCAACTAGAGTTTGGAAGGATAAAAGACTGGCAGAATGGGAACAGGGCAGTCCACAGGGATGTGGGTGCAGAAGGAGCAAGTGTTGGCTGAGGTAGCTGAAAGAATCTGGAATCAGTGTTGGTTCTGGATTTGCGAAAAATAGAGGAACTTACCTATTTCGCGTCGGCGAGCTTGACCAATGGAGTTAGCCCCTTTTCTTTGAGGACCGCGGTGCACTTCTGATGCTCAGAATAAGTGTTCCGGTAGGCGTCAACGAAAAGCGAGATGCGATGAGAGATAGCGCTGAGTTCGGTTCGGGTATTGTACTCAATGAGGAGCAATGCTTCGTTCGAGCGTGGCACAGTGCTCTCAGCAATGGCTATGGCAGTTGAGACGGTTGTGGATGGGGTAGAGGTGTCCAAATCCTCGATGGATAAGAACTCACCTGAGGGATATGAGTGCTGGCTCCAGGGTCGAGAATAAAATGCTCACTCTGAGAAGTGGAGTCAGTAAGCTCGATGAAAGAATTCTGACGGCGGCGCGGTTGCCTGGAGTGGGAGAGGTCATGGATGCAGAACAAGGGAGAGGATGGGCGCTTTCTCGCCAGCAAGGATTAAATAACGGGATCTGGAATCCAGAATCTTGGAACTCAGAAATGATGACCTGAGTTGCTAAACATAGCAAGCGTACCTAGAGGGACGGTTTTGCTAGTATACAGAAGGAGCCAACGCTCAAGGAAAGATGATGTTGGGTATCACCAGAAAGCTGAGAACGAGATGAGTTTGAATCCGAAAGGGGACAGGAGTTTGCCTCCGAGCCCCACTCGGGATTTTGACTGCCGCGCTAAATCAGGGCGGTGGCGGTGCAATTGATTGACATGATCTTTGTGATTTCATTTACGTCGGTGTCTCCGGATTTATCCGAGAAGCACCAGGGTAGATCTCGAAGTCAGGCAGAGGCGTGAAAAAGCGCTAAGTCCGATTCCGGATTTGAAATCCAGAATCCGGAAAAATAGAGCATGCAATGGTAATTGGTATTTAAGACAGAATGCGTTTCTGGATTAGATGAAGACCAATAAAACAGAAAAAGGCGGATTGACCGGGGACGGTCAATATTTAAAAATGGGGGAGATGATAAGCAGTGATTTCGCCTACGCCTGAAATTCACCAATTTTGGGTTGTTACTGAATATCTCATGCACATCTCAGGGTTTATAACGAACCCAACGTTAGTAGACCAGGGACTATATATTGTACGTTAAGGGGCAGTAGTTAGGCACCGTATACCAATAGCGCGATAAGGATAAGAGATATTTATAGAGTAGCAGTATATAAGGGAGGGTAAAGTAGCAGGTAGAGCACGGAACCCGTACCCGAAGCTGAAAGCGGAGAGACCTGTGTGTCTTACTCCAGCGAAACAGAAGGACGGTCTACGGCTTGGATTACCTAGAGGCTAAAAGACCCTGTTGTGGTTAAGCTTGTAATTTCGAGTTGCACTTAAAATCTATCAAAGTTTTGAATCCAGAATTGTGTTGAGGGTTTTGTTGAGAACTGTCTTGTTGGTTTCGTTAAAAGGCTTGTTGAACGTGTGTGTTCGTCTTGGATCATTGCTCTTAACCACGGGTTGGAGTGGGTGAACCAGAGTTGCAAAACTATAAATTGAACTTGAATATACCGTGCTTCTGGATTTGCTGCAAGCAATCCACAAAGAATAATACAACTGGTCCCGTGTGTCTCCTATCGGCACACAAAGACCCAAACTCGGCCGATCCTTCGGCACACAAAGACCCAAACTCGGCCGATCCTTGGTTACATTGTGGTTTTCGTTTTGCAGGCTTCGTTTCCGTTTGAACCTTGGGTTTTTGTGGGTTTTGGATTCTAGGATCTAAAGCGCCAATAAGTCAAAGTTTCTGTGTTCCGGATTTCTGTAAGAGGAGATTGCACCCATAGACCGCCGGCAACCGTTTCACCGCACCATGAGAATCAAGGTCAACAACTAATGAATGACCCACCGAGACAAATGAAATAAACATCAGTGTCGTCCGTTTTGCCGTACCACTTCTCGAGATTCTCAAGCCCGGCATTGATGGAGTCCCGCATATCTTGGAATTTCTCTGTCGCAGCCATATTTCGCCAGGTCTGTGCCAAAGCCTCGAGGAGAGGAAGAGTCTGCCAAACTGTAGGATGTTTTGAGCTGGAGAATGATTGTTGAATATTCGCAGGCTCCTGATAAGCAAGGAAAATAATGGATTCAATTCTAATCACGTATTGACAGGAGTAAGTACCTGGAGAACTTCGCGGAATTTAATAAGCTGCTCCCAGTCTTTGATCGAAAGTCGAAAGTCGGAATAAGATTTTTTCACGAGGTTGGGGACTTGTGTGCTGTCGTCGGCCAATAACACAAATCGATTGACAGCCTGGAGAAGGATTGAATAAGTTCGTAGAATTGTTTGAGGAAGAAAAGAACGTACTTCGCGGAGCAAAACAAGGCGATCCAAGAATGTAAACATGGACGCCCAACGAGTTCTGATCCAGCCGAGAAGCTGAAGCACGGGAACACCGGTTTCGGAACACAGCTTCTTGAAGAATGCTTGCGCTTGCGGGGACATGCGGATCTGGTTCACAAGTTCAAGTTCAAGTCGTGAGATCAACAAGTAAAAATACAAAGTACCTGCTTAACAAGAGCGAGAGCCTTTCCAAGGGCATCCTTTGGAGCAGGCCCATCCTCATCATCGTTGTCGCCATCATTTTCCCACTCCTCCCCCTTGGCATCATCGTCAGCGAGGAGCGCGTCCAATTCCTCTTCGTCCATGTCCGGATTATCTGTCATCAACTTCTTCCTCAACTTTTTCGCTTTCGCAAGAACAGCCTTCGCAGAGAGTGGCGCCACATCAGAGATGAAGTGTCCAGCCGTCAGATGGACTGCATGCTCCATACACCTGGTGAAAATCAGGGCGCGTTATGTAACTGATAATTTATAGATTCGTACCTGACACGCCGTTCAATCGGATCCCACCGTAACTTGTGCGGGTCGACCTCCTTGCCAAAGGCTTTCAGCGCGGTGTCATTGTTGGTGGCGTTGTCTGCTGTCGCCCAGCCAATCTTTCAGGAAGATCAGATACATTCACATGATTACAGCTTAGTGGCTACCTTGTCACGAATTTTATACCTATCAACGGTGCGAACGAGGATTTTGGAAAGATTGGCGCCGGAATGATTACCCTCAATCGGAGTGTATGCAAGTTGCTCAGACTTGAGGCTCCAATCCTCCGGGCTCTCAGCTGGCGCGTCAATGTAGTGACCAGTGACTCCGAGGAATGGATCACCCGTCTTTGAAGTCCAGGTGTCGAACATGATCGAGATCTGGCCAGGAATATCCTAAAGAAATGGAGGTGAGTTCAGAAGAAAAGCTTGATGATATTGCCATTACCTTCAACTTGGTCCGAAGCCGATCCTCCGCATCCACCGTGCACTTCAAGATCTCTTCCCGCATCTTCGTACGATGCGGAACATCGCTCTATTTGAGACTGGGGCGGCAATATTGGAGGATACGTCGGAATGGGCCTTTGTCGACCAGCATAAACGCCTATGTACAATCAATTCTTTGTCAATAACACGAAAAATGCAGTTAAGTTGATTACGCACATCGTCCTCTGTGACAACAAGTTCAACCAAGTGATCGAGAAGACCTTGCGTGCTGAACGGCGGAGTTTTAGTAGCGAAGTTGCTGAGTGTGGTTTGCTTCGGGTCCTCGCTGAAACTATGTCAAGTAAACTATCAACTTGTAATATCTCGTCCTTACCTGAAAAGATCCTTGGGTGTTGCCTGCCGGTGGATGGGAACCTTGTTTTTCTCGCACATGCTCCGATACACAGCAAAGTGGCTCGGGTTGCTTTAATCAAGTTAGAGGAGGTGACACAAGTTCTGAAAGTAATCACTTACCGGCTGATATGTGTCCGGCGCGACGATACGTTTCCCAGAAGGAAACACTTCTTCTGGGGAACTTTGTCCTTTCTACAGCAAAAATCAGCGTGAATCAAGTGATAAATGGGGGTTACGTACTGACAAAGGAGACACCAGTGTCTTTTGACGTGCTCGCCTGTGTCGGGATCGACAATCTCATCCTCCTTGAAGAGGGGCTGGATGTCCTTTGTGAGCTCGGCCTTGGGCCGGGTCTTCATTGCCTAGTGCGAGTTGGTCAATCGAATGTCAAGTAAAAAAAAATAAACTGCGCACCACTCTATCCGCATCTCCGAGTGACTTGGTGTGCTCATAGGCTGCGTTGATTTCGTCGTCGTTGTCAGTTGCAACATCGCGGTCGTCCTCAGAGTCGCTGGCGGATTTGAGACTGGGAATGTTGTTCATCGTTGTCGTCCGGCTGATCGTCTTCATCCATCGGCACAGGAGAAGGTAAGGAGGGGCGACCGTGAACGGCTTTTTTTTTCATGCAAAAGGTTTAACTGGTTGGTACAGGGGGCAGAGATGAGCAGGTATAGCAGGTAGGAGTAAGTACAAGTCTGCGCATCCAGGTATGTGTGAAGACACAACGATGAGAATGAGAACAGAACGAAGCGGCGCTGGCATGGCATGCACAGCCATGTCAACTGACATCATGGTTTGACGTGGCAGATCCGCAGACATCAAGTCCCTTTTAGGCGCCCACAAAGCGCTGGTTACGGCAATTTTATAAGTTTTTGACAGCAGAGAATTACGGGTTCGAACAGGTTCGAACATGTTCGGACAGGTTCAGCAAATTTCAACATTACTTGAACCTCGAACCCGACCTGTGGTCCGGTCCGGTCCTCTGGACACCCCCGAACCTGAATTTGGGTGCGGTTCAGGTTTGGTTCGGGTTCGGAATCGGTTCTGAACCGAACCCCGGCAACACTAGAGGGTTCATGCGGTCCCGGGAACATCATGAGAAGAATGGTTTCCTCCCACAGGTATCGGATGCGGCGTGGATTATTGCATATCGTAGCGTAAAGTGCGCCAGTTGAATGACAAGCGTTCTTCACGGCCTGAAACCTAGGAGAGAAGATCAATTTTTGCGAGTTTTGCAAAAGAATGGAGCAAACCAGTCGATATTCATCTGGACAACGAGGCCATTTGGAAGTGCTACGAATCGTTGCTTCGCCTCCGTAACATCAACATCCCTGATTGCCCATGGAGTCCGCGCCATCTTCGTCAGTTCGTTACTTCGCTTCAGTCAGTGAATCCTCGTCAATTGATGGAAACGTGTGAATGTTCTCACACTGGTGTGTTTTTGGGAAAGCTCGTCACTTCGGCAAAGTTCGGCAACCCGGAGAACACCAGTGTGCCGAGCGTGGCCGGTTAGGTTTGGGTTGGGTGGTTAGGGATTTTGGTTAGGCGGTTAAGGGTTTTGGTTAGGCGGTTAGGGGTTAGTGGTTAGTGGTTAGGGGTTTTGGTTAGGTGGTTAGCGGTTAGGGTTAGTGTTAGTGTTAGGGTGAGGAATCTATATAAAAAAACCTGGCGGCTTGTGCAAAAGGGCAACTGATGGCTGATGCCGCCGTGCTGAGGTGAGATGACGAAATTTCACAGAAAACGATCTGAAGTCACAAACTTTCCCAGAATGCGATCAAATGACGAGGATTCACACAACTAAGCGAAGTAACGAACTGACGAGGGTGACTACGACTCTTGCCCATGTGCCGTTCCGGCGTCGCTCGAGACCTGCTTGCACTGCACGCCAACCCCACCCATCGCTGATATCTTTCATTGGTTTATCCAGATCCGCGAAGGCCTCATATCCAGTGAGTGTCGAAGGCGGAATTTGCCCAACAACATCATCGGGTCGGCGCCATTCTTGCCACTGCGCTACTTTGCCAGGCTGCAGGCACATCCTCTGGATGGCTTTCTCAGGAGGGACGAAGGGAAGGGTGAGGACCGGTGTGCACTTTTCTGTTCCGCCCGACAGTCGTTTGATGGTGAAGAGTTTCCCATCACAGTTTGACTGATCACAGTCTGAACTGTCCAGTTTCGGGAGCTCGGCGGGGTAGTGCGGCTTCCAGCAAACGTTACAGAGGAAGAAATATGTAATGAGAGAGTCGGTGGATACGCCGAGACGCCTCTCGACCGTTGCCAAAGTACGTGCAAAGTTAGAGAGTCCGGGATAATCCACACCTGCGGCTTCGGCAGACTGAAAAACGATGCGAAAGCCTTCTAGCATACTTGCGGCGGAGTCATGCTTCATGCCCTTGAATGCGGCAGCTAGAAAAACTCGATGCTCAAGATTATGTAAAGGCCAGAGAAAATCATCATCTCTGTTGTTATCCTCAGTGTCAGAGGTGCTCGAATGTGAATCCGAGCAGAAGCCCAAGTCCTCGTATGGGAGTGAATCATCCAGGATTTGCGCAGACTCGGACTGCTGGTCTGAAGTTGCAGATAGAGCGACGGCATGCAGAGACGTAGTGAATGTGGCCTGCCGAGCATGGAGGACATCATCACGCTGGTGCCGCCGTTCGACGTGTTTGGTCTGTGGGAGACCGTCTGGACCATGTTGTAGGCACCGACGGCAAGTGCACAGAACGTACTCGGAGTCAGATCTGGTCATCCAGAGGCGAATGGAGGTGCAGAGAAGAGCTGGGACGTGTTTTGCTCGGGTTACATACATTTTACGTGGGCTGCAGGTGCGCCGAAGCTTTCCGCAATATGTAGGTCAATGTGCAGCCAAGAGATTATTGGGGGTCCGGAACAGGTGTATATTCATGGAGCAAAATTGGATACATGGCGCCGGATGATAATTGCAATCTGAATTTGAGAACGCACCTATTTATCCACTGTCTTCCCGTGTATTCCGAAGAAATTCGATATCGGGGTTGAGCACGGCCTGAGACAGTGTCGAAGGCTCAGAGTGCACATTATAGTGACTGAATGCGCAAGTTAGAAGTGCTGTGCATGGAGCTGAGAGTTGACCTCCGGCCGCCAGGGAGCAGAAGCGAAGTAAGAGACCAACAAGTACAAGGCAGGTAAGCCAAGAGGCCAGGGAGCAGAAGCGAAGTAGGAGACCAATAAGCGTGCAAGAGTACGAGACATTTGAGCCCAAGATGCAGCAAGAAAGGCATGGGCATGAATACACGAGGTGGGGGAGAGCACGAGTCGAGGCGGACACGTAATTGATGCGATATACGTAGACGCCATGGTCTAGATCTCGAGCTCTGATGGACTCGAAATACGCTAAGTCCGAAACATATAATGGGAAGATATGCGTCCAATATCCAACCAATATCTGGCCAATACAGGGAGCATTGGCCGAATAGCCGTCGACCAATATTTGGTCCAATATTCGGCAAATATTTGGCAAATACACCATGTATTGGCCAGATATTTGGCAAAATACACCATGTATTGGCCAGATATTAGCCGGCGCGAATTCGGGTCAAAGTCCGGTGCTTGCTTCTTCAAACAAAATAAGAAAACACAAAGCACGTTATTTGATGACCTGCCCCCGAATTGAACGAAATGCCGCTTGGATACTTGACTGAATCATAAACTGTGGATGAGTGCCAGTGCTAGAGGTCTTGGTCACTGCTGCTTCGGAGCCGGGTTTATCAACCTCAGACATACTGTAAGGGGAAGACGTGGCCGAGATGTCCAGCTCAATTTAGAGCCGGTGAGAGTCTCGGAGAGCGAGAATCAACCGACGGAACAAAAATAATGAGAAACCCAGTCACTCGAAACTCTACCCCCAAGTTTATTGACATATCTTGTTCTGCGCTGGTTCCCTGCTACAACAAAGCACATAGCCAAAAAAAAAAGACGCAGCGATGAGTTGTTACTTATTCAGAACGAAATGTCCCCGAATTGATCTACGTAGCTGGTGATTCTGAAATGAGGATAACGGGAAGTCTACCGGACAGCAAGCCATCCCCATCAACGCACCTCAACCACACGGCTACCACATCGAATCGGAGTAATATACCCTATACTAGCAAAGTCAATGGCGGCCACCGCTGGCCACCAGTGGTTACCGGTGGCCATTGGTGGCCATCGGCAGATGGTGATTGGTGATGTTCTCCATCGTGATTCAGTGACCTGGGGCTGATCTGTCCAGTGGATCCTACCACCACCACCGAACTCCAGTGGATTTCACCGGAAATCATCGGCCTTCAAACACGAAGTCTTCGTGATTTGATGTAAATTTAAGGTAATTCTGAGGACTTTGAACCGCCGGTGTAACAGTATTGCTGAATACAATAACAAGTCATGCAGGAAGAGTCGAACTAAAAAATTCGGAACATATTTCAATTTGGAGCCCAAATACCGGTGTTGATGCCTTATTGATCCCATGCCCCATGTATCTTTTGCAAAGGACAAGAACATAGTGTACCTTTTGCTAGGGATTGCTAGAGTTCAAAGTTGCAAAGCAGCATCAATTATGGTACAAGGTAGAGCAAAAACAACCTTCTGAATTCAGAAAAATCCAGTGTGGCCCAATGGAATCCACCGTAAACCAGTGGATGTTTTGACTCGGACACGCCACTGGTGTCCAATGGTTTCCAACGGAAACCATTAAACCGACAGTGCTGGCCAGCATCAGTCAGTGCCGAACGATGCCGATCGGCCGTTTGATAGCTCCGGGTGTATTACTGTTGAATCGGTACAGTGCCATTGGGCACCTCTCGATTGCCGGATAAGGGAGGACTGATTAGATTCAAAGATGAGCACGGTGCATTTCGTGGGAAAAATATTTTTTGAAGAAAAGTGTGGCAAATGAACGCTACGGTTGAGGGCTATCCTCAGACAAAAAATCTAAGCAATTGTGTGAGTTTTCGCAATTTGTGCCGCCAGAAAAGTGAAACATCGTGGGAAAGCGGCTCGGCAAGGCTCCGGCAATGTTCGGCATGCCGCAGAAAGGTGTACGCTATGTTACTGGCAATCAAAATGACTGGATCGGATCACTTTCTGGCCAAATGAGTCCCTTTCCTCCGAAATTTCCCAGACCAGAAAGTCACACACTGTGACAGGATCACATAAATGTCACACTGTCTGCCCAGACGAATAATCCTCCAAGGAGGAAGAGACATAGATGGGGGACAAATTGGTACTGAAAACGGGTGGTTTAGACTTTCTCGGAATTCTTGGAGCAGTGTGGAGCATAAATGAGACCAAATTTTTTTTCACCAGCTGGAGAAAAGTGAAACACCGTGGGAAAATTGAAGTTAAAAGACATAAAACGATGTTTCTCGGCGAGCTGGTTTCAGAAAAAAAACACAAGAAAATCTACAAAAAAAAAATTCGGCCTGCCGGCAGCTATCAGGGAAGTGCCTGGGTGCACTGTAGGATGGTTCAATCTGCATGTTTGATCCGTCAACAGCTCGGCCTTCGGCAATCTCCATCGGCGAACAGCTGATGTGGCTGTGCGGCTTGTCATCTCTGCCTTGTGCATG